>JAFBJW010000311.1:3011229-3344635 GCA_016785235.1 Pseudorhombus dupliciocellatus | reverse complement strand
GGTGCCTCTCACCTTGGTGCCGTTGGTCCCTGGTTGGTTCTGGTGGAAGGCCGTCATCAGGGCCTCGCTGTTGACCGTGTTACGCAGCACCTGCTCCTCGATCTCCTCCTCGTCTGAGAAGCCGGTGTCGTAGTAGAAGGTGTAGTACGGGGTCGGCGAGCGCTGAGGGAGAGACGACGCCTTCAGATTCATGTTTGTCCGAAGAACGGCAGACGCGCGGCGCCGCGCTCACTCACCAAACTCCTCTTGCCGTCTTTCTTGCCGCGGAACACGGACTGTTTCCACTGCAGGGCCCGGAGTCGGGAGTTCAGGCTCTCCACCAGCTCGTCTCTGTCCTGCAGCTCGATGAGCTGGAACGCCTTCTTCGTCCGCACACTCACGATGACGGGGTTGGGGAGCAGGGAGGTGCTCTCGGCTTTTTCTATGGACAACACCTGAGGAGGAAAAACAGCGTCATGGACGAGAAAAAAAGACTGAACCAGGATTTTCCAGAGGAAAATAATCTCTATTATCTAAATGTGTAAAAAGCCTGATGTGGTTTCTGCTGATCTGAATGAAGCCGTGCAGGTGATTCTACTTTTGTAAAGACAAAGCTTCGACAGAGGACTGAGCTGCAGCTGGGGGTTGCATTCCACTTCCGGGATGCAAACTGTTCTTCCACTGTTGAAGTGAGTTTAAAACTCTACTGGTTTCTGAAGGTTTCCACTCGAAACTCAAACTCGTCCCTTTGTTCTCTTTTGTCTTCGGCCTGTTTTATTTTGGCTCTCTGAGTTCCACAGCTGCTCGCTCTGCTCCTGAACAATGAGTCGCCTCCGCTGTCCTCCGTCCATTGTCTCCTGCGTCCACACACGTTTCCTGCTCTAATTCCCGAATATTTATTCAACTGTCGGGCATCAGGAAACTGATATCTGGGACTGTTGGTGCGGCTTGGACTCTTTTTATTTAGACACACACCTCCAGTGTGAAGTGTAGGTGAGAGAACAGAACCCACCGCGTGTGTGTTACTGTTTAACCTGCAGCAGGCAGAATAAACAACGCAGGTCCATGAACAGAGTCCCTGCAGGAAGCCTCAGATTACAGTGTGCGATTAAAGCAGCTGCTCTGTCGAGGTTCAGCTGAAGCCACCAAACTGCATCAAGTCTCAGAATCAGATTTCGCTTGAACTTTGGTCGTTACCTCACTAATCGCAGCCGAGAATCGAAATCTAACCAGGTCCAATAAACCTGCTGAAGGACTTAACGATGTGCCGCTTTTCCACTTTCAGTCATGCTTCACATTTACTGGCGACAGAGGGAGAACTGGTCCCGGTTCCCCCCGGAGCCCCGTGTGCCGTACCTCAGAGAGCGGGATGAGCAGGGTGCAGCTGCCTTCCTCCCGGCTGGAGAAACACAGATAGTTGTCGGCGGTGTAGAGGGTCCCGCTAGTGTGGCAGCGAGCGTGGGGGGTCCACACGGAACAGGACGCCACCTCGTAGAGCCTCTCGCTGCGGGGGAGCCGGAACAGAGCCAGGACGTACTCCCTCAACGCCTGCTCCTCCAGGACCCTGGGGGGGGGGGGCAAAGAAGAGGAGTTAGACTCTGTTTTTATTTTTTATTACTATTATTATTGCTGAAACAACACGTCTATTTTTGGGGTGCCCCTCCCCAGATGGATGATGTGGAAATGAGCTGAGCCCTGCACTGACTCTGTCGTCCAGTCTGAAAGGCACATTGTGCACATATGGCTCAATCACTGGGGGGCTGACTCCAGGCTCCGGTCATGTGACCCAGAGAAATGACTCCTTGACTTGGAGCCAAATCTGAGGAGATCAGTTCAGTGCTTTCCTCTAAACCTTCAACCCATGACCCACATGCCACAGTCCTCTGTGCAACAGAACACCAGCACAACACAGACTCTGCTCCAGCTTAAAGAAAACAAGACAGAGTGAGAGTCTGGAAACCCCCTTCACTCCCCTGCTCCTCTCTGACACCAGAATGGGCGGAGCCAGGGGCCTCTCCTCACAGAAACCGTAAAGCTGAACTCTCCGACGCCCGGGCGGCACCGACCTCTTGGTGATGCGCGCCGGCTGCTGCAGAACCCAGTCCAGCTCCAGGCCCTCGCTGTCCAGCAGCCGCCTGAGGGCGATGTCAGCCAGCTGACCTATGACCCCGAACGCCTCCTCCAGGTTCAGGAACATGGAGAACTCCCTCTGCCGCTGCCTGGTGTGGACCACGATGGCCTCCGTCATCAGGCCGGTGGAGACCCGCTCCAGCCGTGTCACCTCGGCCCAAGGAATGACAAATTTAACTGTGGGGAAGAGGAGAGAATAAAACATTTCAGTCCCTGCAGGTCACAGTGAACTGAATCACCTGGAGGACACGTCGTGGTCGAACCTTCCTTCCCCAGCAGGAAGGAGTAGAAGGCCATGTGGTTGATGCTGAGGTAGAGGAAGCCCTGTCGAGGCACCCGGCCCTTCCAGCAGCAGCAGGAGTAGTACGTCACCAGCTTCTCCGACGACGGGAGGCCGAAGCGCAACTCGAACTTCAGCAGAGCCTCCCTAAACTTCTCTGGCTCCTCCTCCTGTGCAGCCTGGCGGCCCCGGACCTCCTCGGCAATGAGGCCCTGAGGAGAAAACGCCCTTTGTCAACATCATCATCATCATCATCATCATCAACATTTAGATCTGCTGCTCCACACCTTGACCTTTCCCTTGACGAAGCTGGCGACGTCCTCCTTGTTCTCAAACACAGACAGAGAGTGCAGCAGGTTGTGGAGGAGCCAGTCCCAGTGCTTGTTCACCTCCTCCAGGGCAGCTCCTGATGGAGGAGAAGACACTTAACGTCAGAGACGACGATCAGAGACGGAGGCCGGGAGGGCGGGCGTCTCCAAGAAGGGGACCTGACGCTCCAGCTCACCGCTAGCGATGACCCAGCTGACCTGGGAGCCCGGGACCTGGAGGAGGATGCGGAAGGGTGTCACCCTGGCGTTAGAGTCCAACACCGTGTCCAGCGCTCCCACCAGGAGACCTGCAGGGACGGAGACATACAGAGGTGAAAGTAGGACAGAGACAGAGCTCGGGTAGCAGGGACAGTTTCATGTTCGCTCTGGAATCAACCCTGTTTTTATAGCCTCTCACCACTGGGGTCATAAACATGAGATTAATCGAGGAAGACGTCAGTGGGTGATAAACTTCTGTCCCTTCACTGGACGACTTTAATGTCTAAATCCAGCAGGAGACACGTCCAGGTGGAACTCGCTGCTGATGCCTACAGACCCAATCACGTCCACAGATGTTCAGCAGAACAGAACAAACCCCAAAGATCCAATAATGTCAAATTCAATTATAAAGCAAATGGAAACAGACACACAGTCTCTGAGCAGGCCCCGTCTCAAAAGGCTGCCGTCACGTTTTCGTCTTCCCCAAACCACGGCTAATACAAATCATGCTTTTCCAATAACGACAGTGTTGCTGATGCTTTAATTCCTTATTTGCCCCATGAAGAGGCGGCTCAGTGTTCTGCTTTAGAAACTGAACGGGTCAGAGATGAAATGAAAAACAATCTTGAACAAAACAAACCCATTCCTTGGATATTTATTATTTGATTTAAATTTTTCAAAATCTCCAATGCTGTGATTCGCTTGGAGTGGTCTGGTGCAGCGTTATCATCGGTGAGATCAACCCAACATACCACAGCTCGGTGTCAGCCTGGAGGGCAGCTGGGTTCTCACAACAATAAACCCACACCTTTAACAACCGAGACACCAGAGCCAGAGTCTTCTCCTGCAGACTGGAGAATAACACTGAACCGTCCTGGAGCTGTGAGAAAGGCAACTGACCCTCAACCAGAAAGCGACTCCCCGTGGTTTTGCGTGAGCGTCACATCAGGAAAGTTTGATTCTCAAGCCGGAACCTGAGCAGGTGAAGAGAGAAGTCAAGCGGTTCTCAGCCACACGTCTTAAAGAGTGGACCTGCCTGGAGCTGGGGACCCTGCAGCCCGGCAACACAAACCCATCCGTCTGTCACCTCAGGGCCCAGGAGGGGGGGAGAGTGGATCCAAAGGTTGGACCTGAACCAGGCTCAAAACTGTGATGTCTGTTTGCTCTTGAATGCACCGTTGGTTGGTTTCACTTGTCTCACTTTGTGTTGGAGAATCAAATGAAACTTGTCAAATTACAGAAATTCCTCTGGAGCTTTATCAGGAGAGAGGGAGGAGCTGATCGGCTGCAGATGTTCCAGTGCCCAGCCCCTCTGTGCAATCCACCATCTGTCATTACTGGAAACTGTTTTCACTGCTTTGAATTTCACTTCTAAGTTTCACCTTCACTGCTGGAAACAATTTTTCTTTGAAAAAGCCAGAAGTGCCCGGCGCTGTTTCCTCCGGCCAGTGCGGCAGGAACGCCACGGCGAAGGTTGTTTGGTTAATTTTAAAACGAGGCGACAACAGGACTTGACCCTTCACCCCTCGCTATGGGAACAACGGGCACAAACACACACACACACACACAGCAAACACTGGCCAGGAAGTTCCTGCTATTCTGTTTTTATGAGAAGAGAGTCGGCAGATGTTTCATCACAGGACTGAAGAAACAACCGAGCGAGTGTGTTTTACTGTTATGAAATGATCCTGCGGCCCGGTCGACCAGCAGAGCCTGCTGCCGTCGCTCTGAGAGGAGACAGAGGAAACAGATCGCAGCAGCGTGAAGCAGAACAGCTGCAGCCGGCACGAGGAGGGAAATTTGTTTAATCAGATCAGATAAGAACTGAAATCATGTTCAACATTAAACGCAGCACAAGCCCACGGAAAGTCTGAATTCCTGCCTCAGAGGGAACCAGCAAGAGGAGCGAGTGGAATTAAAGGACAAAAAAAAAAAACAGTTGTTGTTTTTAAAAAAAAAAAAAAAAAGATTAAAAACACACGTGAACATCTCAGAGATAAATATCTGTTGTTCTCAGGCTGTTGCATGTCTGGTCTCGTTCTATTCTTGTACAATTGTTGTTGCACCAGAAACTGTCCCCAACTTCACTTCTGGTTTTGAGTTCACGTGTATCACCGCGCTTTATGGGAACTGAGGGCATTCTGTTATAACGCAACACATTTTACAGTGAGCTCTGGTGTTTCTGGTGTTGACCCGACGGCTCTGCGGGATGAGAACTGGCCACGGGCCTCCAGGGGCTTCAGGTCAAGTTAATCGGCCAAATAGTGACACAGTTGGTTCCAGTTGCCGTGGCAGCGTTTACACAAACGGAGGCATGTGTGTGGCACAGGGACATTCCTGTCCAGCCAGGATTAATCATAATCCAACAAATCCAATCCCTTTTTCTGGGGTACCCCTCCTCAGACACAGGTAAACAACAGTGTGTGTGGGGGGGGGCATGTTTACCTGTGACCCTACCTGAGACATATGTTTGTTCCTGTTGTTTACCTGTTGTGTTACCTGACATTGACCTGTGGTTCTTCCTGTATTTGTTGTTTTCCTGTGGTTCTTCCTGTACTTCTTGTTTACTTGTGGTTCTACCTGTATTTGTTGTTTACCTGTGATCCTGCCAGTCGACTCCCCATGGCCTCTCCTCCTCTGCAGGAGGAAGAAGTCGTTGCTCCTCTCCGTCACCCACAGCTTCAGAGCGTTCTTCAGCAGAACTTCCTCCGGGTGCAGCCACATGTCTTCCCGCAGGGAGGGACCGGGAGGGGGGGACCGGAGGGAGTGTCTGTGCAGCGGCGGTGAGCAAAGTTTCCCGGTGCCGGTCCTCCTCCGGTGGGGAGCGGCCCTGCTCGATCCTACAGCGGCGGGCTCCCGGGTTTGGCCATGATTGTCCTGCGGCTCTCGAGCAGCTGCAGGTTTCGCTCTTGTCTGGTCCACACACCCGATTTACAGCTGTACACAGCACGCACAGATCCTCCAAGGCTCAGATGGCTCACTCTGTCAGGGCAGCGGGCTCAAGCATCACTTTATGAACTAGTAATAATACTATAATAATCCCTATCATTATAATATTACTATGGTATTGACTCTAATAATAATTATCATCAAGATGTGCATCTTCTGTGCCGAGGACAACACAGATATTATTTATTATTTAATCATTAATGTTGCACATTAAGACATTTCTGATTGTAATATTATTATTAGCTGTAGTAGCACTAGTAGTAGTTGTTTTTGTTGTTGTTGACCGAATGAATAATAAATGAATAAAACTACATTGAAATACAAAAAAAAACATTATCACTATTTTTATTCACATTGTGTGCATTTTTGGGTGTAAATAGAGTATATAAGAATAACTAGTGTTATTATCATTAATTCTATATCAGGCTGAAGGTATTTATCTTCCATTTAAAGCCTTAAATCTGCCATTTTGTGAGTAATCGTGAAGAACTACAACTACAGTTATTACGCATCCCTGTCACGTTTTTGGTTCCATGAAAACAGGGACAGAGTGAGACTTCTTCCTTACGTCTTGTCTTCTTCCGCATTTCACCAACTTTCCCTTCGGCCACTTCCGGTAGCTAGACACTAGCTCTGCTGTGATTGGCTGTTGAGCGCATACCGATGTTCAGGTGTTATTATCATAAATAAGCACTTTATTGTTCACTTATATGAAACTGACTGAAATCACCGGTCTGCCGTTTCTATCGCTGGTTTTCGGTGGAGTCAGTGGACAAAATAAAATACAACAATAAGTGTGATTGTGTGTGTAGCATTAAATACATATCGGAGTCATTAAATTAAAAAAGAACTGCAGGAATCTGCAGATATGTAAAGATACTGAGAGACACTTTTAACATCCAGTATTAAAATTAGATTCATACCAGTTAAAACAAGTATTGATAACTCTCTTCTGTTTAACGCCAATTGTCAGGCGCCAAGCTGAACATCGAAACGTTTGTTTAATGCTGCTATTGTTCCTCATTTTCATCAGTTGTCCCCGAGGACACTTGTTTCCAGAACCTGTTGCCTTGTGTTGTTTTTAGAGAGACAAAAGGAACAACAGCTGACAAGAGGAACGACGACGGAAATGCGACTTTATTTCAAAATCCTTCAATATAAAATGACCAGATAATTAATGAATGATTAATATTTAATTCATTAACTGTGCCCCTATATATGATAATTTATTCATGCATGGACATCTGAGTGCTACTCATATGCATATATAAACAGGGTGTGTATTTATAGATGCTTGTGGTGTGTGTGTGTGTGTGTGTGTGTGTGTGTGTCTCAGCACCTGTTTGGTTTGAGCCACAAACAGCATGCTTCGCTCCGACTCCTTATATGGACATGTGCGTCTCAAGAGGAAGTTGGAGTCACTTTTATTATTGTCCCTCCTGTTACGCATCAGTTCCTCATCGATTAAACCTGACTTGTCTTTCCCTGCACAACTAACAATCACATCTAAAAATCACAAACACAATTCTACTCCAAAATACTTTGATCAAAGGTTATTACTTTGACCCGGGACGTACTTAATGTGGGTGTGGGCTAGTGGGAGGTTTTTGTTTCCAGCCGGATTCTGCCGGTGCGCGCTCCTTCTGTTTCCGCGTCTGGGAGGAGAGCACGGCTGAGATTCCTGAGGAAACTCTTGTCCGTCAAAATGCAGGTTTGTTCATCTTCACGACACTTTCTCACAGTCCCGGGAATGGGAACACTTGTTTTTGGCTGTTGTCGCGCCTGTTGGCCGATGAATATTCAGCACCGGGCGGTGAAAGGCAGCTAACAACGAGGCTGGGCGTATCTACTCCATGTTAGCTTTAGCTTTAGCTTCAACTTGAAACACCCTAAACCTGAACAACAGAAACATCAACACACACGTTGACATGAAATCACACGATGACACAGCTGGAATTATCTATAATTCCCATATTATTTGATTTAATAAATGAGTCTGTCAATGGTAGGAATGGTAAACAGCACTGGCCTTTCTTCTGTTTTCTCTCCAGGACCCAAATGAAGACACAGAGTGGAACGATATTCTGAGGAGGAAAGGCATTCTTCCTCCCAAAGAAACTCCTAAAGATGACGAAGAGGAGGAGTTGGCCCTCCAACAGCAGTCTGTCGGTAAGAGAGACCGTTTGGTGAACCGTGTTTTTGAGTTTTTCTTTCTTTCTTTTTTCTACCTCGGAAAACACTGACTAAAATTCAACCCAAACCCATTCACCCTGTAGGTGCATGTTAATCTGCTGATGTAGAAATTTAAACAACAAAGTCTTATCAAGAATAGAACTCTGCGAAGGCTGATTTGGCTCTGGTCTGTTTGTGAGACTGAGTGTAGATTACCAGCCAACATGTGAAGTCAGCTGCCTGTTGTTTCTGTGAATAGTAAAAACCTACGAGAGCATGACACTGGAAGAACTGGACGAGAACGAAGACGAGTTCGGTGAGGACGATGAAGCTGCCATGGAGATGTACAGGTGAGTGGAGGTTATGAATTACTGAGCAGCTTCTTGTCCTGTGCATCAGGCTCTTCTGTGGAGAAAGTGTGTTGATTGACAACCTTCAAAGTGGATTCTGATCCGTGAGAATAATTACTTAATCTGTTAATAATAGTTTATTCAATTAACATCCTCCTAAATATTTAGTTAAATTATTTAATTGCCTTCAAATCCTGAGACTGCCATCACAGACTGAGGTCATGTCACTGACGTGTGTAGCATCGATTTGTAGACAGAAGCGTCTTGCTGAGTGGAAGGTCGCTCAGTCGAAGAACGTGTTCAAGGAGATGGGGGAAATCTCTGGGCAAGACTACATCAAGGAGGTGAACCAGGCCGGAGAAGGAATCTGGGTGGTGCTGCACCTCTACAAACAGGGGTGAGTCACCCAACTGCATCCAGCACGAGACAAAAATGATCAGTAGCTCACAGAAATAGAACGCAAAATCTGATTCTAATTATCTGAATGCTACTTATGTTACTATTTTTAGATTTAACATGTCTGGTTTAAGAATATTTCTTAGTAAACCCTGTTTAGCATATCAGGAGTTATATATATTTGTCATTAACACATCCACGTCCACTCCTTCCTCTTCACTCGTGCTATTTGCCAGCATCCCTCTGTGTGCGCTCATCAACCAGCACCTGAGTTTCTTGGCCAGGAAGTTCCCTCAGACCAAGTTCCTCAAGTCAATCTCCACCACCTGCATACCCAACTACCCCGACCGCAACCTGCCCACCATCTTTGTCTATTTCGAAGGCGAGATGAAGGCCCAGTTCATCGGCCCCCTGGTGTTTGGGGGCATGAACCTCAAAGTTGAAGGTGGGTTCAGAGTTCTCCACAGAAAAACTGCATCCACTAACAGCTGTTGTTTCTTCTTCATTGTGTTTCCCGTTTTGCTCGATATGTCCTCATCATATTAATAAAGTAAGGATTTGTGGTTTGTCTTGTCTCTCTCTCAGAGCTGGAGTGGAGGTTATCAGAATCCGGGGCAGTCAAGACAGACCTAGAGGAAAACCCCAGAAAGCAAATTGAAGACAAGCTGATGTCGTCAATCAGAAGTTCGCTCCCCACACGGAATGAAAGTGACTCTGACGATGATGATTAGAGAGAACACGTGTCACTCCAAACCAGGACAACCCTTACTGTGAAACAGCCAGAGAAACATTTGATGATAATAGGGGCAGGGATGGCATCTCCTCTAAGAAAGTATATTTCATGTTTTGACCATATAGGTGGCGCTGTTGTGCTGGGATCAGTCCGGCTCAAAAGAACTTGGATAGGCCATTTGTCGGCCCAGAATGAAACTGACAGTCGGTCTTGTCGTTGAACCCTCTCTGTACATGGTAGTGTGGAAAACATCACAACGGTCACTGGTTTTCTAATTTTAATAACGTCCAGCTGCATCACAGGAATTTGTACAAACGCATCAAAGACAAATTTTAACTTTTTTATTGTGTTTCATGTTAATTTTGTCACAAAATGTACATGTGCATTTAAAAACTGTAAAATTAAATTTCAGTTCACCACTTTGCCACAATCAGTATTCTCCCCGCTATTTTTTATAGAATCTCTGTCATTGACCAAAGAAGAACTTGCTTCTTTAATGTGTAGTTTAATGACACGTTTCTTTATGCAACATTTCATGTGGAAGCAGGAAGACACGTGACAGCCACAACAGTACAACTCTGAATGTTTTTTTGTTTGTTTTTACATTTATACAATAATTTATTTTCCCGTAACAAAAAGCTGTGTGTCTGTCCGAGGGGTCTCAGAGGCGGTGTGTTGTCCCACAGGCTGTTTGGAAAAGGTCGCATCCGGAGGAGAAGCCGACGGCTGCCGATCTTTTCCTTCTGTCAGATCTGATTTTCCTCGTTTTGTTTTTCACACTGTTTTTTTACAACAGCCCCGCTGGCACCGCTCAGATCTTCTGTTTCATTAGAGACACAGAGGAAGAGAAATGTCAGTGTCGGCAGTAGATCGAACCGGAGCAGTGATTCATGCTGGCTCCTTGTCAGTCGTGTGTCTTCGTCCTACAGCATCTTCACTGTTTCAGCTTCTTTAAAAGTTTACACACCACCTCTGAGTTTGAGAATCATAAAGATGTGCATGTATATCTTTAGTTTCTCACCAAAAATAGAACCTTTCTTCTCTGGGAAAGTTTTGGGGAAAGTCGCATCAGAGGGTGAACAGAGTGAGACTGGAGAAGGAAAGAGGACAGTCACTTGTATGTTGATGATGATTAACATTTACAACTTTATACAAAAACAAATGTGTTTCTGAATGTTAAAATCGACAGTGGTTGGATTCTCTGCTCACCTCTTGCTGAACAGCTCCTACTGAGTCACGTGCCTTGGAGTAATGGAACAGAAACTGGAGAAAAACAGGAAGAGTCCCCGAGTCAGAGAAGTGTTGACGCACAAATCACAGAAAAAAAAGTTGAAGGATCAACGATTATCAAATGTGAACACTTACTCTTTTGAAAACCTTCTGAACCTGTTCCTGCGGGAGAAACAATTTTGAAGTTACAGAGAGAACACGGAGAGAAGAACATCCTGATGGTTGCAGTGTCCACTGACAGCAGTGTGAGAGTAGTGTCCCGACCATCCCTGATCATTCTCTCACTTTCTTAAGAAGTGCAGCTCACACGACTCAATAACGATAATATGATGTCAGTGTGTTTTCACCCACCTCATCCTGGTCTCTCCACAGGACGTCTTTCAAATCGTCTCCCTGGACGCCACGGACCTGCAGACCCCGACACAAACTCATCATGAACCAACAGCAGCAACAAAAACAGCTTCCAGGTAAAACCCATTTTCACCAATTAAGCTTTAAAACACACCGGCCAACCCTGGATACATTTCTGTGATACAGCAGTTGGTGCACTGAGCATTTGACAGAGGATGTTAATTAATGCCAACACACTTTCTTCAGCCTGTCCTTTAGCCTCCTCTGAGCTTAAATATCAGTCCTAGAAATGGAAACTCAAGAGAGACAAACTGAAACATTAATGGGACTTGGATTTAAAAATGAAAATGAATAGATGATTCTCTACCTTTCTGTACTCTATGCCGTCCTCCCACGGATCGTAAGGACTGGCATCTGGAAAAAGAGCGAGTGAGAATATGTTGAACTGTCCTGGGAAGATTGTTCATGAAAGGAAATAGATCTGTGTTCATTACTGAACCAACTGGACCAAATGTTGATTTAATTTAGGTTTAATTAGACATCATGGCACCTCACTAAATACACTTGCTCACTTACTGCCTTGAGGATCTTTGTGTATATGTTATATATTTTATCTTTCAGTTTTACTTCATATCATTAAGAAATATCGTTTTTAGCCCCATGACTCCTACAGCCGCTGGTTGTTTTGGAGCTTTTTTATTAGAGTTTTAGATATAAAATAAAGCTCAACATCAGTGTATGAATAAAACATATATAATTATACTTCATATTTTACCTGTTGACTTACACTCTGTATAAAGCACTTTTACTTTGACAAGTATATAGTTCTCCTTAATTTACTTCTGATCTATATTGCATCAATATATAATTTAATAGATTAATAACAATAAAGTATTTTAAAAAATCAGCTCTGACTTTCCCCCTTCCGTCTTCCATTTTAAGAAATGTAACAAAATCCAAGAGAAAAAAACCAAGAATGAAACCCGCTGTAAAGATCCATCGCTGAACTGATAATTGGATCCTGGAACAGCAGCTGAGCTCTCAAGCTTTAAATGCGACCACTCACCTGTTGAGCTCCAGCATCCAAGAAATAAGAACAAGCATAAAAGGCAAAGTATTGGCGCTCCTGGTGGCGTCATGTCTCCGCGCGTCCTTGCTCCTCTTCCTCTGGATCCGTGCGCTCTGGTTTTGGAGAGGCTGTGTCTCTTGCTGCGCACTCGGTTCGGTTCGGCTCAGTTCTGCTCGGCTCGGCTCGTGGGTCTCGAACCCTGTCTGCGGTCGTGCGGTCTGACCACCTCTGCCCTCTGTTCTGTTTAAAAAGAGCGCAACTTTGCGCGCAGGCGGGCATGGTCTCTTACGCAGAGGTGACCAATCGCACCGCCTCACCCACCACCAGCAGCCGCGCACGCACACGCGCACGCACACCGCACTGGGAATACATGGCTTGAGTGCTGACGTCAGGTTTTTATAATGGATGATATGACTGGAAACTGAGCTGGGCAGGAAAGTGGATGAACATACATTGAATATGGTCAGAGTGTAACATGAGCAACGCTCGGCTCACATGGGATTTTATAGGATTTTCGGGTTTATTTTTGTATTTAATGATGACGTTAATGGGAAAAAAAACTGTATGAAAGCCTTCTTTTGGTGTTTGTGAGGAGGTCAAGTCTGAGACCAAACGCCAACATGGTCCTTTGAGCGTTCCTGAGCTTTGACGCATGAGCCTCTAGGACCAGAGGTAAAACTTTCTGTAGTGTCTCCACGGACTGAGTCATCTTGTGGTTTAACCCTCTGCGACACTGATTTACGGAAAGTCCCTCTTCATCATCTGCAGCGTCAGCAGCGGAGGTTAATCACTGGGGTTAAAGCCCCAGCCCTGAAGATCTGATAATGAAGGAGCTAGTAAAGAGAGTGCAGCTCGATTAGTGAGCGAAGTCATAAAGCCTGTCACGGAAGGACAATATGCGACAGAAGGATGAGTCTGTGTCTCCAGAGGCTGCAGATGTTCAGGGGTCGTCCGCCGGGCCACATTTCCCGGTTTCATTTCAGTGACAATGGATCTTTCCAACGTTGGGTTTGTATCTGTCAGGATGTTGATGGCTTCACGTCCTCCATCTTAGTCTGTTCAGTTGCATTCTGGGCCTTCCTGAATTCACTGCGCACGTCAACGCGATGCATGGTAATGACGTGGATTCATGAATCAACATGGAGCCCAGTGTTTGCTTCAGCCAGTTGATCCTCAGCCTGTTTTATTAACGTGTAACAGAGCTGCTGTGTGTCGGCCTGTTCAGGGATTAACTGCTGCGATCGGGTCGAGCAGAGACATTTGTGCCGACCACTGACTGATGTAACTCACACCTTCACTCCGCTGTCAGACACCGGCAAAGTAAATGATTTAGAAGTTGTGAGGTTACATTAGAACGAGATTTCAGTCCAGACTCTGCGAGCTACAAGGGCTTTCCTTCTTTTTGTTGATGTGAGGATTTATTTAATTTTCTAGTCAAGCTCTCTCTGTGGATCCAGGTCTTATGATTTATTCTATCCATCCAGGATCTAGATCTTATTCCAGGGGAGTCTGAGGAGATTCAACAGCTCCAGGATCAGCTCTGCAGAGAAAATGGACTGAGGGTTGAAGCTGGTTGACAATTGAATTGAAGCTAATTTACCGTGTTTGTATTTTGACTTATCTCGTCTATTTGCCCCGATTGTTTCATTTCATTCTGCTCGACGGTGAATAACAAGCGATGCAATCAAATCCACTTCATGTGTTTACTCGAGAGTTTTGTGCCGGAGACGGAACGAGCGAAACTCAGATATTAGTGCTTCTTGAATCCAGTTCTGGTAATCACAGTCCATCTTGTGGGATTGACCTGCACATAAACACAGGAAATGGGAATAAGTGCGGCACAGAGAAGCAGCTGAAGAGCCTCTCACTCGCCTTCTTATTTGTAAAGATGGACCTGATCCATTCCAGGGCTGTTATATAAAGAATACAGCTCAGTACAGAGAAGAATCTGAGGCGTCGTGGTGCTGACAACAAACAAAGCTGCTGTCGTCCCTCAGCCATTTGTTTATCAATTTATGAGGATATGTATTATTTAATTTTTATTACATTAAAATGCTGAAATTGTTCTTTCATGATCTAAAAAATATTAAATTAGTGTCTTCCGTGATTTATGATCAGAAACGGTTTGAAATGTTTTTAAATTCAAACTGGATTATCAAAAGAAATGTCCACCAACAATTTATTTCTTTCATTTATATATATATATATATATTTTGTCCGATTTCTTTTAGTCAATGATTTTAACTTTTAGAAATCATGAATTTTGTTCATAAAATTCCTGGATTTGCCCTGTATCTGGATCAGCACCAAGACTGAACGGGTTCTTCCCATTTATCCTTCAGATAAACAGATGATCTCTTGTGTAAATGAAATGAATATTGAGGAGAAAGGCTGGAGCTAAGACAACTCTGCTGCGCAGTGAGCTGCAATTAACCCGCTGTCACTGTTCTCTGGGTGAAACCATGTTGGCTCTTTAATGAGAAGCATCACCCTCCGGCTGCCTCTAACAGCATTTCTCTAATGGGCTCAACGTGATTCAATAGGTGGTTGAATTTAACGGCTGCAGAATCAGAAACTCGCAGTGGAACATTTTTATAATGTGACTCATTCGTCATGATTCAGTGGCAGGAGGGATCCACACCTTCAATATGTCGTAAAGCGGCGCGGAGGGAAACGGACCGTGATGCTTCTCGAGGCGAACATTTAGTGACCAGTGAAGCTCTCGGGTCCAGTTTCTCCCGTGTCACACGCCAGGAGTGTGCGGACGGCGGAGTGTTTCATTAAGTCCTGCAGAGGTGTAGGTCGTAGGTTTCACCCTGTCAGGGACGTAAAGGCCACGTTACATTCTCACCTCTGAACCGTCTCAGGAGGAGTGGGTGCCGATATTTCTTGAACTTTCTCCAGGAAGCCTCAGGGGGCAGTGTCGCAGGCCTTCTGAGGGTGCGCCGCGTCAGGTTGACGTTTCTGAGGAAATGATAGTTACGTTAGCTGTTAGCTGTTCTCTGAGTGGGACACTGGAGTCACATCCTGTTCCTTCTTTTCTGTTCCCAGGCCACCGGGTGACGCATGACGAGGCATGTGTCTCACGACCATATGGCACACATTCACACTTTTCTACAAGAATCGACCATTTGCTTCCCACCCGTCCCAGTGCCTCTCCCTGTGGTCATATACATAGTTCTGACATATGTGCTGAGCCTGTTTCCCCCTGGGACTCACTTACCAGCAACAGAGCATGATGGGAAAGTGTCGTGCAGATTTTGCGCCCGGTCTTTTGGGCTGATTGGTCGGCTGCAGCGGCTGCTTCATCAGGGGGGACGTGTGGAGGCTCTGATGCTGCTGCTGGTGGATGCTCCTTGATTGCTTGCTTTTTTTTTCTTTTTTTTTTGCTGTAGCATCCTGGAAGTGTCGCTGTCTGATTGTGTGTGATTGTGCGAGTAAACACAGCGTTCTCTCCACCGCGACCCGAGGTAAATACAACACAGATTACCGCGTCTGTGTTGGGCTCCACGTTGAGGATGTTCAACGTATCAAGATATTCAGAGTGAGGAGGAGTCGTGTTCTGTTGATGGAGATACTCGAGAAATGCAAGCAGCTCTTCTCCAGAGTCGACTTTTTTGCGGATATCTCTTTGTTTTTTTTTTTTCTCTCTGGGGTTGTTAATCAGGCCCTGGCATTAAAGAGCGAGTCAACATCACTTTGTTGTTGAGGCACATCAATGCTCTCCCCCTTATTAACCCCATAACTCAGCTGAGTCTGCCAGCGGAGCTCACTTTTAAAATGACCCACTGGCCCGGATGGTCGATGGAGCTCGAGAGCTCCTCAGTGATTTGTGATCAAATTATCCCTCTGCAGTGCCGCTTTCAAATTTGGCTTTTGCCGGACCTCTCGCGGAGCCGCACCCAGCGCTGATATGATGCTTTGTTGGAACCGGGTCAGATCCAGAGTTAGCTCCTGGGGGGAACCTTCACTGACCGTGGCTCAAACAGGCGCCGCAGTGCTAACATTACTGGGCCCATAAAACGTCCATAAGGGCTGGGGCGGTCAACGACCAGCAGACACTTTCACGCGGTCAAATCTGAAAATGTGTCCGAAGAGTTGAAACAAGAACAAAAGGCGGGTTGTTGGTGTCACAGGACGTTTGCACATGCTAACTCAAGTGTGTGAGTAAAGTCGGTGAGGGGCACGTGTGAAAGTGTTAAAGAGTTAAAGCATCAGATACAAGACAACATGAGCTCACATTACAGCACTGCTTCACATCATCGCAGCAGGTCCAGGATGTGGAGGGAGACAGATGCTTTCCATTAACACACATGACAAATAAGTGCAGCTTAGTCAGTGCGAATCAGACGAAAGCACCACCCTGTGTGTGTGTGTGGGTGTGTGTAGCAGCTGGATGGCAGACAAAACCAATCGTAAAGGCACGTCAGATCATTTCCCATGTGAGCTGCTAACGTCATTACATGTGTGGTGGCACACAGCTGATATAAGTGTCACCGAGTTTTTTATTTTTTTTTTATTTGATCAAATCAAAAGGTTTAAAGAATGTTTGTGAGGGAAACCAAACTTATGTTTCATTTCTTTTCTTTTTAAATAAGAGCTTCAACCATGAAGGAACAACCCCTGTGGTTGCTTTTCCCGCACGGACACAGTCCAGGAGTAAAATATAACACAAATTACACCAAGTTATTTCATGTGCGCTGGCTCTGACGATTCCTCTCTGAATGATTCAGTCTCTTGTAAAGTTCACAGGAGCACATCCTCGCCACACATCTGGAGTCTAATAACGCTCCCTGTCAGCCGAGGTGTTGTCATGGTGGCGTCCGGGACTGTGAGCTCTGGCAGCTAACTAGCGGCGGCGTTGAATAGTGGCGCGTTAGCCTGAAATCGACCGATTCAAAGGTCAGTCAGAGAACCTGGAAGCTGCTGCTGCTGCTGCTGTGTCTTTCCATGGAAAATCTCCAAATATTGCATTTTATTTGTTTTTAGATTGTATTGTTTGAACTATTGAACCTGTCACCAGAGAAAGATGAAGTGTTTTCTATTTTCTTGGTCGTTTGTTTTTGAGTGGGTTGTGTGTTGAAGTTTTCCAATTCAGTCAGCCGCCTTTGCTCTAGTTTAAAGGGTTTGTGTTTAGAGGGTAATTGTTGTTCAGTTGTTTTAATCTCTTCCAACTCGTTAACTCTTGTAGAAATTGTAAAATTTCAAACCACAGACTCACACAGAGAAATGATCTCAGAGAAGTCCTGTCTTGTTCGTTTCCACATCTCTGCCGCTGGTGTGAGATTTAAATTCAGAGATGTTCCTCTCCCCTCAATCAAGTCACGTTAATATTCACCTCATGTTCCTGACAGCGGCCTGTGACTGCACCCGGCCGTACAGTGACTCATGACACAGCAGAACTAAGTCAATCTTTACGGCCTAATTACTGACACTTTCCCAGAACTGACCCCATCAGGGTGGTGAGGGATCGCTCTGCCTGTCAATCAACAACAGACCACACCCACAGAAGATGCCATTATAACCTGAGGTCTTTAATCTGCAGCTTGATGAAATGATCAACCATGATGACAAGACGCTTTAGATGCTGATTACTAAACTACTTATTAACCAAGTGATCTCAATGAGGAAGTTACATCTGTAACTCAGGGACATTAAACAGGGAACTAAATGACAATGAACATTTAGAGGCACAGAGCTCTCAGCTCTTCAACAATATGTGGGACAAACACTCAGAAAAGGTTCAGTATATTATACAGATGAACAAATACAATGGATATACAAACCACGTAAAATATACACTTTATAAATTTAATTAGCAAAGTACATTTGTTGCATGGAAAAAATAATTCATTAATAATGAAATGGCATATGGATAATGTTCTGTTGAAAATGAAAAATGAGTCATGAATGGACAATTCAATTTCAACATGTTTAATTTTTTGTGAATAATTTGAAATATCCACTTTACCAGCAAGTGTAAACATTATAGAATAGTGTGTAAATGTAAATAATGTCTTATAATGAGTGTATTCATTTTATATAATGACAATATTTCCCACTTCAGTCCGACTGCATCTGTCTAAAGCAGAATTCACACTGCCATCTAGCGGTGAACTCAGATGTTTACGTAACGTTTGAATTATACAGTTTACATTTTTACTTCAAACCTTCAATTCTGAAATATTGAATTTATTAGAGAAGAACTCACATAATTTGATGAAATCATTAGAAGGCCTCAGTAAATAACAGTGACTTCAGTAATTTGAGTATGTATCCAGGGGTCAGATCACATACAGTGTGTAATATCTCCACTCCTGGCATGCATATCTGCACTTTTTATTCTACTGTTTATTCTGAAGTATATAAAACAGTTATTATGGATTCACAAAAAGAAATAACCTCTCAGTGGCAGCATGACCCCTGTGATGTATCCCAGTGAAAAGGGAAAACTCTTTTCCACTAACGGGAACAGCATTAGTGCCGACAGCTGCATTTTAATATCATTGTCTTAATTGTTCAAGGTTAGTGTCGAGCAGAATGTGTTCTTCACCACACTCCGTGTATATACAGTGTGTGTGTGTGTGCGCGTGGGGGGAGGGTGGAGGTAGATGCAACTGGCACAGGCCCCGTGGTGACCACCTCAGCCCCCCTCCGCTGTCTAGCTCGCCGCATGTGTGTGAAAGCAGCAAGAGACGAGCTCACGTGTCACAGCAGAGCGTTCGTATTATTTGCTGAATATTACACACTGGAGCTGGCGAACAGGTGCTGCTGTGTGTGTGTTTATGTGTGTGTGTGTGTCTCTCAGGGTCCATGTGTTATTACCAAATGGTTTTGGAGCCACGTGCTGGTGAAGACACTCAGCAGGGATGGATGACAGGTTTTAGTAATACGATCGTTTCTGCTCAGTGACGAATGTTCCCAGCCCAGACATGAAAACCACAAGACAATCTTCCATGAATGTAACATTAAACTGAAAATATGAATGCGCTTATTCATTTAGCTTCTTTTTTAAAATTTTGTTTGATTTAAAAAAATCAACACATTTTAACGGTTTTATTGATCATTCATTGTCTTTCTGTCTTTCTGTTTATGCGTTGACTGCAATTTTGCAATATTAATTGTTAATTGTCCCAATTACTTTTGTTCTTTGTCTGTTTTAACTATTGCTCTTTGTCTTTTCTATGCAATTGATTAAAACTGCAGAAAAAGAATCTAAGAAATGAGGAAAGTGCAATATTCTTCAAACACGCACTGCATGTGTAATCTAACTATCCCTGTCTCTTCTAATGCCCCATATTTAAATTCATTCAATGGGGACCATTGATGTGACAATTCATTCATCTGCAGTGACGAGGTGATAAAAGCATTGAATTGGACTTGAACTAAAGTATGAAATGAATTTGCTCTTTCCTCTGGTTTGATGATTTGTATTGTGCACATGACAATCTTAAAGCCATTATTCAGACTTACATCATTGTTGGGAGAATAAGTGCAGGTCACCTGACTGTCAGACCGGACAGCTGAGCGAGCGCTCACGTGGCCGCTCCACAAACCACATAAACACAACCTCACCAACTTTGATAAGACTCTGCACTTCCTGCTTCCCCCCTACAGCCTCTGTTCCTTCAGTTCCCAACAACCAGCAAAATCAATAAAGCTGCAGTTAGTCATGTTTTCCAGCTGACCTGAAAACATCTTGTAGTTTTGAAGACAAGAAATCCTCAGTGCACCCACAGGGGGATGGGGAAATAACTGAATGGAATTGGTAATTGACATTTATAGACACACTTTAAATTAATTACAGGGAATTTGACATAGCTTCAAAATCATGTTTTATCTTTATCTTGAGATACTTTAAAAGCTGTATACTTAATATTCTCTGAAATACAGACATAAGACAGTTTAAAATGATTTTTTGGAAAATGATTTTTTGGATGAATTTCCTTCTTTGCTTTCTGGGAACACGTGATGTATTTTTGATGTTATAACCTCTCTGAGGTGAGGGGGTTCTTTTTCTTCATCATCATCATCATCATCAGCCTGATTGAAGCAGGTTTCTTTGTGCAGGAAATAAACCAAACTGCTGTTACGTGATCAGTCTAAGATGAAACATGAGAAGGAATCTTTCACCATCCTCGCACATCACATCTGCAGAGCCCCATTAACAGAACAGAACCACACACACTTCTTTCTCTCTCAATACCCAGGTCATGTTATAGACCCTCAGCGTGGTCAGAGTGTGGCTGATGAGCTGACGTTTGAAGGTGTCATTCCATCTGGCCTTTGACTCCGTATGGCCGTGTGGTGGGATGAATTAGCCGAGCATATGCTGAGTAAACACGGAGTCACACAGCCAAATGCCACAGATTGTGGTTTCACAACACTCTGAACGCGAGGAACTGAAACAGCTTGGTGGTGACGGCTGTGTACATGGAGCTGATAGTCACCGGATGTGTTTCTGCTCACACATAAGCCGGCGTCTCTTCAAATGATCTGCGGGCTGTTTTGCCTCCAGTCATGCTGGCAGCAGTTGCTTGGGTAGTCCTGGGGATTTAGCAGAACCTCAGGTGAACCTTTAGGACGAGGCGTGGCTTCGGATGCTGGCAGCAGTCATGTGGTGATTTAGAAACTCTGAAGCTTTCCTGGGAATAAACCTCAGACTTTTACAGGAAGTGACGTTAAACATATAAAGACAGGAATTAATTGTCTTTTTGATTATCAGTTTGTGTGAAGTTGAGGTTAGAATCTCTGCCAAGGCGATGTTGGTCTATACTGTGTACCACAACAAGTTTGGCGAAGGCCTAGATGTGATGACCTCACATGTTCTGGTCTGTGACCACGGACATGGGAGGGTTAGTGTTAAATACAAATATACAAGTAAAAAACAATTAGATCACACATGTTAACATTTTTTGTGCTGGCACTGACGCAACACTTTGGGAGAAAACAGGTTTCATTCATTCATTAAACGTTGTAATCTCAGTGTTAAAAAGCAAAAGGACAATAACATTTAAGAACTGTATGATTTCCTTTGTTACTTTTGTGATTATGGATTTCTGTGACCGTCTGATCGTTTCCCCTTCCTCCTCTTCTGCTCTCGGTAGTGCTGAGGTGTTAAGCCTTGAGTGTGATATCCATTACTGAAAGGCTGCTGTCTAAATAAAGTTAAAATGTGTGGGTGTATCTTAAGTCTGCAGCACAGTGGAAGGACAGTGAGTCAGTCTGTCACCTCCTGGGCCGACTCACTTCACAAACAGCATTTCCATTTCAGAGTCAAGAAATTACAAAACATGAAGAGTCAGTGTGTGTGTGTGTGTGTGTGTGTGGGTCATTCAAACCTGTATCCAAATGTGATAAAAATGACTTATGTCTTATGTGTTAGCAAGGATCAATTACCAGGTGAGCTGTGTTAGAGCACTGCTTATACTGTATCAATGCATGATAGCTTATCAAGACACTGATGGTTACACCTGCCTCACCTCTTTGTAACACCACACATACTGATTCAATCTCACACACATACACACCCACATATATAACACTACATAACACACAGAGTCCATGTCCTGCAGGGCAAAATGAGACTGGTTATATGGTGCTTCTGGGAAATGAGACAGTTCATGTTGCCCTTATAAAACTCTTCATGTAAGAACATTTATATAATGTAATTGGTGCTATATAATCTTATCTAATTTCACTGCTGCATGCGTCTACATTTGAACAAGTTGTGAAAGCTCAAAGACATCTCTATCGTCGCGGACTGTCCATCTACATCCAATTAAAAAATCAAACAGATGTGGAACATCCATGATGGCAGTGATATCTGGGACACAGGTGTCTTTGTGGAGACGTGGACTCAAGAGTGCACAGTGAGTTTAGAAGCATCACGACCTCATTCTGAGTGTCACTCTCTTCCTCCGCATTGGAATGTTGAGGGGAAATTATAAAACAAAAATCTGGCTAAATCCAGCTTATTATCATCATGTATTTTAAATGAGGCTGGAATGCAAAAGTATGAAGCAACGTATGACGTGCAGCCCCTCAATATATAACTCTGACCTGAAACTGTGCTTATATAAAGTGTTACATAAAGTAATAAGAAGCCATCCCACAGCCAGATGTGTGGGTTTACAGCTGCCACAGTGACCGTACCCAGAGCTGGGGTGGTGGGTTGAAGGCACCCGGAGGCATCGAGATCCTCCACGGCCCGGTGAATGTTGTTTAACCCAGTGGCTGAACTGTTTTTTAAGAAGAGTTCCAAGCTTCTGTCGGCACTGACAGGTTATACAATATCACTACGTTATATAAGAGAGACACATAGCGGGCCAATGGGAGGCCGCCCAGAGCGTCACATGACCCGCTTCGGCGAATCGCGTGCCATCCAAAGAAGCGACAACCTTTTAGCAAACGATGCTAGCTGGCTAGCGACCAAGATGAAGTGCAGTCACTGTTAGTGGCTCTCGTACCGGAGCTTCGTCCTCTCAATTCACAGGGGTCCCGCCGGAGGACGCGTGAGTCTTTCTGGGAGCCATCGATGTCGGGGGAGAGTCTGTTTGCGGGAGTCGCGAAGTCGCGGGTAGCATTATAGCTAGCGGTCCCGGGGTTGCTTATATAAAAACGGCTGCGGCTCAGCGGAGCCACGACGCTTGTTGTTTGGGGTCCGTGGCCGGAACACAGACTGTTTATCTTCCACTTTAATTCAGAATACGCTCTTTGAAAACCTTGAACGGGGGTTTAGGGGGCGTTTAACTCAGCGGGTCGTCGAGTTACAGCGACAGAGCAAGTGGAAAATAAGCTTCTTAATTGCTAACGCTAAGCTCGCGGGGATTCGCCCGCTGGCTCCACGTTTATAAACATGTCGTGTAACCGCTGACTTGTTAAAAGACTCCACTCGGGGAAGTTTGTGACTTTGGGAGAAGAAGGACTTCAGGAGGTGCTGTGTTTGTAAATAACACCACCACCACCACCTCTTCCTCCTCCCCTTCCTCCTCCCCGGGAGTCATACCCGGCGAAGGCAGGTCATGGCTGCCTGTTAACTTCGCTGCTGCCGCCGGGGCCACCGCTGGGTGTTCGGGACCAGGGATGTTACACAGACTGCTTGTTCCACCCAGTCCGAGGCGGGCACCGTCGGAGCCTTTGTTTTGACGCGTTAGATGAGAGTAAACAAAGTTTGTGCGGGAATGATTTCTGGACAGCGTGCGGAGTCGGGTCTGTCGGACTGTCAGTGAAGCGGCTCAGCCACTGACTGTCTCCCCTTAGGAGGAGGAGAAGATGGAGACGGGATTCAGGTCTCATCAGGGCGAGATGTTCCTCCACCCGCTGTCCAACCCCGGGGCTGCGGGGATCTGCCCCGAGATGCTGGAGGTGGCGGAGGAGGCCAACCGAGCGGGGGACTTTAACCTGGCCGCGGAGATCTACAGCTCCCAGCAGGCAGACCTCCAGCAGCCGGACCGAGGCTTGTGTCTGCGGAAGGCTGACTCTCTAGCCCGGGCGGGACGGATATCCGAGGCGCTGGACTCCTACTGCACAGCGGCCAGTCTCACCAAGCTGCGCCCGGAGGAGCTGCCCTTCCTCGTGGAGACCATCGCCCGGTCTCTCCGCGAGAAAGAGCTGAGCACCCACGGGGCTGCGAACAGCAAAAGCAGCGGCGGCGGAGGAGGGGATGGAGATGAGGACAGCGGGGACTGTGAGGACGATGAAGTCCTGGACTTGTTTTCATGTCCCCTCTGCAAGTGCCTGCTCCACGAGCCCACCACCGTGGAGTGCGGACACACTTTCTGCAAACGTTGCCTCGAGGACGCAGCTGTCACGCACTGCACGCAATGCAAACACACGTTGCACCAAAAGGGCGGACTGCCGAACGAACGGAGACTGAACGTGGTCCTCAGCGGCCTGTTGGATAAACTGTTCGCAACCGAGAGCAGAGCCAGGAAGTTGTGGATCGAGGGAGAGGTGCTGTGGAAGAAGCAGAGCCTCTCGGAGGCCCTGGAGAAGTACAATGCTGCGGTGGATCTAGGTAAGAGAGCCCTCAATGCAACAATATTTAACACACTTGTTCGTTTGGGTTCAACGTGACTGAGAGGAATCAAAACTTAAGCTGTTTTGCGAAGTTGACCTACTTTTCTTGGCCCAGCTACTCGTTGCTGCCCATAGGTGGCGCCAGTCCTACCTATCTATTCACTGAGGTCAGGCGTTATATGACGCGTCCCCCCATTACCTAAGTAGAACACTTTTGATCCTCTGCTTCCCACTGCCACATTTCTATTTATACTCCGC
Source organism: Pseudorhombus dupliciocellatus (assembly GCA_016785235.1). Taxonomy (NCBI): domain Eukaryota; kingdom Metazoa; phylum Chordata; class Actinopteri; order Pleuronectiformes; family Paralichthyidae; genus Pseudorhombus; species Pseudorhombus dupliciocellatus. The sequence continues at coordinate 3,320,190 of JAFBJW010000311.1, read as the reverse complement.
AGCACAGCAATGTTGTGGGGAGGAAATGCGGAGTTATTCATATACAACCTCCCACTAAATGCCTATTTTATATATACATGTATATAGAGTGTTGAGTAATGCATGATCACATATCTTAACTGTGTGACGCCCCTCGCCCTCAGGGTGTTGAGCTGTGGGAGATAATATCCCATATGGTGACGTGGCTTCTCCCTTAATTTAGCAGATTCCTGTTTTTCTTGATTTCAGGCTTTAGTCACTGTAAGCTGCTGCCTCCTCGGTCCGGCTCAGCCGGTACCTGATAACCCAAATACATAGCGTTCTTTTCTCTTGGCTCATTGCATTCTCTGGGCCAGGGGTGATTCATTAACCGAGTGCCAGGGCATGTCTCACATGGCCCAGTTTGAATCCACAGGGAAAGTTGAACCAACCCTCTCTCACTTCTGCCCTTCATATTAAGTCACATTCAAAATTACATTTCCTGTTGTCCTCGCTAAATGAATTAAACGAAGCACCGACCTGCCGGCTCTCTCAGGTGATGACATTTGTGTTGGATTATGTTGGCGTGTTGGAGATTGCAATCTTAAGGAAAGGGATTATGCTCTTTCCTTTACTGAGGCATTGTAGGCATTAAAATGGCATCTGTGTATATATTGCTCTAACCCCCGGATCAATATTGATTCATGCCTTCTGTCTTGTGATGGATTCTGGGCAACGGGAGGACAGAGTGCCTGACAGCTTTGGTTCAGTCGCTTGGTGTTTCCTCGATGCAGGCAGCAGGAGAGACCCTCTGCTGTGGATGCAGCCAGAGTGTAATGAGATCATGATGTCAGCAGAAACAAAGCTGTTATCCAACCTGTGGGTTTTAGGCAATGCCCCCCACCCCCATGGTTATGCGTGACACACATCTTATGCACTGCGCTTGCACAATGGAGATGATGCAGTGAATGTTTGGTAAAGCTCAGTGGACAGGTCTGTCACAGCGTGCTTTGTTTGGTGTAGCCATGGCAAAGCCTGAGGTTAATTAAACACACTCAGTATTTGAAAGATAATATAGAACTATTATTCAACTAAGCTGTCTAACTAAAGACAGAAGGTGTGGCTGCACTTTTGTCATATTTACTTTTGTCCTTCATTCCTAATGTGTTAGGTGTCTGTGTGGATGTAAATATATACTCAAAGTCACCTCCACCTTAAAGTATGCCAGTATTTTATGTATCAACTTCACAGCCATGTTTATGTTCTCCTCAGTTTGCTCCTGCCAAAGTGGGTCAGATATCCCTCACCCCTTTTGATGATCCCACCTGCAGGGTTTGAATATTGACAGGATCGCACAGGAGTCTTATAAAGGAGCTTATAATTTTTCTCATGGTGGAACGTTTAAATTTGACCATTTTTAGCTTTTAACAAAATGTGTTTGTCTCTTGTTGTTGTATTTAACGAGTGGCATTCCAAAGTCCTCATGTTGCACATTGAGCTATAGTTTAACTTCCAGTGTGTGGTGATTACTGGCCGTCTTTATTTTCTGTGACTTCTTCACGTTTCCCACAGCCCTCTTATGAACAGACAACGAAAACGGAGCCAAGCTTAAACATGTTATTCACAACAGCCGCCACAGCAGCATTACATGCTGTTACAAACTTACACTACATAAGTTCTGTGGCTATGTAACACGTGACAGAGGTCTTACATCACGTGTTACATGTCTGCCCTAATTCTACCAGACCTGGTCCAACCCCTTGAGGCATATCCAGTGACCCACTAGTGTGTGGTCATCACATAACCCATGTGGTGTTGACCTTAATGTGAATCTAATGTTTGATGTGAGTAATAATGCAATGAATTAATATGGTTTAAGTTTCAAGGACATTCGTCCAAGTACTGTCCTCTGCCGTCATTGAGACCTTGTGTCGTGTTTCTTGTGGTGTACAGTGCCCTCCTCTGGCCGACTGCTGTCTCAACTGGCTGAGTTGAACATGGAGATGAGGAACTTCAGCCAGGCAGTGCAGGACACCAGCCTCCTCTGCAGAACCAAACCTCTCTGGACCAAGGTGAGACATTTATGTCAACAAGATTGTCTTCATAATGTTACTCTAATGACAGATATTATCTCTATAAATTGAGGGTCAGATTATGAGGTGGAGGGTTTTGTTCTTAGTTTTTTCAATGTGGAACTCAAACTCACTGACCTTCTGTTGATTTCAGGCTCATTATCTGAAAGCTACAGCACTCAGGAAAGCCAACCGGAATGATGAAGCCTTGCAGGAATACTTCCTATGTGTGGCTCTGAAGCCTGACTGGACCAAAGTCAAACTGGAGACTCAGAAGGTACGAGAAGAACCTCATATAAGCTCCTGAGATTTCAATACTCTGAATTCCACCAAGTCCAAAAACCATAGAAAATGCACTTTTACATTTGTCTAAACCTAACACAATCTAATTGAAGGTGACCATAAAATCCAGCATGTTAATCTGTTCCCACACACAGGTCCTGAGCGAGCTCTTCTCCTCAGTGTTTGAGAATGAGGACATGCCGACTACACTGCATCCTCTGCAGGGAGGGTTGGCCAACCGCCTCATCAAACCTCCTGCCTTGCTCAGGTCCCTGAGGCCCCTCACACAGAGACAGGGCTCCTCCTCCTCACAGGTAACTACACTCTCACGTATGTTGCCACGCCCCACACAGAGGGCTGTTACTATTCATTTTATGTCCAACCCTGAGGTTTATTTGTTAATGTTGATGACTGAAAAGTCTGTTGCTCTCACCTTGCATCTCAGGCAGTAAAACAAACTGCTGCCAACATGACTGTGTGTGACCTGCTTTTATAATAATAGTTATTGGGTCAGAACTCTGAAGGGCGTTCTTCTTTTACGTGGATGTAGCGTGAACGTAGCCTCGGGGAAAACATATTTTATTGGTAGGCTCATCTTGGTACCTAACAGTTGGTGTCTTTATAGCCACACGAATGTGACCAGTGGTACAGAGGAGCACAGTGTCACTGTCAAAAGGATCATTCCTCTGTTACCCAGCGCTAATCGCTCTGTATGTGTCTTTGTTCAGGACACAGACTTCAATGTGACAAAAAGTGCTGCAGTGGACAACCCATCCAGACTCTCCACTGTGACACCTTGCAAATCGGACCCTGCTGCAGTGGAAGGCTGCACCAAGAGCCTTGCTGACGTTCTGGCTACACTACCAGCACCCCCTGGTGGTCTTAAGAGGAAGCACAGCAGTGACGAGTCATCGTCGGCCTTCAACCTCCCCTCCAAACAGCTCAGACATGGTTAGGAAAATACACACTGAATATGATCTAACCATTTTGTCACAAGTCTATGCAACAGTTGCAGCAGCTTGACGTCGAAATCATGTTGCTAATAATATGCGAACCCTGATGTGATGTTTTTTGTGCAGATGAGGCAGACAGCTTGCAGACGTCGGCCACGGTGGGCAGAGGAAGGATTGTTCCTGCAGACCTGTTGGACAGCGGAGACATGGAGTGTTCGCTGTGCATGAGGTGACTGCACATCCACACACAGAAGAGCTGTCTGCTCACACAGTCACAGATTTTGGCAGTAATTAGGACCAAAAGTATTTCAAAAAACTCTACAGCTGTACTCCTTTGTACTCCAGATTGTTCTATGAGCCTGTGGCCACGCCCTGCGGACACACCTTCTGCCTCAAGTGTCTGGAGCGCTGCCTGGATCACAACTCCAACTGTCCCCTGTGCAAAGAGAATCTCGCTGAGGTGTGCACACATTTCCTTTTCACTAATTTTACCACAGGCTTGTAGTTATACTTATTTTTTCTTCTATGTATTGAATAGTGTACTGAAGGTTTTCTGTGGTGCTGTTGTAGTATCTGGCCACTCGAGGTTACAAAAAGACCCTGCTGATGGAGGAGGTGCTGCAGCGTTACCTCGGAGATGAGCTGGACGAGAGGAAGAAAATCCACGAAGAGGAGATGAAGGAATTGTCCAAGTCAGTTCCTGAATGTTTTTGTCTTGGTTTTCCAGATTCTCTCAGAGCAGCCAGGTCTTAACAACAGCTTCACTTTGTTTTGTAGCTTGAAACAAGAAGTGCCCATCTTTGTGTGCACCATGGCCTTCCCCACAATCCCCTGCCCGTTGCACGTGTTTGAGCCGCGCTACCGCCTGATGATCCGCCGCTCCATGGAGACTGGTACCAAGCAGTTCGGCATGTGCATAGCTGACGATCTCAAAGGATTCGCCGACTTCGGCTGCATGCTGCAGGTGAATGTTTATGTCTGTAGCTACACCGAGTGTGATCAGGTTGTAGATTCTATCATTGCTAATACAAGATCAATTGTGTCCCAGGTTCGGGAAGTGAAGTTCTTTCCTGACGGCCGTTCAGTGGTGGACACCATCGGTGTGTCCCGGTTCAAAGTCCTCAGCCACGGCCAAAGAGATGGTTACAACACGGCTAAGATAGAGTACCTGGAAGACAAAAAGGTTTTTTTAGACACTGTCCATCAAGGTGCTCTGAAGCAGATACCAGGCAGGTATAAATATCTGTCTTTCTATTCAGGCGGAGGGAGAAGAGCTGGTGGAGCTGCTGAAGCTGCACGACTCGGTGTATGACCAGGCCAACGGCTGGTTCACCTCGCTGAAAGACAACATGAGGAGCCAGATACTCAGCCACTTCGGACACCTCCCCAGCAAAGACCCCGACCCCCAGGTGTGAAAATAGTCTTCCTCTTTGTTCTTCTCTGCTCATGCTAAAAAGAACAGAACCTAAATCTGTCCACTGACCAGTCCTAACCCAGAACTCACCAGCTCTGTCCCTGTTCACTCCTCTGCAGGGCAGCCCCAGTGGTCCGGCCTGGTGCTGGTGGCTGCTCGCTGTCCTTCCCCTGGAGAATAAAGCCCAGCTCACCATCCTGTCCATGACCTCCCTCAAGGACCGACTCATCGCCATCCGCAGGGTCCTCATCTTTGTCACGCGCAAGAGGCCACGGTGATAGCAGGCTAGACTGACCAGAGACACTCGGGCTATGCAGTTCAAAAATTTCCATTTTGACATTTGTCATTTGGTCATTGACTTGTTCATACGTGTTCTGAAGTCACAGTATTTTCTGTTGGGAATGAAGGAGGGTCGTTTTGTTCTGTCCATCCTCCCACCCACAAACTGAGCAACAAAACATTTGAATGGAGTCACCTGCCACTTTAAGTTTGGGGTGAGCGCGGTCCAGCTGAGCCCTGTCACTTCCATTTAGGTCTCAACTGGATGATTCGCTTGACTTTGTTCCGGAGGAACAGAAACCTGTTATCACTTTGGGCCGCACGACTCGGGAGGTGAAGCGGTTCCACCCGCTGCTCCTCCGGAGTTTGACGAAGTGTCCTTGAGCAAGATGCCGAACCCCAAACTGCTCCCGATGCTGCGTCGTCGGTGTGAGAGTGTGTGAGTGGGTGAGTTAGTCGTACATGTGAAGTGTTTTGACTGGCTGTCAGATAAGCTAAATATAAAAATAGTGTCAACAGGATTGGGTTCAAGGGACTTTTCTGACATTTGCAGTATTTTACACAAGCTGAAACATATGCAGATCAGCTGCACAGGAATGGAATCAAGACAAAACTCCCCCACAGCAACGCGAAGCAAGAATATGTGATGTTAACAAACAGGTGAATGTAATTGTCTGCCTGTAGTCAGTGGATGTGTTTTTATTCCCCCCTCCTACGTTTGTAAAGTCCAGGGTGAGGTGTCAACAGCTGCTTCACTTGAAATCTTCCTGACTGAGCCAAACGTCATGTGCTGACACTCTGGAACTTTACACCTGCTGCTTCACCAGGGAGTGGACGTGTACCTCGTACAAAGTAATGTGCATCACGAGATGCCCATGATACTTACACTAAAAGAACAAGTACAACTCTACGACATGTTGCTCCTCTCGTCTCGACACGTGGGGAGGGGGGGAGTGAGCGCACGTTGAGGCACACTCAGAAGTTCTCATTGCATTTAGGAATATCCAGAAACAAACACATCCTCAAAGTTGCAAGTGGTCTGGAACAAAAATGTCCTGTTGTAGCATATCTCTGGACTTCAGACAGACTTGGATAGAGGTTTAGCTTTTTCTGTTTCTCCCGCTGAAATGCCCGTATGTGTACGTGTATGGTGAACTTTTATGTTGTGTGATTTGTATGTATATCGATGTATCTCTGAGGCCTTTTCAATGTTTTATTTAAAGAACGTTTCGACCTCTCTTCTCTCTCTCTCCTTCGATCTGTCTTGGTGCGCACGGCGTAATGCGATTCCTGTTGGAAGGCGTCCCGTGGGGTTTCTTTGTAAACAAATAGTCATGGAATCAGTTATTTTCTCACCAGAGCAAAGTGCGTGAATCCTTGACAGCAGAGTCATTTGCTCTGAAAAGGTTTGCAAAGCAGATTTGTTTAAAGAAATATTTTGACCTGGCTGAAAATGACTGGATTGCATCCTGTGCAGGAGCAAATCCCAGCTTGTACTTTAAAGCATTAAAATATTTAGGGACATAGATTTGTTTGGGTGGACTTGGTGGGGAAACTGAATTTAAATGTGTTTGTTTACATGAACGTTCCCCTCTGTGCTTTTTCCACATCTGGAGGTTGTTTGATGGCTCAACTCTAACTCGCTTTGCAGGCCATTAGATTGAATTAAATCATGAATAAATGAACAAAATCACATTGTGATGAAGTCAAAACTGGTCACACCATGATTGTAGGATGAGTGTGGTTGTAAATGCGTTGCCAGCATGCAGGAGAATGCACTGTTCCTCTGTATAATTCTGTCCTTCCAAACGTTTGTGACTCCACTGCAGTCTCTGGCTCTCCATACAGGAGCAGGGTTCACAATGTGCTGCATTTCCCTGGTATATTTGTAAAGGGAGCTCTTATACCTATTTTTTATGGCAAATAAAGAAAAAAAAACACATGTTTACTCTTAAGTCTCTCACTTTTTGGAAGCTTGTGTTATAGTTACAGAAAGAATACGTTTTTACAGAGAATAAGTCCCAAACAATAGCTTGCTCGTATTTGTAAATATTGTCCAAATAGTGTCCTCTGCTTGGGGCCCTGGGCTATTGCCTCCTGTGCCCACCCTGTCGTGACACCCATATCATATGTCTTCCAGGTTCTCTTCCTTTCTCACTTGTTCCTGCAGTTGCAGACCACAGCAGCACCGCGATGTGCCACAGGGGGGCAGTGTTGGTAAGTGAAACAGCAGCCGGGATGCATTGTGGGCACTGAGTTCATGCAGGGTTCACACAGAGAAGACGAACAAATGAGAAAGCAGTCATGGCAGTTTCTGCTGCAAATTAGATTATGAGGATGGACGGGTTCTTCTGAGGACAACATATTTTCAAACAGCTTCCACGCGTTCATGCACCACATCCATTGTGTCCTGAAGTCCTGTCAGAGCAGCAGAGAGTAGGCTGCTAAAAACATGGATGACATTAGTGGAAGGGTCTGATTTATGTTGTAAAGTTATTATAAACCTGGGAACAGGAGCTGTTGAACTCCAGGCAGTGGTGGAACAGATGTTCAGGTCACTGATGGGGAAATAGACGAATGGGATTAATATTTTCAACAGTGTTCAATATTATTGCGGATTTTATTTTTACACCTGCATCTTAAGTCCAGGAGATTTCAACTCAGCAGGGGGGTGGGTTCTGTTTTGATCAAGGGGCCCTAGGTCTCTACTGCCCTGGGTCTCAAAGGTCCTTTGGAACACTCCTTTCCTTCATAATAATCCTTCTTTTTTTCTGTGTGATATCTCACATTTAAAAATAATTTTAACCTTGGTTAAAGAGTTGTACACGACGCACCTTATCCATCTGGGTGGCGGGGAGGACGATGCTGATATGGCCGACAGCTGACTCCTTATCTGCGCGTGTCGCCTGATGTCACGGTGGGCGGTGAGTGACAGGTGAGAGTGATGGGGCAGGACCGAATCCCGCCTGTGTGGGTATCATGGCCTCCAATAGAACGACACAGCGGTGACAGTGCTGCTGAAATATTTATCACTTTCCATCTTGCCATGCTCTAATTGCTGCGTCTCCATCCGGCAGAGAAACAGGAAGAGACACAAACAAAGGCGGGGGGAGACGGATATGTGGGGTAAACAGGGAGAGGAGACCATTTTAATCAGAAGTCAGTTTGGTAATGTATTTTCCACTGAAAAATGCTGATTTATTTCTACATTATAGTCACTGTTGGACAAAATAAAGCCTATAACATCCCAGACACAGACCCAGAATCTCACGCTCATGACATATTATGACATAAACTGCAGCCAGCCACCAGGGGGCGGTAGAGATGCAGTAACCACCACTGCAGATCCTTGGCTTCAAATGGATGGATGACATAATTGCTCCCCTGAGTCCAGAATAATGGGTCCACTGTTTCCTGAAGTTTTTTTTTTTTTTTTTTTTTTTACATAGGGGACAACGCAGCAGGACGTTTACTGCACTGGCGCATTGGGTGTGGCAGGAACTAATGTCTCGCAGACGTTTGTGTGCATACATGCACCTCCTTTGGGAAAGTTCAAAGATTCTCTGGAGTTTGAGTGGGAGATGGACTTCAAGCTTGGAGCTCAGAATGCCATCACACTGGGTAACCTGAGATGTTCCAGTTGTATCGGAACAATGTTTGAATGTTCCTAATTATTTATTTATTTCACACAAACAGTAATTGGACAATACTACATATACTATGACATATTTAATAACAGAAGTACTAATAAACAGTAAAGGGCTTTCCCTACTACGTGAGGGGGCCATCTTGGATTTTGAGGTCAACACTTTGACTTAGGTGGGTTTTCGTGTTGAAACTTCTAACTCGGGGTGTCGGAAATTTGGGGGTGTCAGTATTGCACTACTACTGTGAGACTGAAGATCGTGTCTCACAGTTGGACGTTTAGTCACAAGCTGCTGATTTCTGACCTGGGCCCCAGATTTTCTAGAGCCGCCCCTGTCAGAGCGAGCGAGCGAGCGAGAGAGAGAGAGAGAGAGGGGGCGGGGACTCGCGGCTCCGGCTCTAGCTCCAGCAGTCGCTCGGTATGTAGCAGCGGAGGCAGCGGCAGCAGCGGAGCCTCTCACCGGGATTACAAAGAGGGAAAAACAAACCTCGGACGGAGAGCAACACCGGCGGGATTAAGACTAAACCCACCCGAGGATGAGACTCGCACCGCGAGCTTGAAGGAGAATCGAACGCACGCCGCTATTCCGCTGATTTAGCCCCGCTTCTTTTCACGAAAATGGCGAACGACTCTCCGGCTAAGAGCCTGGTGGACATAGACCTGGCCTCCCTGCGGGTGAGTGTGTCCCCCCCGGACATCCACACCCCACAAACCCGCACAGGAGCCACTGCACGAGCACGGAGGCAGAGGCGGCTCCTCTTTGTCTTTATATCCGCTGGCATGGGAGGCCAGAGAACCGGGCGCTGCCGGTGCTCACATCCAACTCACCCCTCTGTAATTAGATTGCAACAGGGAATCAATTAATTCCGTCCGCTGATTCATATCTGTTTGTTTTCCAAACGCAGGATCCTGCTGGGATCTTCGAGCTGGTGGAGGTTGTGGGAAATGGCACCTATGGACAAGTGTACAAGGTTGGTGTGTGTGTGTGTGTGTGTGTGTGAGTGAGAAGGCAGAAACTGGAGCACAAACATATACTGATGTATGTCCCCCCTTCAGTCCTCTGTCTGGACTGGATTATCTGTCACTGCTGCACCTTCATGATTTTACATTTTATTTCACCCCCATGCTCCCTGTGCACCCACTCTGCTCCTGAAGGAGCCTCCTCCTATCTCCTCCTCCCTTCCTCCATCTTCCATCCCTCCTCCTCCTCCTCTTCCACCTCTCATCCACACCCCAGTAAAATATTCCTCCACATACTGCACGCGTTGCTTTTGCTCTGATCAGTCCAGCTCCATCCATGCATGGCAGCCTTCACCACGCTGACCGACTTGTGCGCCATTGGGTGGGCGGTGTTACATTGCGCATTTGTGCACATCATTGCCCGGCAGGCCTTTCGCCGGAGAGGCTCTCTGCTGCATTTATAGGGATAGGCCTGTTCATCCCATCAGACACACACACACACACACAGTGGAAAGCATTTGATGGAGACCTGGTGCTTCTGCCGCCTCCATCAGAGACGAGCAGCGACATCATCCTGCTGTTGCCTGGTAGAAACCCGAGCAGATGGAAAGAGGAGGGCTGTTAGATCTCTTCCTCAGAGGCTGAGCTATTTCTGTGGGGAACTGTGTGTTTTGTGTGTGTATGTGTGTGTCTGGACTTTGCTGGTGTCCGCGGCAGGAAAATGGTTTGTTTGGTCTTGCGTCACGTTAATGTCACAGATGGGGGCAGTGGGAAATGTCTGACCTGGAAGCTGTCAAACCGTGGGACAGCTCGGCTCGTAGATATTTGTGTTTGACTCTTGTTTCCTTGTGTCTCATCTCAACAATTAAAACCTGAATTCACCGGCAAGGTTTCTTAACATCATGGCCGCCACACCATGCTGGTTTGGTTGGGTGGGTTGTGCAAGGTTTAAAAACCATTTCATCAGTCAGCATTACTGGTTTAATAACCTTTACCCGATGTGTGCAAACCTTGGGTAAAATAGGATCAGCAGATTTACTTGCCAACTGTATGTTGACGCTTGTTGTGTTTTCTGTTAGAATCCTAGAAAGGTCACAGTTTACAAAGATGGTCTCCACTATACAGAAAGGAGGTCAGAATATCCTGGACATGACCTCAGCCCTGATCTCAGCCGTCAATCATCATGTTTCAACCTGTCTCATTAAAACCAAACTTCTCCGAAACGGACATCGTGTTGACACGAGTCATATTCTGTCACGTGTCACAAAATTACCTCTCATTTGGAATTAGGTCAGCTGTCAGACTGCTGGTGTTCGTGTAGACATAGTTAATGTTGCTCCTGCTCTGCAGGTTATGAGCTGAGGCTCATGTAAACTAGGTGCAAAGTCAATAATCCGTTGTCCTCCACAGAGTCATTGAGTATTTCTGAGGAGGATTCAGGTCTCTCCCTGCTACTGCTCCCTGCTACTGCACTCCCCTTATATTCAATCAAGCTGCGCCAAATTATCCAAATTTATAGATATTAGTCCTCCTAATATGCACAGTTAATTCCATCAGGATCCATGAATTATTCCCCGGGTAATTAAACAATCCTTTGTCCACGTCCATGCCTAAATTGAATGAGTTCCTTTATCCCGTATGTCCCATCTTCCCCCCTCAAAATTTTTTGTGTAATCCTGCTAAAAGCAAACAAGTCCAGGACTCCAGGACTCGTGTTGATACCTGAACATCTTGTTTATAGTCTTTTCATTATTTTAGGCTTGTTCACAGTGAATCTGCCGCCGAGACGAGTGTCACTTTGAATCAGATTTTACAGTCGTGGGCAACGAGGCCAGCCCCGAGGCCAGCCTCTGTGAACGTCTGCTGCGCCGCTATCTCACAGAGAAACGGCTAATGATCTTAATGATGCCCGTTAATGGCAGAGTGGTCAGATTTTGTACGTGTGGGTCCCGCTTCTGTCCCATCATTTTGTTCCTGATGCGTTTCATTGTGGTCTGGTGGAGGATGAAAGCGGCTTTCATTTAAAGCAACAGACAAGTGATTGTGGGAACGTTAGAAGAGCTGGAACATAAATTAACCTTGACATTTTGAGTTTAGTTCCCCCAGGATTTGGTGAATCATAACCACGTGTGCCATGCCAGTTTGAGTGAGGAAGAACCAAGGTCTTCTTTTTTAGGTTCTAGTTTATTGCTTCCCTTGTCTTGCGAACATCTGACTCAAAAATGTTTGTGTGTGTGTCCGCACATGTGCACTTGATCCTCAACCCTCCCTGATTGGTTCGGGCCGCTCTGGCTGCAGAGTGCGACTCGATGCAGCTGTTGGGCTGGGAAACAGTACCAGAGAGGTTGGGGAGGGGGGTAGAAGGAGGTAGAGAGACATAATAAAGAAAAGAGGAACCACAAGGGAGAGAGAGAGAGAGAGAGAGAGAGCATTCACCCTCTAATCACCAATGTGTTTTTGTTTAGTTGCCACTGAGAGAGGATGAGGGACCTTGACGACATCCACATTGTTTGGAAAAATTCACATTGAGCCTCAAAACTCAAGACGGTTTTCACACGCTTTGAAAGAAAATCTGTTTGTCTTTGATCAAGTACTTAAACGTTTAATTTTTTAAGTGCAAACATCTGCTGGAATGTTTTTATAGTTTATCCGCCTGCCACCATTTTCAGTGCATCTCCATTGACTTGCTACTCCCATGGCAATCAAGTCTGGTTTGCGCTCGCCGCCACTTTCTTAAAGAAAAGTTTGGTAGCCAGATGAAAATGTTAAAATAAATTCAAAGTATTTATATCTTTACCATGTTATTTTAAAATAATCCTGAGTTTCAAAGCATGAACAAAACATGGTAGTTAATTAAGAAAATAGGTTTTTCAAGAAAATGCTTCACCAGAAAATGTTTTTATTAATTCAAGGAAACAGACGAACAAACCTCCGCTTCATTAAAGAGGTGGTGGGTCAGAGTGGGATGTGAGAGAGAGAGAATTCAAGCTGAAAGATGCACTTTTAAAACTCTGGGGGTGAAACCACACTCAGCATGTGGGGCTGGGAATCCCCCTCTTAGAGGAAATGGTTGGACCCGTTTATGACTTACTGAGCTCCTCGGCTTCAGACCACAGCTGCAGCTGTTTCAGCCTCGCGGAGACGGGCTGTGTTCAGGTTTACAGAACGAGCAGACAGGTCGGGCCGATCAGAAAGGTGAAACGTGTTACCTCTTCTCTTGTGGCTGGCGGCAGAGAGAGCGGGGGGCATGTTTGTGAGGAAGTAGTGAAACGGCGGAAGTCATCAGTGCAGCGAAGAGAAGTTGGTGGCTTTGCTGTGATGGTGAGATTAGAAATACCGCAACCTGACTGCTGCCATCCCACACGAGGCGTCTCTGCACTTTGGAAAGTGACAACTTGATGCACCGTGTAAATCCAGACAGCAGCTCTGTTAACACCAAGATTAGTACTGCTAACGTTTTATTATGACCAATTCACAACACTAGTTTAACTCTTCTAGTCACAAGCCACAGATATTTATTTCTGTTTTATGTGCTATATTTTATTTTGTTCTAACTTGCAATTGATGTGAAAGATATCATTATTCTTATATACAAATCAAGTTTAATCTTCAAAATAATCAAAATGAAATGGAGCGAATCGAAGCGCAAAATCCACCAACATGTCTTCAATCATTTTGTTTTGGGCCTCACAGGAAACCAGTGTAGAGAAGTAGGAGTGGTTGTGATGTAATAATATCCTTTAGATGTGATTAACTGGCAGCAGCAGCGCAACTATTGATTTTCTGCATCATTGGTAAAATTAATTTTCCAGAAGCTGGAAACGAGATGAAGAGAGAACGATGTTGAGATAAAAAAACGACGGTGGTTCGAAGCCGTTTCATTTCCTCTGCTGCTCTTCACCCTGACTTTATCACAGGGAAGATGCTTGTTGTTCTTCCTGTTGTCTGGGCGTGGCTCTCCACCAGCAGCATCCCCGCAGCTCCCGAAGGACACGCAGCACTTCGCCGAGCGCACGCCACATCTGTCCGGTGCACGTGTGTCAGGGCAAAAGAGCTCGCGCTGGCCACATCTGGAGCTTAAGGGACAAACGCAGGGACGATTCAGTGGACTCTGGATCTGACCTGTTTTTAGCAGATTTGATTTCCTTTACCCACTTGATCAATCACTCGACAAAAATGATATATAACTTGTGGTGACAATTCTGAAAACATTTTCCAGTTTTGGATTCTAATGATAGTATAAACAATAATGCCCCTGTCTCTTAAAATTGTAGACACCAATAACATAACTCGGTAACAAACCCAATTGACTTAGTATCAGCAGAAATCAGTCATCAGACTCAGAGTAACACAATTTCTATTGTCTTGCACCTCCTCCAGTTCAATGGGAGGTATTTATAAGCCGGCTCCCCCTCTGTAACGTGGTGGAACTACAAAGCTGTCAGAAGGAATCGACTCATGTAAAGCTGGCTCACCAACCTTCCGGCCATTCAAACTGGAATGTTCGCCATGTCTGCTGTGACCTTTCACGGCACAGGAAATGAAGCGCGGCCACGACGCACAGCAACAACAGCAGCGGCGGCGGTGGTAAAAGGAGGCCAGGTCTCCACCGGGGAACTTTTCTTTCACAGTCAAAACTTACCAGGACCTTTCCAGTCAGAAGGACTGGAAGCTTTGCCGCGAGCACAGCGACAGGAACTCGACTGTGTCACGATTTCTGCTGGTGTACTTCTGTGTCGTGTTGTTTTCAGTGGCGGAAGAACAGTCACTGAATCTTTTAACGTAGCGCCAGACGCCAAAGTGATTTCTCTTCACACTGCATCAATTTTCTGACTAAGATAAGAGCTGCGAGCTCGAGGATCTGGACACACTGTGGAGCCTTAAACTCTTTTCTCCGACAGTTTTAAATCTGTAGACACAACGTCTTCTTAAAGAAACATCAGTGTCGTTAAAACCATCTCAAAAGATCGATCGCTGGCAACGCACATTTTTAGTTAAGGTGTTAATCTCGATTAAATTGCTTGATAATGATCAAACCTGCTCATGCAAAAATCAGAAAAGCTTCAGTTTCAGCAAAGAGTGGAACCTGCAAGACGTCAAGTGAAAGAACTGCCCCTACGCAAATACACACAAATGTGTTGGCTTACAGAAGTCATGACACTTTTCTTGTTACTTGCACAAACGCTACATTCTTTGCTAATGAGTGTGTTAGCAGTGACCCGCTCTGCCTGCTAGCTATGGTGGAGTTAAAATTAGCGGCAGCCTCAGACGGTATCTGGGTCATGTTCTGTGATGCTCGCTGCCTGGACTGATGCAGCTGCTGGTGATCCTCCGCTCATGCATTCCCACATCAGATGCAGGATTCCTCCGCTCTGCTCCCAGTGTGCGGACGTCTTTTGTGTGAAGAGGTTCCCCTTCTTCCTCGTCGCTCCAGAACCTGGTGGACGATGAGGAAGAAATCATCCTGTCCTACATTTTTAAAGCTCACGTTGGATGTCTAATGCAAAGCTTCTCTGAAAACAGCAGGAGTCCAGAGATGTTGGGACTAAGGAGGAGGTGGAGAAGCCGGGGTGGTCGCTCCTCCTCGTCTTCCTCCTCCTCCTCCTCCTTGACCCCGGTCACATGCCTGTCGGGGATGAAGGGGGCATCGATGGCGGGGCGGTTTGATGGAAGGCGGCTGTAATCCTTCATCATTAGATGGCACACGCTGAGAGGAAGAGGAGGCAGCTATCAGGATAAAAATCCTTCGTCAGCTGCTCTTCAGCCGTCCAGCGCTCGCTCGTTGTCAAAGATATAATTATTCCGATTTTTATGTTGCACAATATTATTTTATCATCTCTGCCTGACAGCAGTGATTTATCTAATACATTTTATAATTAGTTAAATGTGTGAAATTAACTTTGATGTCTTATTATTCCTGCGTGATTTCAAAGTCGTCACAGTCAAACCACCACATAAAATGTAATTGTCAATTTCACACAAATCTTCAGGACTGAGAAATGATGTAAAAACTTAATGTCAAATCAACAAGTTTTGATTTTTGAATAGCACTTCTATCACCGCGGAGGTTGTTAGAAAAAAAAAAAAAAGCAACAAACTGATCACTGAGCACATGCTCATTTTATTGAGCAGTTTATTGTTGGATTAATTACTCGAGTAATCTCGTTAGTTGAATGACAGGAAGCACTTAAACCTGAAGTGTGCAGTGAAGCATGGAGGCCAAACATTCTTTAGTCTGAGCTGCTGAAATATGAGGATGTGATTTGTACGTTTATTATCTTTAGATTCAAACTCACAATGGAAACATAAGTTAATTTTGTCCTCCACCCTCTGACGGTCCATGGAACTGAAAGGGCAGAATCGCTCCTGTGTTTCTTCTTCCTCTCTATAAAAACATTATTAACAAATGAGCCCTTCCCCACGAGAGCTCCCTCGGTCTGTGTGCTGAGGCGCTGGGCGGAGCCGCGGCCTCATGCACGGGGCGCAAACAGATGGTTTGTTGTTGTAGCTCTGAGGCAGCGATGCTGAAGAGACTGAGAGCATTAACGGCTCCTCGCTGTGTCTGTTGACTGAGACGTTTCCTTCAGGGAACGAGAAACAAAAGAGGAAAAGAGTCTACCGAAGCTGCTCTCAGACACTAAAATGTCCGAGTGAGCTCATGCAAGCAGGGCTGTGGAGGAACCGTCGTCAGCTTTGAAACCCGACGAGATCACAGAGTTTGTGGCGATAAGAGCCGATGGTGGTGTGGGTGTTGTTTCCACAGACTGTCCTGCCTCCCGCTGCGGGGGCACCTTTTGTCTGACTCTTCTTGTGTGACAGATAAATCTTCAAGACCTCCAGAACCCATTTTCCAAATATTAATGCAGCAGATGTGGCTTTTTGACATTGCATCACATCCATGACCTTGTTTACTTCTTCTCTCATTATAGGATTTTTCTTCAAATAGGCCACTATCAGTAATTTCATAGAAACATGCTAATTTCTCCACAGACACGTTCATGTTTTAGATTTGCTGCTCTAATCGTCTCCACGTCTGCTGTGACGACGAGACGTTGATGGTGGATCCCAGACAGCAGAGTCCTAAAATAACAGAATCAAATTAATTTTAGCAATAGAACTTCTTTTTCCCCATGAGCGACGTCAGTCTGTGAATTTCTGTCGTATATCCCAGTCTGACTGACCTGATTTCTGCTTCCTCCTTTTTTCCCCTTCCCTCTCCTTGTCATCTTCCTCTTTTATGTCTCCTCTTGGTTCCTCTCATGTGTTTTAAAAACACCCCAAACAAACAAAGCTGTCATGACACGTGCAGTCTGAGTCGGCCCAGTTTTATGACTGAGGTTTTTGACTCCAGACATGCTTCAATAATTCTCAACCGTGAGCTTCATTCTTTCTCATCTTAGATACTTATTTAGAAAATAGTTTGTTCAGGTCAACGCCAGAAGCGTAGAAGTTGAGGTTGTTTCTCCGGGTGAAGAAGAAGCTGAACGTGTCAGGGTTTAATTCACTTGATTCTGTTACAGACAAACAGCCCTTTGTGTTTTCCTTTCCGCTGATGTCCCACTGACCAGCCGACGCCACACTAGATGAACTCCCGCTTCACATACACAGAGCATTTACTATTTTTATCAATATTCCGGTGAGATTCACCGACGTTTGTTTTGGTTCCAGCTTGCTGAATATTTCCTGTGTGTCGTATCAATCATGGGGAAACTGCTGAGGGGGCTAAAAACTCGTCATCTGTGTGAGCAGAACTTAAAATCCAGATGGAGGAAAACTTGAGTTTGTTTGAGGAACAGGGATCACTCACTCCTTCTTACACACTATGACACGTTCTGCTATAAATATTTACGTCCAGTTCTTTCTACTGTTTGTGCTGCTAACATCTATTTGGGAATTTTTGTGCGTTGTGTACAGCAGAAGATGAGAAATGTTCAGCGCAGCCAATCAAATTGCATTTAAGCAAATGCAGGTCCAGCTTGGCTAAATCGTGCAGACACACACACACACACATATTTCCAAGGTCAAAGCATCAGTCATGGCTGTCACAGTGTTTCTAGGTGGTTTTTATGCCTCTCTCTCCCTCTGTATCTCTCTTTCTTCCCAGGACTCCGCCCTTATTGATTTCCCACAGCACTAGATAGCATCTTGTACAACAGTCCCTTCATGCTGTTATCTGTGACCTGCCTCTGTCTGATAAAACCCACTGAATGCCTCTCTGTTTAGAGCCAAAATGGCCGCCACCTTGGCGCCTCGTGCTCTGGGTTGGAGGGAAATGATAACAATAATAATACTAGTTAAGACAAATTATATGTTAATATAATGATACACACAATTCTGAACTCTCTTTTTTTGGATTGGGCAGTTCTATATACATATAACATACCATAATATCTGATATATAATATATTTCCTATTTGATTGCTTTATTATGTAATTTGAGAATATAATTTATTTTTTTCTCATGTATTTGTATTGTATGTTAATTCTAGTAAGTGTTGATCAGTGATTCTGGCTCCAGTTAGTGTGACTGAATAAGAAGCAGCCTACCAAGTATTGGCTTATTACAGCCCCTCCTCCTCCTCCTCTTCCTCCTGCACACACACACACACACACACACACACTCCGTGTCTGGCCCATGCTCTTAATGACAGTTGTTGGTCTGTCTGAGCTGTGTGCAGTTCAAAAAGTTGGACGTGTGTGTGTGTGTGTGTGTGTGGTGTTGGTGGGGGGGTTACTGTATGGTGGCCATCTGGACATAGAAAACAAAGCTTCTAATGGGTTGGGGGGTGGTATTTGTTCTCTGTAAAAGCTTGAGCCGAGTCTTGTTGTTGACCTGAGGGAGAAGTTTGCGCTGTAGTTCTTAGCTAGTTCATTTTATGTCGTACGGCTGTGAAACATCTGCAACACTCGTTGAAACACAAAACACAACACAGCTCTTTAACTGTTCTGTCTACTGACTATCATTCAAATCAATAGCTAGGTACATTTAAGATGTTAAATAATAATGTAGCTGCAGAGTCATGATTCATTTTATACACAGTACAATCCTCTAAGTTAAAGTTCATCACAAAGTTAGATACTGCATGTGTGCGTGGGTGTGTGTGCGCGTGTGTGCGTGCTTGGAGGCCAGACAGGTGAATGATCCAGTATCCATCCGAGACGCTAAGCTTAAACCAGATTTACATTAATCTTTTGGCAGATTTGAGTTTGCATAACAACCAAAATATCCCCAGTTGCACTCAAAAGGTCATTTCAGGGCTTCTGCTTAGTTTTGAGTCAGCATCGACGGTACGTTAAAATTATATTAATCAGAGAAAAGCAACAAATACACACATTTAAGAAGCTGTTGTTTGATGTCTATTGACCGCTGATAAACTGGAGCTATCGTGCAACCAAACTATACCCAACTAAGAAATTATAGCAAAAGAATCGTTCACTTTTCCATCTCTGTGCCTCTCTATTCATTACACACACACACACGTTGCCGTGACGATGATAACTCTGTCTTCTGCTCTGCCCTGCACACAGCGAGGCAGCTGGGAGACGAATCAGCTTCATTTGCTTTTGTTTTCATCTGCTTCAAAACACTGTGAGCCGGTCTGAGCCGTCACCTGACCACAGATCCTGCTGCGCGATTGGGCCGCAGCGGTGAGCCTCGGCCAGCTGACTGGAACCCAGGCCCGTGATTGGGCCAGAGTTTCCTGAGCACTTCCTCCTGTAGCCGGGCAGACTGTGCAAACTCCCATGAGCTTGGATGGCCCTGAAAAACACATGCTGCAGTCGAGAGACTTTTACAGAGAGAGGACGCGGTGGATGATCAGTGTCAGTACATCAGGAGCTTCCTTGTTCTCTTTAGTGTCGTTGACGATGTTTTACCTGATGTCAACATGTGGGGTTTTAAGACAGTAACAAAAAAAACTGAAACTAATCTGAACCGAAGCTGTGAGGGTTTTCGCCTCACAGCGCTGACATCTGGGAAAACCTCTTGAAAGCAGGCGGTCCCATCTTTGACTCTGAGTCTGCTTGTGTTACCATGCAGATACAGGAAATCAAACGCACTTCAGAAGTTAGTCTGAGCCGGGGGGGGGAGGAGAGGGGCCGAGTTTGAGCTTTAAAAGAAATCATAAATAAGTAAATAGATGCCTAGAGTGACAGAAGAATTTGAACAAAACCTTTCTCACGGCAGGATGATGAGGATGTCTGTCAACCACAGCTCATCAGGGTGTGAAACGTGTTGTTATTTTTCAGCGTCTCACTCAGTTTCCCATCATTTCTTTACTGAGAACTCTGCTGGCAGCACAGATTGCGAAAAATGCACACCCGCTAAGCATCCTGTTATTCATTCCAATCTTTGAACAGTTCCTGTGTATCAGAACTATCATCAAAATGCAGACACGTGAATAATAATGAAGTATTACATGTTACAGACGTTCTAGCGTTTCGCTAAACCTCAAAGATTTAAAACTTTTGGCACAGGCTTGATGGGCTGCATTCCGACATGTTGTTGGGCAAGACACTGGACCCTAAATTCCCTCTCTGACGGCGGTGTCGGCAGAAAATGGCAGCGCCTAATGACTTGAAAGAATTTTGTCTATTTTCCATTTAACGTCCTTGTAGCCTATCATAGAATTTAAGATGCTCTCGGGGCCCTTCGGGTTTAAACATCATAACTTGTCACACACGCTCGTCCCCTGGTGTGCATGTGCAATCACGCCAGGTTCAGTTTGTGAAAAAGACATATTTAAGTAAATATTTAAGTTGCTGTTGTTGTTGTTGTTGTGGATGCCTGGCTGCTGCACACTTGTTGCTCTGCCCCGAGCAGTCTGACAGCAGCTGGTACGCGGGTCATTACAGGGTCAGATCTGACAGTTACGCCCTCCTACGGCTGTTTCCCTACCAGCCTGTACCCAGTCCTCTGTGCACCAGGTTGCTGTGGAGACTGGTTTGGAAAGTGTCTGGTTAGTGCAACACTCGGCCTGAAAGAGGAGGATCTGGTGGAATAAGCTGCCATGTCTGATGTTGCAGAAATGCGGTGTCGCTTTTCACGTAGACATCATTCGTTTGGACAAATCTTGACCAACAGCAAACTCCGTTAAAACTGTGTTAAAAGACAGTCTAAAGATGAGTAAGATCTGTTCTGGTTATACAGTATTTTGTGTTAACAAATTATTTAGTCTTGAATGTATTTTTGCAAAACAGCATTTTCTAAATAATTTAGAACAACCAACATCTGTCGTGTGTAATGCAGAGCTGACAAGATGGAAACATGGTGCAGTTCCAGCCGTTCTGGATCTGGCTTATGGTACAATAACACATTCAAGCCTAATTCTGATCCTGCAGCGTGGTGACAGAGCGTTAAAGCTTTGTCTTCCTCTACAGAGGGACAACGTGCATTTTGAATTGTCTAGAATCTGTTTTTAGTCTCAGATAACCAGATCCATGCTGTGTCGGCAGGGAAGATCTGTCTGCTGCAGCAATAATGGACCGACAAAATCGTTTTGGCGGAACATTTGCACACAAGGAGGTGAGCACTGGCATGAAAATGGCTTCTTCCCTGCAAAGCTAACACGTGAAAAAACAGCAAGACACATGTGGACTGTGAGATTGTATGGTCAGCACATGACCCATGTGAGACAACAGGCAGTGCAGTCCATGTTAAAAGTCGTCTTCAGCCACTTGGAAATATGTCCAAGACTTTTCACTGACATGCCTGGACATGTCTGTGGATAACACTGACCTGTGAGTGCGATCTTGGATCTACCTGTGTGTGTGTGTGTGTGTGTGTGTGTGTGTGTGTGTGTGTGTGTGCGTGCAGTGAAAGCCTCCATTAAAGTCTAGCAGTTACTCATCAGTGTGAAGGACTGAAATAAAAGTTCTGCAGTGAAATCATTCTGTAACCTCACACACTTTTCCTGTGACTGCCTCTTTTTCTATCTAACCGCCATAACCCCCACCCCCTTCTCCACCACCTTGTGATTTCAACCAACCTTCCATACCCCCTCCCCTCCCCCTGTTGTTTGATCCCATGGCAACTTGTGAGGCATGCTGGGATTGCTGGTTATTTTTGGCCACTCAGCTGATGAGGTCTGCAGGGCCTCGGACAGGAAAAGGTTA
Organism: Pseudorhombus dupliciocellatus; assembly: GCA_016785235.1. NCBI lineage: Eukaryota > Metazoa > Chordata > Actinopteri > Pleuronectiformes > Paralichthyidae > Pseudorhombus > Pseudorhombus dupliciocellatus. The sequence goes on along the minus strand of JAFBJW010000311.1, from coordinate 3,298,512 downwards.
ATGCGTTCAGTGGAGGTTTAACAGCGAAGTGGGGCCGTGCTTTTCTTTCCTGCCTGTTTCGGGTCAGTTGGTTTTAATGGGGCGACCTCCTGTATGTGTCCTGTGTGTGTAAACCTGCTGTGCTTGGTGGTTGCAGCCACAGGTCTGGACAAAAAAAACGCTGACTCGGTCGTTTAGTTCTGGATACTTTTTGTAAGATGCTCACAGAGATTCTGCTTTACTTACAATCGTGTACTTGACTTTTTAGTTTGGTTCATGTCCTGTCTCCTAACGTGGAGGAGGCTGGTTTTATGGGCTGTAGATGAGCTGCCTTATCATCCATTTTTACAGTCTCTGGACCATTTGCATATTCAAACAAGTCTCCTGAGTCTTTTGCACAATTGTACTTGCGATTATGTTTTGTCTGTACCCCTCTGTGTTACGTTCAAGAATTGTGTTTTGGTTTGTTGTCGCTTTGGTTGACCAGTAATCATCATCTGAATCCTTGTGTAGTACTTTATGCATTTGTTAAAACATTTTTTTTCTGAGCAGGAAGCTGAATATGTATTAATATCTGAAGGGACTTCAGTGAAGGTCTTTGAATGAACCCTGTTCTGAGGCACAAGCTGCTTTGAAGGGATTTTTTTTCTATAAGCCCAAAATACATTTCTGAGGGTGATTTAAAATCTTGTTATTTAGCCTTTGAGGGAGCGTGGTCAGATCTGAGGATAATGACTATAGGCACCAAATATTCACAGTGGCTTCAAAGCAGCATTTTTGGATTTGCTTCCCTGTGTTTAGTTTTGGATTCGCTTCCTAATGACTCAGGGCTTGCCGTCTGGATTGTAGTTCCCTCCAGCGGGGAGGGTGTCTGCTGCCGACATGATGTTTCCCGTCGTCTCTCTGCCTGCCGTGCTGTCCCGCTGTCACGCCATGTGGCTTGAGGCGGCAGCGCCGAGGGCATGTGGGTGACATCATTCCTGAGGTTAACAATGAACCACAGGCAGACCGATGCCGGGTGGATGATGCAAGCCTGGTGAAAACCCACCTGAGTGGAAACCTGAGGACTCGAGGAGGATTTACCGCCGCTTGGCTGGGCAGAGGCCTCGGACACCCTCTGTCTGCCCTGTCCTCTCCTCAGCGGTAATCTCAACTCTCCTCTCGTCAGCTAAATAAATCGTACCTGGCTCTACCAGCGTTGAAGTGCGGAGGGTTCCTGTGTTGTCAGATGAGAGGAGCGACGGCTGCGGAGATTATCAGGCATCAGCCGGACGGAGAAACTGAGCGGTTGTTTTTCTTGCTCTGTGGCTGACGCCGCACTGGACGAAGGAATCAACATTATGAGATAGGGCCCTTGGCAGATGTATTTACTTTACTGAGCCCAATTTAAGTTATTTAATAGTTCATTGAGTAATGAAAATGTTTCATTAGTTGTCAGCATCCTCTTTGTGGCGTCCATCATCTAACCTTGATGCAGACTTTTTGCCGTCCTTCCACATGGAGGACGTCTCCTGATCTCTTGTCCAGCCGTTTCCCATAATTCTCGACTGTCTGCAGCGGCCTAATGAAGCAGCGACAGAGACTGCGTTGGGACTCATTTGTCTGGAGGACACATGGATGTGACTTCCTGTGGCTGTCCATCACCCTGTGTCTTTTCAACACTGCATAACATCAGATTAGAGCTACAGCTGCAGGAGCACCATCGCACGAGACAAAATCAGATCCGTGAGCTTCAGCGCTGTCGGGCTGAAGCTGAGAGATCTCCTGTTTGTCTCTGGCCTCATCCCTGTTGAACTTCCTGCGCTGCCCCCTTTCATTTTCTCTCTCTGTCCCTCTCTCCCTCGCTGTAGGTTAAATCTCTATGCTGCCGCACTCTATTTTTAGAGAGCGGCAGCAGTGATGGATTGTGGGTCAGTATGTTGAGGGGGAGGAGGGGCCACTGCTGCCTGGTGCATCACAGCTTGTATGGCTTCGTGTCTTCAAGGGAAAAGAAAGATGTCGAAGACGAGAACAATCACAAGTAAAAACAAATCGTTGCAGTTGGTTACATAAAATACATAATGAAATGGAACAGTCCTCACACACACACAAACGCTAAATGGCCCGTTCATGGCGTGTTCATGTTGACAAAAGGAAAAGGTCGGGTGGAGCTAAATCGAGGACAAGCAGGCTATTTCAGTTTTGGAATGTTTTCAAGCAACTTTTCCAACATCTGAATTTAGACGTCACAAAGACAATTAACACCACAGCTCGACAAAATACAACCAGCCCAACGAACAAATAGATCCACGCGCACAAGTGCAAACAAAGCAACAGGGGTGAGGACAACACTCTGAGTGTGCGTGGAGCGGTTGTTGTGTGGCTCGAGCAGCGCAGTGTGTGTTGTGGATGTATGGCTCCATTAGCAGTCCCATGAAAGTGGCCAATCTGAGCCTCTTTCCTTCAGCTCACCCAGGAGTGAGGCAACATTTCTGCACTTACTGTTGACATTAGGCTTTGACTAAATGACTCTTTAGTCCTCTTAATCCCGTAGCTTTGTGCACAGCAGCTCGATGGTGCTTTAAAGGAGCTTTTTCACCCACACAACTGCACTGTACACTGTTTTTGCGCCGTGCCTTGGTTCTGCTCTGAATAGTTTTCACTGTGGCCGTTGGTTACGTGGTCCTAATTCTTTGTTTTCAATCCCCCACAAAGGCCTTTTCACTGCACCTAGCAAAAGTAGTAATGCTGTTCTGGGCCCGAGCCAGAAAAGAGGCCATTGTGGATGGGATTGACACAGCTGTACACGCTGCTGAACTCAATTTACTTAATGTCCAGGCTCTCCTGTTTCCCTAGATTTAGGTCTTAGTGTTTTTACCCGTGCTGAAACCTGAGTTATCACATAACAATTGTTCTTCAAAGATTTCAGGACATGAGTAGCTGTTTAAATAATAATAATCATGATCACACCCCCTCACTTAAGGCTCCTCTCACAAGTCTGTGTACCATCAACAAGATTCTGAAGCTGCTGTTTTAGGATAGTGGTGCAGTGGTTGGCACAGCCTCTGTTCAGAGTTTGTATTGTTTCCTCCCAGTCCAAAGACAGTGAAGTGTTGCAGTGAGGGTAATTGTCTCAATATTCCATAGATGTTAACATGCTATGGACTCCTCTGGGGTGCACTTCGCCCTTTGCACAGTACCAGCTGGGATTGGCTCCAGTCCCCAGCAATACTCCAAACATGAGCTGTACAGACAACTGATGGGTGAAGTTGCTCTAAGTTGTCGCCTGGAGTCTGAAACTTTCTTTTCCAAGGTGTCAAATAGAAGTTCATCTCCTCAGTGTCGGCTTGCAGTCTCTGGAAATATGAAGGGATTCATCTTATTTATTCCTGGTTGAGATTGAATGTCACAAAAGATTGTATTTCTCTCTTTACTTTGAGGTGGAATGAGTTGTTTTAAACCCCTTTGAGGATTTAAGTGCCTCTGTGCTCATTTCCATCTCTTTTCTGTCCTTGTCTAAACAGAAAAGAACTGAGAAGCGCCGAACAGGAAACAGGAAGCTCTCCTTTACAACAGACACCCAGTGTCATTCAATCCTCAAAATTCCCCCCCCGATTCTCCGCCTGTCGCCCCACTCTTCTTTTTTCAGCCGTGTGTTTTCACTGGCGGTCAAAGCATCTCCGTCTTAATTAAGTGTGCCTCACCCTTCCCTGCGCTGAAAAAAGAGCCGCTCTCTTTTATTACGGCCTGCTGTGAATGTGAAACCTCCTTCAGACCTCACTACTCACCATCGCAGGGCCCTATATTTACCAGAGCCGCCCCCCCCTTGCAAAACCCCTTCATTACTCTCGCAGGCCTTTGAAGAGGTGATAAAAATGCCAGTGTAGAAAGTTCCAGTGGTTTGGATATCGCCCTGCCCTTGTGTCTGAAGATGCAGGGCGTAGTTGGCATCCCTGACTGCCACCAAATCATCACAAGGAGATGTCACTGAAACGTAAACATCAGATTTGTACCACAACAGACCCCAAACCGCTGACTTCCTGTGACTCCGTCCATTTGTCTAGCAGCAGCAGCTTCCTGTCTGGAGGGATGCAGGGATGAAGCAGAGCATGACTGGAAATCAGCCTGCAGGGAAGCTGCAGAGGTGAATGCGGTCCAGACTTTGCCTTAAATGACAGAGCAGGGACAAGGAGAAGGGCAGTCGCTTTTGCTCGGCCTCTCTCTGAAAAGCCTGGCACGGTCCTGCGCTCTTTGAAGATCTCCTCCTTCCTCTCTGTCCTCGTTCCCTTCCTCCTTCCGCTAGTATGTCCAGAGTTCTAGCTTTCCTGCCAGCTCTTCCAGCACGCGAAACACTGCAGTGCCCTGTGCAGCTTCTATCAAAGGGCCAAATCACGAAGGGAGCTGAGGTTTGGAACTGGTTCTGTAGCAAGGTCAGATACGTCAATACTGCAGGGAAACCTTTCTCCCATTCTGTCTTTTATCCTCATCGGTCTCTGTGTTTGTGGGTGTGTAGCGTTCATCTCCAAAATACAATATTCTTGCACATAAATGAACTTGCTTTACGATGGTGAGCAAACCTTTAGGTCTGCTGCCCTGTGACGATGGCGTTCTGTAATGGGTGGCAGCAGGGTACAATTCCTAATGACTACTGGCAGCTCCATGCGATCCTTCTCACACCCTGCATTGAACACCCACTCTAATCTCATCACCATGTGGCTAAATAGAGAGGCCTGTAGGAATGGTCAGAAGTTCGACTCATTTAACATAAAACCACTGCTGATTTGTCCAAGAAAGTTGTCATTGTATTGCTGCCCAGAATTAGACTACACACTCTAGTCTCTTACCCATGACTCCAGTGAGCCTGCAAAGCCACACTTAACTTTTATAACATATATGTTTGTTTCAGGTGTCTGTGAAAACGTTGCTCTTCGCTTTATCCAATGACAGAAAAGAAAGAAACCCAAACACATGTTGTACTCAGCAACTCTATTTCCATTTGATTGATCTAAATTCTTTATCATGGTCATGTTTGTGTCCAGTAAGATGCTGGTCTCGTATTGATTAGGATTGCGAGTGGCCGTCTTGCAACACTGGCTGGAGAAAGTAGGCCACAGGGCGAATGGGGGCCGAGCGGCTGCACAGCTGATCTGCATACTTGTGTCATCAAAACAAGTCATGTGTGACATGGCCAAATGCACACGCATGCTCGCTGCCCCCCGTCTGAGTTAGCAATGAGCCAGCAGTGTGTGATACACCCCTCTGTGATATCCAGAAGCCGTACGTACTGAACATACATGGTTTTCTGGTTTTGGATTTGAGTCATTGTTGAACCATGAGGTCTATAAATGAAGCTTGCATCATATGAGTAGTGGCAGTATTAATTTTTTTGGGGTAGATATTATCATGGGCTGCAAGTTTTTCAGTTGCTGTCCTAAAGAGGTTTCTGACAGCTTTTAGCAAGTTGCTCCATCTTGGTTGAGATTTTATTTTAATCTCCTTCTCACTACTCGACTTCACCATCATATGTTTTAATCCTTAAAAAGTATGAATGCCCTGCTTAACTGTCAGGGCCCCCCTGCTCGTTTCAGAGGGCGGAGGGGATAGAAACACAGTCAACCCCAGCTAACGAGCTAATTGAGTTAGCACTTTAGCCTGCCACGGCCCCGCTCTGATTAAGCCCAGCATTGGTTTCCAGGTTGAATGTAAGCAGCTTGCGGTTCTGGTGGATTAGCCAGCCTTGCTTTAACACTGTTTTGAGTAAGTTATTTGCCTCTTGTTTGAATGGAGCCTGCAGTCGGTCGTGAAAGGATTTAAATCCCCAAACTATGCTGAAGAAATAATAGTTTAAGCTCTCGCAGTCCCTGTAATCATAAGTCGCTGTGCTGTTTTATATTAAACTATTAGAGACAGACTCTGTGGGGATGTTTGTTCGTTAACCAACTCATAAATCTAAATTAGATTACATTTTGCCAATCGGCAGCAGTAATGGGCCGATGCAAACCTCTCTGTAACCACGCAGCCGTGTGAAGTTATCGTGAGTGTCCCCTTGCTGACCCCCCGCTGATTTTAATCAGGACGTAAACAGTCCCAGGCTCTCGTCTGATGTTAAGTCAGTGGTTGGAGGTTCTCTTAAGCCAGCCAGGAGATAAGACAGAGTGAGTGGGAGTTTTGGGTCACCGAGGGAGCTGAGGAAGGCAGTGAGCCAATCAAAGGATAAAAACATGCTCTGTAGTCGACATTGCTTGTGTCCAAGTCTTATGCTGAGTGATCAGGGTGTGGACGCCATCGCTCCCCTCACCTTCCAGCTGATGCATGAACTGTCTATTTAGAAATTATTTGTGTTTTTTAAACTCCAAATTTTGCCATAGTGCCTTGCTAGAACCTGTTATGCTGAAGTTTCCACCAACAACTCCTTTTACCTTTTCTCTCTCTGCTGAATTTAATTAACTTCTAAATGGAAGCATTAGATTCTTACAAAACGCTGTTCCATCACTTTATCTAACTTTATCCGGACGGGATTTGTTTGATAGTGCACTTCTCCCTGATGCATATCTCTGCAACCCAAGTCGGCCAAGATCCACACTAATGAGGCTTTGAGAGAGAATAACGAGGTTCGAGCAGTGGCTTGACTGTGTCTCCTCTGGATGTGGGAGGACAGCGCGTGGAAGCACAGTCAGGACCATTTCTCAGGAACAATGGGAGTAATGGCGTCCGACAGCGAGATAATTCCTCGGGTGTACTCAGCCGCTTCATCTGGGTTCCGTCCAGAATCTTCAGCCCTGGGGATTGAGTTTGATTAAGGAAGGAGGTGGTGACTCCATGTTTTAATTATTTCAGTGCAGTTTGTTTGGAATATTTAAACAAACTCAAAACTTAAAATATAATTTAACCTTCCTTTAAAAACCATTTTGTGTTCAAACCAAAGACATGTTGTTTTGGGAGTTGCTGAACCGAACCTTGTTATCAGCATCTGCTTGGTTCATATCCATTGACTTTCATCTCCAGCATAACAAAACAGATTAAGAAGAAGATATGTCTCGTCAATCACAATCTCGTTGTGGACTGGACCAGAGAACTGCCGTAACTTTCCCCATCTCTCTCTGTCCATCTCTTGTTTTTATTCACTAATCCACCTCTCTATTCTCCTTTATGGTTTTCTCGCTGCCTTTGTCTCTACCGTGTTGGTATGTTTTCTCTGCTGATCCTCCAGGCTCAGAGGCCTGATGGAGGAATGTCATGATGAAAGGAACAGTGAGAGGAGTTTTGGTCGTCTCATGACTGGATGTCCTCAGACTTTACAATCTGAACCTACACTAGGCTTTGAACCTTCTCCTTGAGGCCTACTTTTTTGTTCATTAAGACTCAACTGTACCTTGTTGGGTCATTGGTTAGTATTGTTTGTAAATATTAAACATAAATAACTCAACAAATTTACGAGATCACAAAATTTAGAACTTTATTTAACTTATTTCTTTCACATTTTCATTGCCCAGAAAATGATGAAGAAAATCATGTTTAGGGAACTGTAATCTATGAAATCCATTTGGTGCAAATTCAAATTTAAAATCCTTATCAAACGATGTGTTTCATTAGGGGACTGTTGGGCCCAGGCAGAGGTGTGAGGTCTGCTGAGTACCGTATCACTTTACACACTGTTTAAAAAAAAAAGTCACATCACAGCTTTATTGGGATCTTATCGCTTGAAAAGAACGTGTTAAATCTTGAGGTGTATTTTGAGTCGATCTGTGGGGGGACTCGTTCTCCCAGCTGCCTATGCTTGGCTCAGGCAGCTGATGTAGTGAAGTGTCGGCCTGCTTATAAGCCATATCACTGAGGTCAGTCCTCACCGTGTTTCTAAAAATGGGGTGATAGCTTGTTACGTTATGGAAAGTTGCACCAGTGCCCAGAATGTAACCGCCCTTACTACTAGAAGATCCAATTACAGCAGCTGTAAGCAATGCGCTCCCTCTCTGTAACTACCTGTCACGGCCTCACTGTGGGTCTGTGTGCTTACTTCTTTTTAATACTCTGCATCTTCTTTGAACCTCAAATAATATCCTGAACGAGCACTGCATCCTCTGCAGAAACAACATGTCTGAAAGGAAACGGAAAAATACCCAATGCATTAGTAAACACTCAGTATGCACTTTCAATAATGCAAATGTGAAACAATCATTATTCACATCAAAATCAATAACTCCATATTGATCGGCCCTAATCCGAAACGCAGAGGAGCAGACACTGTGTTAGCTGCCCAGCTGGACCACAGCGATCAATAGGCTTTTAAAATTCACCAGCCTCTCTCCTTCTCTGCGTCCCTCCCCTGAGTGAGGCTGTTTTCTTGGCCTACTTACACAGAGCTCCCTGTTTGCACACACAGTCAGAGCCAGGCTGCAACCGAAACTGAGAGCTTCACTTCTTAGTAATGGATTTCTACTTCAAATCTGTTGGTTAAGTTTTCTTTAGAGTCTATTTTTACAGACTGGGCAGTTCAGGAAGATGTGATAACGTCATTGTCACATTGTTTACTGTCCTCCCTGTCATTGGGCCGTTCTCCTGAAAGGCAGCATCATCCTCTCCGGGGGAAACAGTTTAAACGTGACTCAACACTACAAGCTTTTTACATTAACTGTGTGCTGGTGCGTGCGTGCTGTCAGAAAGAAGCACATCAGCAGAAATCGCACTTCTGGTTCTGACCATACAGAGTGTGATGCATTAGCAACTAACGTGCAGCCCCGCAGGCAGTGCAGGACCAGAGCTGAGCTGTCAACTGAATTTGTGATTTCATACTTTAGATCACAATTTTTTATTTGCTTTAGTTGTGTCTGCATTGGAGAGTGTATGTTTTTGAATCCCTTCATTATCTAAATAGCAATAAATCAAGGTAATCAGTTTGGAAAATGTCAAAATATTTTTGTCATGTGTGACAGGATGTGCAGAATCCAGCAGCTGTTCGCCTGGAACCATCCTGAAATATTCAAATTCCTTCTCTGGACGTCTCCGTCTTTTTTTCTGCTTGTGTGTTTGTCTTTGCTGTCGTGTTTTCAGTCATGTTGCCGTTTAGTGTGCGAAGAAATGAAAAAGGCGTGAGAAGGAATCATTAGATGATTATGAGCGGTATCTTTGTGACTACACGCATTACTGGTTTGATCAATAAATGCCTGTGAGACTTTTTTTTCCACACTCGTTGAGCTATGAAAAAAAATGTGTGTGTGTTTGAGTGTGTGCGTGAGTGTGTGCGTGCCTTTCTTTCTTTGTGCATCTGTGCATGTGACGCTGTGTTTGTGTGTGTGTGTGTGCGCGTATGTACCAAAGCTTGCACCTGGCTCCTTGTCTATGCCTCAAAGCCCAGAGAGGTGCAATAAAGAGCGCCTTGTCTCCAAAAAGTAACACACACACACGCACACACACACACACACACACACACACACACACACACATAATTCTCAACAGAGCCAGACGTTTGTCCAGATTTACGTGAAACACTATCTGGATGTGTTGATAACAGATGATTATGTGGGAGTATATATTAACTGTGTGTAAGATGGAACATACATGGTTTGAGAAAGATCGTGCGTGAGTGTTGTATTTCCTTGAAAGGGAAGTTGTTCATCTTTCTTCTTCGCTCGTTATCTTCTACTCACAGTAACTCACACATGCCTGTCTGACTTCCAAGTAAATGATCTGTAGAGCTTCTTTAGTCTCAGTCACCACTCGCACTGCTTTGGAGAACAGTCTTCCACACATTCACACATTTGTATGTTTACGTTGCCTCTTTCATCCCAACGTTACAAAACATTGAAGTTTCTCAGTTTGGAAACTGCCACTAGATCAGTGTCTGGATTCGGCTCGTGTCTCCCAGATCCCCCCCCTTAGAGTCAGAGCTTCCAGTTAAAGGTCACAGCAGCTGATGGATCGTGGTGGGGGTCACCTTATGAACTCAGGTCCCCCTCTTCTGAGTAAAGACCGTCATTAAAGCTGTTCCGTCACATTTCCCAAATCTCGACTATTGTCTATTTGAATTACATGCTTTTTCTTTTTTAACTTTATCTATAGCTTAAGCAGTCTGTGGCACTGTCCGGACGTAAACCCAACGGTTCCAAATATCACATGGGCAGCAGGTTACAATTTCATTTGTCAAAAACGTGAGGTAAAGCAGAACTGAATGAGGGCATTCATTGGAGATGCTAGCACATCATCACAATGAACAAATACAATCACTCCATTGACTAAGGAGTGTAAATGTGAGTGATTGTGTGTTTGTTTAGGGCAAAAAGAGATGAGGCATGGCGTGAAACATGGCATTTTTTATTCAGTCTATTGTATAAACACAACATTTACCTGGCATAAGATTCATACAGCAGTTCGAGACTGAGCGCGTGCAGCTGGCTTGGCAGTACGTCTTCACTTAGAAGCAGCTGCAGGTTCTCTGTAGACGCAGCACACGTGCAAAACAACGAGCTGGATGAAACTGAACTCGCTAACGTTCAGCTGCAGGGGAACTCCTGATCCAGTGATAACTCCACACAGGATCCCTTTTCATGAGCTGTTTGATGATTTAGAAATATTGATTTGTGCAGCAGTGATTCAGTTTCATAGAGCCTATAGTCGACTTATTTACAGTCAGAGAGTCACATGTTTGCAGACACAGAACCCCAGAGCTGATGTGCTCAGTGCTCGGCCAGATGTCTCAGTCCCAGTTTGCCTTTAGTAATTATTCGACTGTGTGCTAATGCACTAAACCACTCTGCTGCCAGCTCAGCAAATTAAAAAAAATCTGCAGTTGGTGAGTGTTTAAAATAAACGAAGACATCAGTGGAGCTGGTGCTCTGTGGGGAGAGCGGGAGCCGGGCAGTGTTGGCAAACACTGACTGATTAAAGTGACTGCTGGCTGGCAGCGGGGGAAATGTGTGAGTCAGTGATGCTCTGGAAACGGAAGCAACAATCTCTGGAGTAAAATCAGATTGAATCAATTCATCAGCACCGACATATGTACATTTTTTTTAAGGCTCATGGCTCGTCAGGCTGCTGATCATATATTAAGCTGTATCAGTCTGTTCTGACTTGACAGGACGAAATCACAATAAACCTGGAAAATTAGTAGAAAAAAAGTAGTACATTTAACATTGTGATCCTTCTTTGCTTTCAACTTTAAAAATGGACAGAAAGTTGATTAACAGATATATCTAAGCTAATAAGACAAATTGTTTTCAAATGATTATTGGAACTTCTTTGTGTCTAATGTTTCTGTAGACTGAATATATTTGTGTCACAAAGTGTTGGAAAAACTCTGCTTAAAGACATTATCTTGGCTTTAGGGATCTGTGACGGGTATTTTAGAGAGCAATCCCTGGATTTGTTTTTGCATGGTGGATAACGATGCTGTTTTTACTCAATTTATTTAAATGAACAGATCTACATCCATGTGTGACTAAATCCAGTGAGCCAAAAACCAAGCCTCTGTGATCTCAGACATTAGTTTCTCATTCCACAAACACAAACCTTCTCTGAGGGCGTCTGAGAAAAAATGTGTTGAGTCCATGTGAGTCGAAATCTCTGCTCTGAATCCAGCACGGATCGGACTCTCACCTCATACGCCCTCCAGGCTTTCCTGATGATGAGGGAAACTCTGGTCGAACCATCCCCCCTCACAGACCTGACAGAGAAGGAGCACGGTGCTGGTCATGAGAGAGTCGGATGACGGGCGGATTATGTCACGTTTGAATGGAGCGTGAAGTCAGCTGGGAGGTGCCAACTGACTTTCAGGAGCTCCACAGAAGATCTGTGAGATAAACCTGAAACTTCAATCAGCCTTTCATTGATATCATGTGGATGTACCGTAACAGATCCACAGACTGTCGGAATTATTTTATTAGCATGCATGAGCATAACAAATGTTCCAGTGCACTTGGCCTCGATTAAACTTTTAAACAACTGAGATGATTTGTTCATAATGATTTTGGTTTGGGACCCCTCTAAATGAAGGTTACAGGTTCTTACTCATTTTGAGACTTTGTATATTGAGATACAAATTCAAAGGGAGTTAAAAATGATCCACTGTTGCAAAGGAGAAAGATCCCAAGAGGAATGGGGTCATGGAAACATTTTGTTTTCAGATGCCCTCCATAGCCCTCATCACGTGATGTCTTTGTTTTAGAACAACAACCCAAGAACAAGATCAAGACGGTGGAATGTGGAGTGCTTTGGCCTCGGTGGAGATATTCGCCTAGTTTAGAGCTGGTGTGGATACAAGCGCTTGTCTTCCTGTTTGTTTTGAAGCCCAACGGTTGTTTCCTGAGATCTCAGATTAATGACGAGTAAATCTTAAAGGTCAGGAAAAGGGCCGATGGTAACCCTTCAGTTCTGGCTGAATGACGGACTTTCCCTTCATCTCTTTGCTTATTTTTGTGTCCAGGTGTGCGTCTAGTCTGTGTCTTAGGTCTGAACAAAGGAACCAGAGAAGATGATGTCATCGTTTCACTTTTGCCTGTGTGTGTGTGTGTGTGTGTGTGTGTGTGGGGGGGGGGCAGCTGGAAGGATTCTGTGGTTATTGTAGTCTGTGTTCTGAGGTCACCTTTCATACACACACAGAGGATGCACACACACACACACTCACACACATACTCTATGCATCATCTTGATAATTATTTTTCTTCTTTCACTGGAGGAGAAGAATGTCCCATCGTGATTGAAGCAAAGCTCTTCATTCGTCAGCATCTTGACATGATGTCACTCGTGGACATACAGCAACTCCTCATCAGTGCGTTAGCTCAGGTTTGTGTCCGTGTCATTGGTGAGAAACCCATGACTCAGCAGTACTACTGTAAGATGGATGCTGGCGTTTAATGGAGGCTGATGGAGGTCGGCCACACACACACAGACACATTTCACCACTACATTCCATTGATGGTTGGATTTTGCTCATTCTGTCTTTGTTAAACTTTTTTTGCCGAGCTCTTGAAATAACTTTCCCATTAAAATTGTATTTTCAGTATCAGCACAGACTCTCTGCTCAGATTGTTTCCTCTCCCTCAACCATCAGCGTTTCCCTCTGTGTTTTATTGCTGATAGGGTTCAACACAGTCCTTCCTGCACTTTACTGTGTAATTACTTTTTTTCCCAATTCACTCCTCCTGTCCTCCTCTCCTCTCCCTTGTGCTGATACCCAACCTGAGTCTGTCAGGTTCAGACAAAGGTTTTGAAAAAATTCATGTACTTTTCTTTTTTTAGTCTTGTCCTCCTTCACCTCTCCGTTCCCACACTGTAGTTCCCACAGTTGGGCACCAGCAGAGATTTGCTTCCTTGTCATCTTTGCAGTTTGGTCTCTCCATCAGCCTTGACCTCTTTGCCTGCCCTGCCTCAAAACACACACACACACTTACACACTTGTCCCCCGTGGCTATATCAAAATGGACTAATCCGTCATCACTCCAACTGTGAGCCGCGCCGACTCATTCAGGAGCAGGGGCCAGTGGCTCGGGTGTCGCAGTCCTGCTTCGCATAAAGGAAACCTGATCGTGTGGCTGTTCAGACACAGATGATGATGCATGGACGCAGGGTTCAAACCTGATGCAGAGACATGCCGTGCTTTGTTCAGAGGAGCATGCACTGAAGTCACGCGCCTGGTATGTGAGAGAGAATGCAAGCGTCGGGACCCTTTCGGGACTCTCCCTGGCTGTCTCTCAATGAAATATTGTATAATATTTGGAAAACTGTGAGCATACTGCAGGAAAATTTCACACGAGCGAGCGAGCAGCCACGTTGATGAGATTTCTGTCACATGACGGAGGCAAAACTGAAAGAATTGTAATGTGTTCTCATGGAAAACAGGTCCCATACCTGTATGAGAGGGCCTTGAAGGGGCTTCAGGAGATTTGATTATGGTGTGAATGTGAGTGTAATGTATGTTCCTGAATGTTCTGGAGATTTCCTTGTTGTTGTGAACCCCTCCTGTCACATTATGCCGCTAATTGTCCATTAACTGAGTGATAAAAAAGTTTGGGAGAAGACCACGATGCTGTGTGTGTGATGCATGGGGAGGAAATAACTGGCTGAGCTTTTTCTTATGTCCGTCTCTTCCGTTTCTCTCCAGGGTCGACATGTCAAGACGGGACAACTGGCGGCCATCAAGGTCATGGACGTCACAGAGGTCAGTCACAGAAACTGATGTGTTGCTTTAATATTTGTTGTTATCGGTCAGGCTTCCATTTTAGTGAAGTCTACATTTTTTTCAGTTGCCAACCTTTCTAAATTTCCTAAATTCTAGAGCACACTAAAACAAGGTTAAACAGTGATATTGTGATTTGATTATATTTTGTCTGAAAAGCTACTGGATTGGGCAGCATTGATGAATTATTTTTAAAATGACATTTTCCTCTTCCCCGTCAGAAGATGTGATAAATTAAATCTGTGTTACGCACCGATCTAAAAATATTTCCGTGTTGCAGAGATCATTAAATACAGTAGTGAATTGGAGTAGATGCATGAATGATGCATGAAGGGAAATTAATTCAGCAGCAGTTAGCAGCCTCTTCACGGCAGCCACAAAATACAGCTGATGCAGATTTGGAATTGATCCTGAATTTAGTTTCACCGCATTCGTCAGCCTAGGTCAGTGCTGATACTTGACTCAAGCTTTCAGCGTCACAGCTAACGCTAAAGCAAACTCTTATCTCTGACACCTTCTCATCATCCATTACCAATGCTTTTCTTTCAAAAATGTTATTTTTCCAAATCGCCTATTGGTTTGTTTTACTTTATTGAATAAAGCGGAGTTTATATTTAAAGCTCAACAGATTTTAAATTTCCCAGGGGGCGGTTCAGGCCGCAGTCCCAAAGACGGAACAGTGGCGTGTGTGTGCGTGTTTACATGGGTGCGTGCTTGCCAGCTTCCACAGAGTTGAGTAAGGACCCAGAGGCTGTTTCTGCCTGTGTAATCGGAGCCTGTATTTCTTGGCGTGTACACATGCAGAAATATCCTCGCAGTGCTGCACAGTTTAACTGCATCTCACCACGCTGATAAAAGTTCTTGGTGCCTTTTTACCCTCCCTGCCTTTTGTGTTACTCATCAGTGAATGAACAACTAAGTGAAGAAATGAGAAAAATATTCAGTCACTTCCTTTAGGTCATTTCCTGCAGTGACCAAGAGGAATGAGTGTGTCATCAAGGATGTCGGATCAAGTCTTCTTCAGAAATGCTTATTTCCGTGTTCTTGAATTGGCTCTGATAATAATAAAACAATCAAATTTACATTTTTATTAAATGTACACATCTGCTGAGAAGTTGCCGCTCACCAATATCAGAATTACTGTCGTTCAGAATCCTTCTAATCCGAGACTTGACATTCAAATATGTAGTTATATATTTAGGAGATCCCTCACTAATTAGTGTTTGACCGTTTAATTGATGATTGCAATTAATTGTTATTCAATCCTCATTCTTAGTTTTACAGTCAGCGAAAGAGACAAAGAGGAAGGGACAGAGACGCAGAGCAGCTGGAAACTTGTGGGTGTTAGGGTGATAAATCTCTCAATGAATATTTGGCAGATTGTAGCTCTGTTTACTGATTAGTCATGATCTCCAGTTCTCTGCCTCGTAATGCTGAAAAAATGTGGCGTTTACTGTCTTAGAGCATTCCTGCCACAGCTTCGAAAGACTTAAATCACCTAATTATATTAAAAGTTTCTGGGTGCGTCTTATAAACGGTAATATAAAGCTACTTCTATGTTATATTACGATGGTTGAAATGGTTTTCAACAATCGTTTCACCTTCACTGAACTCAGTGTGGAAAAAATAAGATGCCATTGAATATAAAAAAAAAAGGGTTTGAGTTGAAGTCGTGCTGAAAAATCCAATTCATGGTTAAATATTGGAAAAAGTAATGTTGAGTTTGGGAGCGAACGTCTCGATGACCTGCAGACACAAACCTCCATTTCCAGCTGTGGAGAATCGGACAGTGCACGGAGGAGGAACAGGGGAACGTTTGAGGGGAGTGTGTTTATGTGTTCATACGAGCTGAATCACTGAGGAGAAATGCACATGCGGGGAATATTCAACACACGACGGTTGCTCTGGGAAATAACATTCTGAGCGGCTCGTCCTTTTCAGCCATTTTGTTAAATAAACAGTTTGTCTGGCTGTTCGCCAACAATGACGGTTGAGCAGAGGAAGTTGTTAGCAGAGAAAAAGCTTATTATATATATATATACACACACACGCTCATCGCATACAACATTTATTATCTGTGTGTGTGTGTGTGTGAGAGAGAGAGAGCGATAGAAGACTCGTAGGGGAACCGCAAGAGCTTTCACACACACTCACGTGTCACAGATGTAAAACAATGCAGCTATGCAGCTCCTTTCGTGAGTGAGTGTGTGTGTGTGTGTGTGTGTGTGTGTGTGTGTGTGTGTGTGTGTGTGTGTGTGTGTCCACTCTGAGCTCCTCGTGCTCCTTGGCGTATGTGCTCTGACCCACATACCACTTCCTGCTCCACATACACAGCAGGCGCGAGGAGAAAGACAGACGCTTTAGAGAGACGGGAGCAAGTGGACGATGAGAGAAAAATAGCAGTCCGATGACATACGATGAAGACTAACATTTTTAGATGTTCGGAGCGTTCCCTAACAGGGTGTTGATGTTATTTTAAACATTCGATGGACACAAAATGGGTGGAAAAGATTCTAAAGATTCTAAAACTGTTTGTAAACAAAAACATGGCGTTCTTGTATCTGGATCGCCCCCTGGTGGTTGGCTCTAATGGTGCCTCCTCCATGTTAACAGACTCTTGCTGGAAAAACCATAAAATTGATCATAAGCAGTTTCCTACTTTTACATTTGTGTGATCGAGTGTATGTGAAATATCAGGGTCTGCTGATAAATATACATGTATATCAACATTACAGATTTTACTTTAGGGAAAACCTTTAAACTTCTATTTGAATATTTTCTATTTCACGCAGTGCTAACATTGTGTTGTGAGATGAGGAGCAAGAGGAGTAGAGACCTCAGGCATAGAAATGGAGTGAGAGAACTGAGATAGGGAGAAGAAATCTTTTCTCCTCCGAGGAGGTTCAGCTGAAGTGCAGTGGGATTATGGGAGGGGCTATCCATGCTTGAATGCTCCTCTCTTTACCTCCATCTCTCACATCTATTACCTCTCCTCTCCTGGCCATCCTCTTCATCACTCTTTCCCTTGCATTCATCCTCCTCCTCTTCGATCAGATGCTGATCTAATTCTGCCTGTCGGCATCTCTTTCTCAGTCACCGCCTCTGTTTTCTTTGAGAGATGAGACCAGTGTCTCAGAATAGAAAGAAAGAATGAAGACGGAGAGAGAAAGAGAAACAGCAGCTCTGCATCCTGCGTCTCTCGCTGCTGCTGTCGACTCGATGTAATCCGGTGGGATTTGAGGAGGGAAAAAATCGATCTTGATTAGTGGGAAAAAAACTCCCCTGCAAACGTCTTTATCTCTGCGTTTGGCGTCACCCTGGAGAATGAATTGCTTTTGTCATTATAATTCCTTGTTTTCTTTTTCTCTTTCTGTGAATTTTTCACATGAAGCAAAAACAAAAAGCAGGACAACGATCTGTCCCCTCAGTGCCTCTCTGTTCCCTCAGAGGTGTGAACATAGGAAGGTGTTGAAGGAGTTTAGCTGCATTGCCAACATAGATTTTAAATAAAGACACAATGTAAGTCATAATCCTCTCTCAGGGCAAAATATACAAATGCTGCCATCTTGCACAGATGACATCATTTTAAACATGCTAAACCAATCACGAGTCAGTCTTTGCCTTTAATCATTTCACCTTATTTTTTTAACAGCAGCAAGATAATTAAGTCGTTAGTTCATAAAAACAGAGCAGATTTCTTTTCCTCTAGTGAATGTGTTTCGCTTCGGTAGTTCTCTATTCTCTGTACTTGATTGTTTGTTTAAAGGGTTCACAGTGATAGGTGATAGCAGTCATCACTTCATACTGGGCTGGTAGTACACTGTTTTTAAACTATGGCAGATGAGTTGTTATTATTCTAATTGCACTTGAACATGAAGCTGTGAACAAGCATCAGAGAGATAAAGCCTAGAACAACAGACAGCGTGTCTACTGCTGACATGGCCACCTCTAGGGGCCTCGGTTGAAGCCAAGGTTTCCCTCCTACTCTGCTTTTCCATTATGCTTCCATTTTGCGGCCGTCCTTTACCTCCCCTCGCATTGTGTGCTGTAATACTTAAGCAACAATATGGCCGCCACTGAGTCTCCCCACCACTTCATGCCCAGGAATGATAATGAGTAGCTTCAGGACGCCTTGTTTTGAGTGACTGACTGTGAATACATAGTTCAGGGAAAGTGAAACAGAGAGAGAGGTGTGTAATGATGGGATGCATCGACATGGGACTTAAGTCATTATGGGAGATGGTAATGGAAAGTGATGCTGCAAGGAGAAGGGGGACAGTCCAAAAATAAATGGACAGCGCACAAACAAGATGGTGACAGAGAGACATGGTGACGATATGAAAGACGGGGAGAGAAAGATGGGATGGTGTCAGTGTGTCCTTGTGTGATTTCTGACAGACTGAGCCTAAGCTGCTGTACGGCTGCTGGAGATCAGACGTAAGCTGCGTCTCAGCTCACTGGCTGCGTCCTGCGGAGGACACGGTCCAAGCAGCCGTCTCCAGCTCCTCTGACGGCTGCATGAACTAAATGAGACGTCCCGCCGTTGCACCCGTCGCCTAGCAACAAAACAGAAAACGTGTTTGATTAGATTTTAAATAGATGTACTTTTCATCTTGTTGATGGAGGTTTTTTGTGTTTTTAGACATATAGGTCTTGAGTTTCCGTCACAGGGGCGGTGCAATCATTTTTATTCACGTCCTATGGTGGACATAATGTGTAATGATGTCTCTGCTGCATTTCTCCTCCCTCAGTCTGGCTGCGGCGTCTGTAATTATGTTGACTTGTTCCAAAAACGTTCACATGACTGACAGTCTGTGGGCGACGGGATGTTCGAGGTGACCGCAGAAGGTCCTTGTGTCTGTGGAAGTTGATTTACAGTTTTTTGTGCCGTGCATGGTTCCCTGGGTTCATCCTCACAGAATTATTGTTTACATATCTAACCGACCTTCTGATTGGCCGACTGAGAGGTCAGCCGACTCACCTGCTTGGTGACTGGCTGGATGACTGCAGACTTGCTGATGGTCTGCTGCTGATGAATGGACTGACAGAGGCACTGGCCAGCTGCCAGTCTGGTTTGTTGGCTGTCTGGCTGCACCAGTGACCAACTGGCTGACTGACGGTGACTCATGGGATTGGCTGTCCGACTGACCCCATCCCCTCAGGCAGGCCGCCATGTTCTACACAAAAGCTCAGACTGAACAAACAAAACCTTTTCAGATTTTCTGACATCTAAAGAGTAAACTGGTGGCAGAATTCAAACTGGTACCACTGGCAGAACCCAATAACAAGATGAGTAGTTTGGTTGTGAGTTGACCAAACACCAGGTTCTCTGTTCCGTGTTTATACCGACACGTTCACGGTGACAGCGAACTCATCTCTGATTGGCCCTCGCACCTCTGGACTCAACTCAGAAATGTCATCTGTTGTCTCTTCCTGCTGCAGCGCTCGATAAGACACGTGTGCGTTTTGAATTTCTTCCAGTATCAGCACGTAGCTCCAGTCTTTTTCCGCAGGCTAAAAAATAATCTGTCTCTTTCTTTTCCTGTCAGACTGAGCTTGACATCCTTGAGCACGGGAGGCAAAGTGCAACAACAGTTAAAACAAATAACAACCGAGGGTGATACAGCTGTTAACATCTGCAGCGCAAACTGACACTACAAAATGTCAGAAGCTGCGACATGAAACATTGCGGTTACGCGAGCTCGCAGCCGCCCATCACGCTCCAGCTTATCCACCAGTTGCAGTTACAGTGAAAATGTCAAGTCATGGCTGCTTCCAAAATAAATGTCACACAGCCTCAGTGACTGACAAACTGGAATCGCTTGATCGTGTCATCTGTCTGAGTCTGTCCTGTAATATCCGGAGCGACTGAGGCTCTGTTATCACTTGGACTTTACGCCGGATCTGCATTTTCCTTATGACTTATTTTTTGTTTATTAGACTTGGCTTGTTTCCGTGTTCGGCTCCTCGGCACGTCGTTCACAAATAAACCAAAACAACCAGAGATCAATCCAGACTCTT
Source organism: Pseudorhombus dupliciocellatus (assembly GCA_016785235.1). NCBI lineage: Eukaryota > Metazoa > Chordata > Actinopteri > Pleuronectiformes > Paralichthyidae > Pseudorhombus > Pseudorhombus dupliciocellatus. The sequence continues at coordinate 3,278,366 of JAFBJW010000311.1, read as the reverse complement.
TAGCGCGCTGAAAAGTTTTCTTTTGCTTTTTCAGGATTTTTCTACTTGAGGACATTTATCTGTGTCACAAAATAGCATGAACGCAAGTACAGTTTCCCCAGAGTCCAAGGTGAAACGCGTATTTCAATGGGATGTTAAACAAAAACATCCAATCCATAATTGTCCAAGTGCACAAAGATATTTGGCATTTTTAGTGCTCTGAAAAGTTTTTATTACAGATGCCTAATTAATTCCAGTAGTTGTTGTGTAATCCTGTGGACTAACAAACAGTAGTGAAAACATGTAACAAGTAATGATCGGCTCAGTTGGTTCATGTGACGGCTCCCCCGCTCTTTGACTCAGGTAATGGTTACTAACTCGGGCTCTTCCTCTCACCGTCTTACAGGATGAAGAGGAGGAAATCAAGCTGGAAATCAACATGCTGAAGAAATACTCCCACCACAGAAACATAGCCACCTACTACGGAGCCTTCATCAAAAAGAGTCCACCGGGCCACGACGACCAGCTATGGGTGAGTTCATCTCCTCCGCGAGAACGTTGGAAGCAGGGTTGTTAGTTTGAATCCACCTGAAAGAGATGATTCTTCAAATGCCCCTGACCAATCTCTGCCTCCACGTGCATCGAACAGGTCTTAATTATTAGAAAAATAAAGGAGAATCCATCAGTCTGCTGGATGAATCAGTTGTTATTTAGTTATTTCTTCTTCAGCTCTCCAGATAAGGATACACTATATTTCAGCTCTATATACTTTCACATACCATGTTCCTCCTGTGAACGAGAGAAACTCAAATCAGGGACAGTTTAAACCAGACGGAGACGAGAGTAAAATAATGAGAGGGGAGAGAGCAGCAGCGGGAGCGTTATCACCTCGGGTTGTGTTTACAGGCGGGGGAACCTCGGTTTATGACCCTCGGCCGACCCTCACTCTCTCTCCAAAACACGACCCTGTATTTGTTTTAACAGCTGCTTCCATGAGCCCGTCAGGACTCCCGCTGCTACATGTGTGACTGGAGAAGTTCCATTTTCATCTGTTTTCAGTTGTTTTCAGATTGTCTCATTAAACTGTTTCACCATTTATCCAACCGGTTTATATTTGAACTCAAACTGTGCACAGCATGACATTAGAACAAAGAAAAACTTTAACACTGAATAAAATTGTAAAACCTCTTGTTCTAAACTCTAACATTGCTTAAATGATAGTTTGTTCGTGGTCCTCCATCTATTTCTGTTTCTGTCTCTTTATGTTTAAATGCCATTCCTCTCATACCTGCCCTTTCTCTACAGCTGGTGATGGAGTTCTGTGGAGCCGGCTCCATCACAGATCTGGTGAAGAACACCAAAGGCAACACACTGAAGGAGGACTGGATTGCCTACATCTCCAGAGAGATCCTCAGGGTTAGTCCTTCCACCTACTCTACCTACCAACAATAAACTATGTGGCCTCAATTATCCAGGATTTGAACTAGTTAATTTTACAAAACTAGACAGAACCAAAGACAACAGGACCCAGCACAGAATGCAGGAATAACAGATTATATCCTATTGCAGCAAAGTTAAGATCATCATTAGCTCTTTTAAAGCAGCTCTGTGCAGCTGCAGATATGTGATACTCTTGTGTCTGTGCAGGGATTAGCTCACCTCCACGCTCATCATGTCATCCACCGTGACATCAAGGGACAAAACGTGCTGCTGACTGAGAACGCTGAGGTCAAACTGGGTACGTATTGGTCTGATTTCTGTGTGCGCAGGTCTGGCCGTCTGAACTGGGAAAAACACATACAGCAGCGCCAGATTTAAGTCAATGCCCTATTTTTGACAACTGGGAAAATTTTCATTACAGTGTTAAAATGATTGAAATTACTGCCAGTCTGCATAAAAGCAACATTTTCACTGTATATGTGTTTTGACTGTTGTGTTGGAAATGACCTTGTCTCACTATAACAGCAATGAGTATATGCCAACTTTTATTTGCTTTATTTAGCTTATTTTTATTTCTCTAAGTGATGCATGATTAGATTACCTTTAGTAATCCGATAATGACCCTCTGACCTTTTTAAATCGCTGTCCCGTGACACGCAGTACAAAGCACATGTCTTCTGCGAGGCCACAATAAATCACTTTGCATTTCAGTTAAATGGAGAGGAGAGAGCGCATTAAAAGACTTTACACTGAGGCTGATTCTGATCCTGTTTTCTTTTTTTTTCCCTCAGTGGACTTTGGTGTGAGTGCTCAGCTGGACCGGACGGTAGGTCGAAGGAACACCTTCATCGGGACGCCATATTGGATGGCTCCGGAGGTCATTGCTTGTGATGAAAACCCAGATGCTACCTATGACTACAGGGTGAGTCTGCTCTTTTATAATCTGACAGGCTCTGGGATATGCGATAACCCAATAATGTGACATAATTAAGTGGATTCCAAGACTAACTACGTTGCCTTTGTTCTTTTATTACACAATTTGAGAGTCAGTCCAACCAAAATACAAAAACAATATTTATACAGACATGTAGAGGACACAATCTCATTTCTGGAATGGTGCTTGTGGTTTCAAATGTTCTCAGTAAGACAAGGGAAACAAATGAATCATGGACGTACACACTAACTCATCTGCCTCCTCTTCTGTCCTCAGAGTGACCTGTGGTCCTGTGGAATCACAGCTATAGAGATGGCTGAAGGAGCTCCTCGTAAGTACTGCTACTAATAGAAATGTAACTTCGTTCTGCTAAGCGTAAATTAGTATTAAATACATGTGTGCCTTTGCTGTCTGTTTTCCTCCAGCCCTGTGCGACATGCATCCAATGAGAGCCCTCTTCCTCATCCCCAGAAACCCCCCCCCTCGACTCAAGTCCAAAAAGTGGTGGGTTGAGTTTTTCAGTCAAAATCAAACGTCTCTTCAATCTGAATGTGAATATGTAACACACACGTCTCCACTCAACAGGTCAAAGAAGTTCTTCAGCTTCATTGAGGGCTGCCTGGTAAAGAATTACACCCAGCGCCCCCCCACTGAGCAGCTGCTGAAGCACCCCTTCATCCGGGACCAGCCCAACGAGAGGCAGGTCCGTATCCAGCTCAAAGACCACATCGACCGAACCAAGAAGAAGAGGGGCGAGAAGGGTGAGTCCAGGAGGAAGACTTAGATACATGTGTCACTTGAACATTTGAATGGCAAATTTTCCTGTGCTGTTCTCCACAGACGAGACTGAGTATGAATACAGTGGCAGTGAAGAAGAGGAGGAGGAGGCATCTGAGCAAGAAGGAGAGCCCAGGTAACTGTGGTCAATCCCTGACGTCCTCCAGATGTTTCACTTATGGCAATAAAACAGAAACTAAGAGAAAACACTTTTCGATTTCCTGCCGTCTTCCACACAGCTCCATCGTCAACGTGCCGGGCGAGTCGACCCTGCGCCGCGACTTCATCAGGTTGCAGCAGGAGAACAAGGAGCGCTCGGAGGCCCTGCGCCGCCAGCAGCTCCTCCAGGAGCAGCAGCTCCGCGAGCAGGAGGAGTACAAGCGCCAACTTCTGGCCGAGAGGCAGAAACGTATTGAGCAGCAGAAGGAGCAGAGGAGACGGCTGGAGGAGGTGAGCACGCAGCCCGGAGAACAGACACACTGGTCTCGCTTTGTTTGTGATGGTGTGGAACCAGTGGCACTCAGACCCCGATACATTATCTCTGTGTAATTGAATTAGTAACTTCTCAGAGGTTCATGGTTAGATTTTTATTTTGATTATTTCCTATAATAGACTCCAAATCAATTTTCAGGGCCGTGGTGAATAGAAATTAATCGGTGTCCCCAGAGGGCGAGTTTGAAAACCCTGTAATTATCCCTTATCTCTTTGAGCTGTGGTCCTCTTACATTAGTGTCTGTGGGAGCTCGGGTGCATTTCTTCCTTAGAGAAAAATATACACTGATGGAAGAGAGAGGAGAGTGGAAGAAGGAGGAGGAGGAGGGAGGGAGGGAGGGAGGGAGGGAGGGAGATGGTTATACATTGGGACAGACAAAAAAAGGGAAATAGACCTAAACAAGTAAATGGAGTTTGCAAGTGTTCAGTGAGAGAACATATTTAAACATGCTCAAACACAGAGAGCAAAATAGAGCAGGTTTAAATTAACGACACCTCAGGTGTGAGGCCTCTGTCGCGGCGAGACGAGCAGGTTTTATTTTAGCTCGTGTTTTCCCACAGCGGCCCCCGCTCGGGGCTGTTTCAGATTCATGACGCTGCTTGTACGTGACTCAGACATTTGAAGCTCCGGTTGAACTGGGGCCATGTCAGAGAAATACCAGCGCACGTGTGCTCTCCTGTTTTGATGGATCACCTCCTGTGGCTTCACGGAGGCTGAGCTGCGGATCAGCGCAAACCTGATGCGTCACGATACTAAAGCTGCTACCGTGTCCCACAGTTTTCTCTGCACCTTTTCACAACGCGCTGACAGACGGGAATCAGTTTAATGTCTTCACATGTCTGCTTAGAGAACCAGACCGCAGATAAACACTTGTCAGGCTTAAACTATCTTTCTGATAAAGTGAGGAAGAGCTGGACGTGTTGACATCTTAAACATCTTTCCTGTCACTTCAGCTCATCTCGTGTCTGTATTTATTTATGGTTTTTACTGGTTTCCACCAGTAAATACTTTAAGACTTGATCATCTTTGGCAGCGTCTGGATGAACAGATGGAGTGTTATGAATTTTTAAAAATTAAAACATAGCACTCCAAATAAATTAATCTGCTTTAACCCTATAGAGTTCATTTTTATCTGCCATTTATCTAGATTAAAGATTTAAAACATGTTTTTGTAAAACCCCAAGTTTAGAGTGTCCATTTAACTATATTGAATTTCCCAAATGAAAAAAATTTATTTAATTAATTAATATGTAAAGTATTTTTTGTTTTTGAGTTAAATAGTTCAGCATCAATAGAATCTTGAAGAAAAAGGATAAGAGACTCAAAATACTTGGAACGATTCTGCCTTTTGGTGAATATGATAGTAATCTCAAGTATCTGGTGACGGAACAGATTTTATTGCATCTTTGACGCCTCAGCTCATCACATGTGTCGGGGCCTGTCCTGGGCTCCTTCTGACTCATGGATGGGTCTGAAGAAGGTGGTAGTGGAATGTTGCTGATGCCATTCATAGTAAGCTTCTATTTGCTCTGAGGGAGTGTAATTGAACTCAACCATGATCCATGACAGTGTGTCATAATATCAGATACACAAACGCTGCATGTAAATCACAGAGTTAAAATCTTTGCACCGTTTATCCAATCAAAATAATAATAATAAAAAAACATATTGCAAAAATCGGGATAGAGAACAATTGCACTAAACAGGTTTTTCATTTCCCTTGTGACCACCTGCAGCAACAACGGCGTGAGCGTGAGATGAGGAGACAGCAGGAGCGTGAGCAGCGCCGGCGCGAGCAGGAGGAGAAGAGGCGCGTGGAGGAGATGGAGCGGCGCCGGAAAGAGGAGGAGGAGCGCAGGAGGGCCGAGGAGGAAAAGAGGAGAGCCGACCGTGAACAGGTACGAGCCTGCAGTGCTGGATGAAGCCGTGGCATCGAGGTCCTGCTGATGTGCGAGCTTAGTCACTTGTGACCTTTGGCCTAGTTGTTAGTTTCCATATTATTTGATGTTGTTTCCTCTGTTCTGACCCGGAGCTCTTGTGCACGGCTGTGTTTGACTCTCAGGAGTACATCCGTCGCCAGCTGGAGGAGGAGCAGAGGCACCTGGAGATCCTGCAGCAGCAGCTGCTCCATGAACAGGCCATGCTGCTGGTGAGTGTCTGGCTGACTTGTGAGGATCACATTAACATGATTTCTTTTTTCCTTATGAAAATATAGAGATTCTTAAAACGGGCCCCTGTCCTCCCTCCTACACCCGTCCCTCAGGTCTTTCCTCAAATAGATTCGTCTCTGTCTTCCCCCTCTGCCTCTATTAATCTGTTTTCTTAATATTATTCCATCTGTTATTGAGTCTCGCTGGCTGTTTCCACAACTCTCAGGTTGTTAAATTTCATAATGCAGGTAGTTATTATTCCTCCATTACACAAACTCTCCTGCTCCAGTTTTTCCTTCAAATCTAAACCGAATCGAGTTGTTGGATCCACTTCATGACGTTTGCAGATCCCGGCGGAGCCATTAACGGCTGAGGTCGACACAGAATCCTCTCAGGGTTATTTCTCGGGATGTTTACTGGGCCCTAAGCACTGGTGATGTCATCCAACAGGAAGAGGGGGGGTTTGTATGACTCTGTTTTTTTGTTTTTATTTTGAAAGGATTCTCCTCCTCGGGGGATCACAGAGGAAATTCACATAATGAAAGGATATGACTGCTCGTATTCCTACTTCCACACGTCACACAGTCACTCCATCATTGGCTGCTCTGCCCAGTTCTCTGTCAACATTCATAAACTTTACTATGAGAGCAACGTGTTTCCCTGACATCACGTTTGGCCGCACTTCCTCTTAGGGACGTTTAAATGTGTTGAACATTTGCTTCGTAAGGATTTAAAAAGAAATCTGATCCTTTTGATTCAACAGTGTTGTTTTTTTTTTCTCAATAGAGAAGCAGCCTCAGGAAAAGTATCACAACCTATAAAAATCACGATGGTATTAATATCTCTGTGGTTTGATTCTTTGGAGCAAAGTTAACTGCTCTAACAGACGCAGCTGTGGTTGGGAGCAGGATTTCATTTCATGTGAGATTTTTCAAAGAGAGCACAAGATTTGCTGAAGTTATTAATGTTGTGTTTGGACTCTAATTGCTACTCGTATAAAATAAAAATAGGAACTCTTCAGCACTGGCTTCAACGTGATAAGGTTTGAGCTTCATCAGTTAGAAGAAGACTGTTGTGATGAACAGTATTTGAAGCCTTTTCAATAACGATACCAGCATTCCAAATTTCCAAGCTAACAAGGATGTTAGCTTGGGCATCGGCAAGCACAGATTTAATACTACGTCTTCTTTGGAATTATAGTTTATTCAAGTTAAAACTGCAGTTTTAATTATGCCTACAAACCAGCGTTAGAATTTGGTGGTCAAAGGTAGAAGGTGAGACGCCGTGAAGAAATCCTTGACCTCATTTGATTTTGGTAGCCAGAGGCCACGGTGGTCTCACTTATGACATAACCCTCAGGTGCACTTGAGACTTTGTTTGTGTGATATTTGAATATCAGAGAGGAGATAAATGAGGATCCGAAGGGATTAAGTAACATAAATGTGGGAGTGTCCTAGCTCAATGTGACCCTCCCTGTACTCAGGAGTATAAATGGCGGGAACTTGAGGAACAGCGTCAAGCTCAGAAGCTCCAGAGACAGCTGCAGCAGGAACAAGCCTACCTGTTGTCCCTCCAGCAAAACCAGAACCTGGACTGTAGCAAAGCAGCCAAATCCCCAGAGAACCCTGATCCTTTAAAACCTCCGGACACGACCAAACAGCCGCAGAGCACCGACTCTGAGAGGACTCGGCCCAGTCACAGCCGCAGTCTGGAGAAAGCTACAGACGCCCAGCTTCCTGTCGCTGACCTGCAAGGCCCTGCCCCTGACTCTGAGTGTGTCAGAGAGGTGAACCTTCGCAGCTCATCCTCGTCACACTGACTCCTGTAGAATGCTTCCCTCTGCTTGTGTGTACTCACCCCCCTCCCCCCGGCCTGGGGTGTGCTGTGTGGTCAGGTGATGGCTCAGCTGCTGGTGTGGGATGCACCAATGCTTTGTGACTATACGTGTCAATGTTTCTTTCTAAAACTCCTCTAAATCTTCCAGTGACGTCGGACTAAAGTCGGACAGCCTCTCTACATTTAGACCTCTGGATGTAGAGTGTTTCTTGATTGGTTGCTTCATGGGGAACACTATTTTCTACTAGAGTCCACCAAATTGCACACATTCTATTCCCTATAATGTACCTGGTTTTATTCATAGAGGTCCTTAAGTCAGTCTCCAGGAATCTGAACATGTACAAGAACCAAAAAAAAGCCCAATCTGACAATATTTGAAAAACAGAAATGGCCCACTTTCATTTACACCACAATACACTGGGCTCCTCTCAGCCCAGGTCCCATCCTTTCACCGTTTCCATCCATAGTCTCTGTTTAATCTTTCTGAGAATAAACATCACATTTGAATTTGCCTGGAGTTTACTGGTCAGAATGAACGATACAAGCAAATGAACATTCTTACCAAACAACAGTCGGGGGCGTTAACATCCAGGAACCTTCTTGGCGGCGGAGCAAACGCTCCAGATACACAAACACAGTGGTTGTTTCCCTCAGTGTCCCGGACCTCGGCGTGTGTCCTAACCTTTCTCGTCATGACATGATGCATGACACTCTTTGCTGGTCATGGTGCTGTTGTTGTACTGGCATAGACGTGGGAATATTGAGGCAACAATAGCATTGCTGCCTTTGCGGAAGCGCTTTGATGACTTTGTCTAAAGTGCTCGTCATACTCCCACTGGTAGAAATCATGTCTTAACAAACCGTAGCGTCTCACGGCTTCTTTTCCACTCACCCTGCTCTTAATGTACTGACAACCTCTGACCTCTAACCACTGCTAATGCCTCTGCGTCTGCGTGCACGCCCCTCATCTTAGGCTGTGTCCTCCTCAGGCTGATGAGCGATACCGGAAGAACATCCAGGGTTCTCCTCAGTCTGCTCAGACCAAACCGCCGCAGCCTCCGGTGCCGCCGCGCTCCGAGTCTTCCTACCCCAACGGGAACTCAGCATCAGAGGCGCCCGCCATGCACCGCCCTGTGGATCCACAGGTAACCACGCGACCTCAAACCCCTCCCCCAGACCGTCTGTGAGCTACTCCTCCTCCTTTACCTCCACAGCCATTGCACACAGGCACGCAGAGTTCGAGTTAAAGTTGGCGGTTGTTTCTTCTCCCTCCGTGTTGCTGTTTCTAGTGCAGATGAGGACACAAAAGTTTCAGCAACATGAAGCCAATTCCACATCGTCTCATTTTCAAACCACTGCGCTCCCCTCATCCCTTCCTCTGTTTGTTTAATCCTGTCCGCAACAGGGTGACTTGACCGACTCTGTGGGAGAGGCTGAATCACCAGCTTCTCAAACCACAACGTAAACATACATCGAGTCATATAACACACGTGTATGTCACATGATGTGGCCTCAGACGAGGGGCTCAGGCTCCACTGGAGATGCTTTACTTTTATTGTTGATTTGAGACTTCCTGTTGTCCCTTCAAATTAAAAGCTGCAGATCAGGTATCACATCTGTGAGTCCCGACAGTAGCATTTAACGTGGGCCCCTTTCAGCTGTTCCTCTTTGTTGCTTGCTTTAAAAAAAAAAAAAAAAATATATATATATATATATATATATATATATATATATATATATATATATATATATATATATATATATATATATATATATATATATATATATATATATATATATATATATATATATATATATATATATATATATATATATATATATATATATATATATATATATATATATATATATATATATATATATATATATATATATATATATATATATATATATATATATATATATATATATATATATATATATATATATATATATATATATATATATATATATATATATATATATATATATATATATATATATATATATATATATATATATATATATATATATATATATATATATATATATATATATATATATATATATATATATATATATATATATATATATATATATATATATATATATATATATATATATATATATATATATATATATATATATATATATATATATATATATATATATATATATATATATATATATATATATATATATATATATATATATATATATATATATATATATATATATATATATATATATATATATATATATATATATATATATATATATATATATATATATATATATATATATATATATATATATATATATATATATATATATATATATATATATATATATATATATATATATATATATATATATATATATATATATATATATATATATATATATATATATATATATATATATATATATATATATATATATATATATATATATATATATATATATATATATATATATATATATATATATATATATATATATATATATATATATATATATATATATATATATATATATATCAAATCAAGTTTCTCTCTTTCAGCAGGTCTTTGCAAATGTAAATCCCTTTTGAAGATTTGCTTGTATTTTTTAGATGTTTTAGTGATTTTGCTTGTTCCTGTGATTCCCTTTTATTAGCTCTGCTGATTTATGTTGGTTCTGGGGAGACGTGATTGAAATCATGTGCTGTTGTTGAATTTCTCTGAGGATGTGTCATCGTTTTGCTGGGTCTTAACGTGTCTAAAATTGAATTATCTGATCTCCTCATAATTGCTATAGGTCTTAGTTTTCACTCATTATGGCCATAAACAATCCAGAATGAAATAATTGAAACCTGCAGAAACTTGAAAATGTTGTATCTCACATGGCTGTTTTCGTTTTCAGACACACGGGTTAGTTTCTGTGAGAGCATGAAACCACATGTTGCCTTCATCTCATAGAAAACTTCCTCCGACAATGAAAATAACAGACCACGACACTGAATCTATTTTCTTTTCAAATGACTAGCGCTTTGATCGACAGCTTGTCCTCCCTCCTGTCAGACGTGTAATTATTGCCGAGTCACTTTATATCTCCAGGTGTGCACGTGGCTATGTGTTTGTGTGAACATGAGCATGCGTGTCTGCTGCTATGTTGTGAGTTTGAAATGTGCCTCCTCACTTCCTGTGATCACAAACATCCATAATTCAGATTCGCAGCAGAGTGACTCAGACAGAATTAGTCATCGTCAAGGGCTCAAGCCACTCAGCGTGAATAATCACAGTTCAGATAATAGTTCTGAGCACGTCAGCCAGATTAAAGAGAACAGGAATGATGCTGCAACATTGTACTATGGGGTAATGATGTCACTAATAGGCACTGTATATGTTGTAAGATGTTGATTCACATGATTTTCTCGTTAGGTGCGGGTCGGCAGAGGTGACACACACACTTCACTGATCACCGAATCGCTGGATTCATCTTCTAATCTGAGATAATTATATAGAAACAGCTGCTGAACTACTTTCACTTTGAATCACAGTTACATTCACAAAAGCTTTTTGCCCTGAACATGCATTGTTGTATGACCTGTCCCGTGTGGTTCTGCCTACATGTGTGCTAACATGTGTTCAGCGCTCAATAATACAAACAGACTCGGGCTTCTTATGATGATGAAATATCATGTCTCCACCTTTTTAAATCAGTTATTCCAAACGTCCACTAAATAGATTAACAGAAGTAGTTACATGTGACTCAGGATCCGCTCCCCTTCGCCTCTTCATTTACCTCCTGTGCATTGTTGCTGTTTCTGTCTTTTATTTATTTTTGAGTGATCGTTCCTTCTTCCCTCCTGTTACAATCATAACACAGGTTCTTTATGGGTTCTGCTAAGATTTGGAGCTGTAAACATTTAAACCAGAGAATCCAAAAAGAATATGTTTTCCTGAACTAAAAAGAACAAATACCAAGTCTAAAAAAATGTGACTTTAAACCTGATCTTTAGATTTAGGCTCCTGTTTGGCTCCAATCTGACAGGCCCCTGAAGCTGTCCTGAATTCCCAGAATGCACTGCATGCAAACTGACCTGATGCCCCCCCCTTTGTTCTGTTTTGTTGTCTGTAAGGTCCGCTCCCATGTGGCCGCTGTAAAGAGCAGCGGCAGCGTGGCGTCAAACTCCCGCGCCATCACGCCGCCTGTCGTGTCGCACCCGTTCGGCGAGCCGCTTGCCCATAGCTTTGAAAACCTTCACCTCCGCAACAACCAGGAACCCCAACACCATCACCCTCCTCCATCTTCATCACCATCCTCAACATCATCAACGCCTGCACGCACTGACCCACAGCCCCACCCCCAGCCTAGGCCCTCGCCCCATGAACCCGCCCCTTCAGAGGAGGTCCCGCCCAGGGTAAGGACGGAAAGACAGACCCCTGGTGTAGTCTGGCAGCTGCAGTTAGATACTTGACACGATTTTCTGTTCGCTGATCAAACTGCCATTATCCCCTGAATAGATTCCCACCGTCTGCCTGAGTCTCTCTGCAATGAACCAAACCTTTGTGTTGACTCGTGCAGTGCAGACAAAAGCTTGAAGGGGAATTACAGATGATTCCATTAAATTAACATGAGAACATGGAATTTTGAAAGAAGCTGATTGTTCAGCAGCTTTTAAATCACCACGAACAGGACTTTAATTTCCGGTGAAGCGTGTAATGCTCTAAATCTGTTTCCCAGATGCGCACACGTCACCAAAAAGTGTGCGCGTGAATGTAGGTATCTAGTTGTACAGTAGAACCAGTTTCCTTTACAGTCCTGCTGCCAGATACCGAGACAAGTTTAAACAGCCTCAAAGACTAAAATAGCAAATGGAGGCGAGAGTTGAGCACAGTCTTATTTCCGTCTGAATGTACAGGGCGTTGGTAAGTATAGGAAGGACAGAAAAGGCATCACTATACTCATAAATGTGGGCAGTGATACTTTTCTAAATGTATTCCTCCAGAAAAAGCAACCCTCTGTTACACAGTGCTGCCAAGACTCGACCGTTTATTTTAGTTCCACTACACAAAGTTACATTAACGCACACAAACAGACGCCACAAAAGTCATTTCAGTCTCAGGTCCAGCAGCAGCATGCGCCCGAGGCAGGACTGACCTCTCATTAACATCAGAACATCTTCTCCATTTTCCTGCCTAACCTTGAACAAAGCAAAACAATATCTGTTCATCTCCTGGATGCTTCCTAAATCCTAAATGTTTAGCATGAGGGACTCAGGGGGACAGAGCTGATACCGAACCCACAGAGCTGGAGTTTATTCTACAGTGTGTTCTGGTTCTGTGCATCACAAAGGTGTGAGCCCGTCACTGTCTTTATCATGCAAGGTTCCCGTCAGGACCACGTCAAGGTCGCCTGTGTTGTCGAGGCGAGACTCGCCTCATCACCAAGGCAACACCCCTCAGAGCAGCCATCGCAGTGCTGCCAGGTAAACAGACCTCAGATCTGTGTTTCCCTCTCTCTCACTTTTGTTTTTACTCTCTCAGGTTTCCTCCTCAGTCTTTATTGTTCCTGTTCTTTTGTAATATTCTTATTATAATATCAAATGTATTTTTGATTTATTCCTTAGTAGCTTAATGCTGGTAGCTTGTTTCTTTGTCAGAATTAAAAAAAAAAAATCAAATCACCACGTGCAGCATCACGTTTGCACCTCCACCAGTTAGCATTTGCTCTCAATGGCTCCACCTTTTGACTCCACAGTGCAGCGGAGCCTCGGCTGCTGTGGGAGCGGGTGGAGAAACTGGTTCCCAGAGCAGCCAGTAACAGCGGCAGCGGAGGCTCCAGCTCCTCCAGCAGCTCCAGTAACTCCAGCTCTCAGCCCGGCTCTCACTGTGGCTCCGGGGAGAGGTTCAGGGCTCGCTGTGAGTGTGCCGAAGAAACCTTGAATTTAGATGCTACGCAGTCAACCTCAATCCAAAAAAATTAATCTGACCGTTTCACCTGCCACCTCCTTTAGCCTCCTCCAAATCTGAGGGCTCGCCCCTCCAACGGCCAGAGAATGCTGGGAAAAAACCTGAGGAGCGAAGGGACTTGGTCAGGCCGAGCAGACCAGCGGTGAGAGTTGTAGCAGTCGGCACTGTAGCTCACTAGCAGGGATAGAAGTAGAAATGTGTGTGTGACCTGCTCACCAGGCGATGGTGAGCAGGTCACAGTGGTGAGATGGTTCTGTTTTCTTCTGGCTGCGGTTCTGCTCACTACTTCCTCCGCTGGTTCCAGCCATTTCAACTCTCTCTCTCTCTCTCTCTAACCTAACAATGGTTTTCTTCTCTCCTACTGTGGATGTTCATCTTTGCAGCTCTGTTAACAACTGTCTCATTGTTAGAATTAATCCACTAACCTCACCTGCAGTTGCTTGGAGATCCTCGGCTGAGACGTCACCTCCTCTCTCGCTTTGTCTTTTGGCTTTCCCCTCACATTGGCTGGTGATGCTCTGTAACCTCTCTTCCTCTCCCGCAGCTTGACTCTGTCCTGATTAACCCAGATCTAATGTGCCGCCTGAAATTTAACCGAAAGAGAGACTGTAGTTATCAGAGAGATTAAAAATGCCCTTTCACCTCCGGACCTTTAGGACCTGACGGCTCTGGCCAAGGAGCTGCGTGCGGTGGATGACGTCCGCCCGCCGAATAAGGTGACGGACTATTCGTCTTCCAGCGAAGACTCGGACACCACAGATGAAGATGACGACGAAGAGGTGGACCAGGAAGCAGGAGAAGAGTCAACCTCCGGCCCTGAGGACTCCAGAGCTGTGTAAGATGAACTTCTCATCTCTCACACACGTCAGCAGGAGCACGCACAGCGTTTATAAACATTTATTATTCTCAGATTACCTCTTGTTCATGTGGTTAAAGCTGCTCCTCCTCTGCCCTGCAGCTCCTCCAGGCTCAGTAACGGAGAAACGGAGTCGGTGAAAACCATGATCGTCCACGACGAAGGCGAGAGCGACCCGGGGTCGACGCCCTGCAAAGACAGCACTCTGATCGTCAGACAGGTACAGGCGGACGTGTCCGACAGACACGGCAGGAATGCACCACACGTTTCAGTCATTCTGTTCATCCATACCTGTGTGTTTTTCCATTTTGTGATGGGCATGTTTCTTTTCTTTCATCCCCGATGGCGATTCCAGTTTGAGTTGAGGCGTAAAATCCCACAGATTAAACTCTCATAATAAACTCACTTTATAATAGGGACGCATCACATGTTCAGGTTTGTTTTATTTTCATGCAGCACTTTCACATATTCTGAAGTCAGAACCAGTACACGCGATAAAAGGTGAACATCTGACCGTGTTATCTAACCATGTAATCGAACACTAATGAGGACTCTCTTCCCGCCTGTAGAATAGCTACTGTAGGGCGCCCTTTGCTCTAGCTAACACCTTCCCTTCCCCTGAACTCATCAGGAACGCATCTAGACCCAAAGTCGTGTACCCCTCTTTCTACTTCCAGAGTGCAGGTGATAACAGAAAGCGTCAGGGCCCCGGCCCGGGCCAAGCGCAGACCGCTGGCCTGCTCGCGAGCTTTGCCCCAAGCCCCGGCCCCCCGGGGTCGGGCCCGGGTCTTGGGCACCACACGCCCAGCCCCCACCATCATCACCACCACCACCACCATCACCCCACACAGCACGCGGACAGGAACGGCTTTGCCGGCCGCATCCACCACCTCCCAGACCTGATCCAGCAGAGCCACCATTCCACCCCCTCCTCCTCTGCATCAAACTCCCCTTCCTCCTCCAGCCTCGCCAGCCCCTCCTCCATGTCCCCCCAGAGTCCCCTGGAGAAGCTCGGCATCCTCACAGAGGTATGTCCCCCCCCGCCCCAACACGGAGACCTGCTTAGTGCGGCACAACTCGACCCAAATCAAGTGTTTCTTTGGTCCAGCTTGTTAATATTCTTTAGGTATGTGGACTATGTGATGATAAATAAAGCCGAACGGCTTCTGGAGTGGGTTTGGAATGGCGCCCTCTGCTGCCTATGGCTCCACACTGACACACAGACAGAGATGGAGGGCTGTATTTCTCTCTGTCAGAAAAGCAGCTGGAAGACAGCAGCGGTTTTACTTTGCTCACGTCCTGGTGATTTATCTCTTCAAAGGTTTAGAATGGTTTGTAGTTTAATAAGGTCCCAACAGGTCTTGTAGCTTTTACCCCCCAAACACTAAAACCTAATTTTCTGACGTGATGCTGCCTATTTTCAACAAACGCATCATATTCTTACATTTTCCTGAAACAGATTAGCCAACAGGGCAGTTAAGAGGCGTACCGGCAAGTATATTTCCCATGAATTGACTTGAGTTATGATTCCCATTTTGTTCCCTATATGTTTTTACCCTCCATCGTTGTTTTTTCCTTCTTCCCCTCCGTATTTTTCATTTGACTGAATGCCCATTTTATCTGCATGCACCATGAGACACCTCAGTTTGCCGACTTGTTTGACCACATTGTGCCGTTAACGTTCGTCCATCCTCTGATGCAGTCAATATATGGCTAATTTTCTAAGAAGACGCTCAGAGCTGTGATGTTCTATCACCTCTGAATCGTGTTGTCTGTCCCTCTCTGCAGAGCCAGTCGAGTAACAACATGCAGAAACACAAATCTTCTTCCTCCTTCACCCCGTTTATCGACCCGCGCCTCCTCCAGGTCTCTCCATCCACTGGCAGTGCCCTCAACAACGTCGGTATGTTCCTTCCTGAGATAAAAACGTAGACTCCTGGAAAGTGAAGCCAGGGAGGTGGTGCCTGAAACCTCTGTTGTCTTGAACGGACCAGCAGAGGGCGATGAGAACATGATTTGACAACATCAGTCAATATTTTACTCAGGAGTTTGTCTCAGTCGGTCTAGGTATAGAGACGTATAACAAAGCTTCTCTGTCGCTGTGCTGCCCTGAGCTCTGATAAACAAATCAAAAAGAATCCATGACACTTTCTAATTTTGACCTGCCCCCTCCCCCCACCCTGTCTGGTAAACTCTACATCCTACACCGCCTTCCTACCTAAGCCCCTCCCTTTGACCTTCTAGGTTACGCGAATGATGCCCGCCTGGCAGAGGCGCTGCGGGCCGACCCGTCTCGGAAGGGCTCCGTGGTCAACGTCAACCCGGTCAACACCCGCCCTCAGAGCGACACGCCAGAGATCCGCAAATACAAGAAGAGGTTCAACTCTGAGATCCTGTGTGCCGCGCTCTGGGGTAAGAACAGGAGAAATGTCAGGAATCCTAATATACCACATTACAATCTTCACCACCTGGGGGCAGCAGGAGACTGTGAGGATGAGCAGCTGCAGATGGTTTCCAGCTGTGGTCAGCTGTATTGGGGTTTTCCTCAATGTGTGTGTATGTGTGTGTAGGAGTGAACCTGTTGGTCGGGACAGAGAGCGGTCTGATGCTGTTGGACCGAAGCGGTCAGGGGAAGGTTTACCCTCTCATCAGCCGACGGCGCTTTCAACAGATGGACGTCCTGGAGGGACTGAACGTCCTGGTCACTATATCAGGTACACATACCCACACGCACGTGCAAACAAACCCAGCTGCGTGAGCAGTGCGTGCAGCCCTGCTCGTTCCTGTGCACTCTTCTCTGTATGAACAAGCTTGAATGTTTTCATCCCAACACCCCCCCCCCCACTACTTCTCCTCTCTGTTTCACACGCATGCCGCGCAGGCAGAAGTGTCACAACAGATATTTTAACGGATGTTGAGTAAATCTCGGCCTGCAGAGAGCACGTCATGTGTGTGTACAATATGTAGCGCTGACACACACTCAAGCTTCTTTTTTTTTTTTTTTTTTTCCTCACGGTGGAAGGAAATACCGTCAGGGAAACACACACATGTTTGTTTTCGTTAACAACGTGCAGAATATGCGTCATGGGAAAAGTTGTATCAAAATTGTGTGCGACCACGCAACAGCTCAGTCAAGGATCTTAAAAAAAGCAGAAATGATCTGCAGTGTAGAAGCTGCACAACATACCAGCCTGCGAGCGGACGTGCTCTTCATCATCGACTGTGTCCTCAGAGCTGATTGATGCTGCCGAGCATTTTGCGAATTAAAGAATATGGCAGCAATATTAATAGTAGGAAAACAACTTTAGATACATTGTGAGCTGGAATATTCTTCCGGAAAGGCAGATTTCTCCTCCAGAACCCAATAAAATCGAGCTGGACCAAACCAACACTCATAAATGTCAATCCACTGAATTCCTCCAGCTCCTGATCAACACCAAAATCATATGGGTTGTTCTTGCGTAATCTACCGCTAAGTTCTGATGCGACTGTTCTCGATCGTTGGCAGGTAAGAAGAACAAGCTGCGTGTTTACTACCTGTCCTGGCTGAGGAACAAGATCCTGCACAACGACCCCGAGGTGGAGAAGAAACAGGGTTGGACCACGGTGGGAGACCTGGAGGGCTGCGTCCACTATAAAGTCGGTGGGTGGCGCTCTCACGGTGAAATCAGGCGAAGGCTTTGACGAAGGGATGAGCCGTCACATCAGGGTCTCAGGCCCTTTTCAGACCTCGTAACAACTGTCTTAAGTGATCTGATCATGTGTTCAACGTTAGGTTCGCTCCTTCATACCTGAAAATCAAATGCATCCTTGAAAAGCTTTGCTTTGAATGATTCTATCCAATTAAGAAAAAAAGTCAATCATGGCAGCTGTGAAATCCAAATGAACGTATAGACGCTTTATTTAATGTAAACCTGTCTATCATCCCTCCTTTCTTACCTTTCCTACCTTCCTGTCTCTTGTTTCCCATTGAATAAAGGTTTCTAACGTCACAGAATAATGAATTGTTGACGTGCAGCCGCATCTGGACTCAAACAGAGTTCATGTTTGTGCGCGGGCGTGTGGCTGATAACAGATGGAAGGAAAGCCCTCAGTGAAGTAACTCTGCAGCAGGGACGTCTGTCTCCTGTCTAAAACTCAGAATGTCCTCGATGATGGTAGTGCCACTGAGCCTGGATGGGCACTTCCTGTTGGAAACCCCTCTCCACTGCTCACGGCTGTCAGTCATCACATCTATTTCCTGTGCAGGAATTTTACTCACATGTCTGAATTGGCGGGAAACCAAGTCTCACCCACTTATTCAAGTTCTCACATACAACTGAGGAGGGAAGTTACGCGTTGGGAGGAAGCCAAGAATTTTAACTTAACCCGAATAAATTCATTTTCCTCCTGATGCTGATCTCATGTGTTTATATTTTATTTCTGTTTTTTCTCCAGTGAAATACGAGCGGATCAAGTTCTTGGTTCTGGCTCTGAAGAACTCGGTGGAGGTCTACGCCTGGGCCCCTAAACCCTACCACAAGTTCATGGCCTTCAAGGTCAGAGCATGGAGCAGCTTAGCATGAGTTCTTGAATTGAAAGCTGTTTGCTCTCTGTTAATATTTAAACCCTGAGGTCGTGCTCACGCTGCTGAACTCACGTTTGTACTTCAGTCTTTCGGAGACCTGGTGCACAAACCTCTGCTGGTGGACCTGACTGTGGAGGAGGGGCAGAGGCTAAAGGTCATTTACGGCTCCTCCAATGGATTCCACGCTGTGGATGTGGACTCTGGGGCCGTCTATGACATCTACCTACCCACACACGTAAGGAGGAGTAACATCTTTCCTCCGCGTTTGCTGGAGCGTTAAATCATTTGTCTGTCAGGGTCGCAGCTCACTCACGGTTCTGTGATTTGGCTTTGTGTTTCCCTGCAGATCCAGACCCATATCCAGTCTCACGCCATCATCATCCTGCCCAACACCGACGGCATCGAGCTGCTGGTGTGCTACGAGGACGAGGGCGTGTACGTGAACACCTACGGGCGCATCACCAAGGACGTGGTGCTGCAGTGGGGGGAGATGCCGACCTCAGTGGGTGAGTCTCGCTGGGGGAAACGCTGCACAACACACACACGTTTTTGTTTGTACATCAACTTTATTATATCTCTCTGCAGCGTACATTCGCTCCAACCAGATCATGGGTTGGGGGGAGAAGGCCATAGAGATCCGCTCGGTGGAGACCGGCCACCTGGATGGGGTCTTCATGCACAAGAGAGCCCAGAGACTCAAGTTCCTCTGTGAAAGAAATGACAAGGTGAAGCAGCACGTCACACGGAGCTCTGTGCTGACTTTGTGACCTAATCTGTGAGCTGGGCGCAGGTTTCTTATCCATCAGAATCAATAACCTTAACTGAGACGAAGTAAAGCTCAGGATCAGGGAAACTTAGAGGGGAATGGTTTTAATATTCCGAGAACAAAGATGAGGAAGGTTCTACCAGCTCACCCAATAATTCTCGTAGATTCACATCACATTTCCTCTTATTATTGCTTTCGTCTTTAACCGACATTTTAAAGCACAACAAAGTTTTAAACACAAGTTCTTTGGTTGTGAGGAGACGCAGCCACAGTGTGCAGCCCTGAGGTTTTCTGAAGTCACTTTCTGTGTGCTCAGCTTTCTCAGCGGCAAACTTCACTCTGCTCTACTTCCTCTTCGGTCTTCTTAAGTTTGTCGGCCCTCTTTGGGCGGAAGTGAAGCAAAGAGTTGAATTCCTCCTCTTGCTCTGGTTCCTCAGCTGTGCCTTTTCTCTCCAAAAACATTTGAAAAACTCCAACTTGACCAATAGTCAGTGAATCATATCAACATATATGTATTGTATCAGTCGGGAACATCTCCAGGGAATCCATTTAGTCTTGGCACACATGATCGCATCGATTCTCAGATGAATCCATTTTTTGTTTTCAAACTGCAACTGAATACGAGTGACTGGAGCCTGCGATCGCATCCAGAGGTTCAACATCTGTCTCCTCCTCAGGTGTTCTTCGCCTCCGTTCGGTCTGGAGGCTCCAGCCAGGTCTACTTCATGACGCTGGGCCGAAGCAACCTGCTCAGCTGGTAGAGGTCCACACCTGCCCTCCTCCTCCTTCTCCTCATCTTCCTCGATGTCCTCCACCCTCGCTAACACTGGATCTCAGAACCCAACATCGATGTCTCGTCAGCCCTCAGAAAAGAGCACCACAGTCAGCCGGACCTTTGTTGGACTCTCTCTGGAGTCCGGTCTCCGGGGGGCGACCTGCCACGCAGAGACAGCCGGTGCCGATGCCCTGAAATTACCTGAAGTGATGGCTCGTGTATAAGATTCAAATCAGTGACTAATCCATGCGTGACAGGAAGTAGAAGTAACTTAAATGTGAATTCAAGACAAGTGGGCAAATGGGATCGATTTTGTACGTCTGCATCGTTTCCTCGGCTGCTCAGTAAGCTTGAGGTCTTCAACTTCAGCTAGTACTGCTACTGCTAGTACTGCTACCACTATTACTACTACTACTACTGCTACTACCTTCTGCAGGTCTGCCTCTTGTAAGGGCGTCTCCCCTCTGCCCCGTGTTTTTGCCCTCCGCCTTTTCTCTTGAGCACGTCATGGGGCTGGCGGGGCCGTGTGTTAATGCTACAGTGGTGTGTGTACATGTACTTCTGTTTGGTCCATTTACTGCTGACGGGCCCGTTAGAGGTCCGGACCGTCAGCCTGGGGCGGGAACTGTGAACCGCTGGAGCTGGTGGGACATCACGGTGACGAGCAGAGGGCAGGTGGCTGATTTCCGAGGCGTTGCCATAAGTCGGGATTCAGTCGGAGGGGTTGTGTGTGTGTGTGTGTGTGTGTGTGTGTGTGTGTGTGTGTGTGTGTGTGTGTGTGCGTGTGTGTGCGTGTGTGTGCGTGCGTGTGCGTGCGTGTGTGTGTGTGTCTCGCTGAAGTGTTCAGGTGCTTTAAAGGAAACAAAGAGGTGGTGATGAGAGAGAGAGAGGCAGATGGATTTCAGAATAGTATTTTTTGAATTGTAACTATTATTATTCCTTGAAGATTAGTGTAACTATGTGGAGTTCAATACGTCTTTTACCTTGTTTTTTAAAGATTCACACACATCCACCCAGAGCCGGTTAGCTTGCTGTTACTCCGAACCCACCGGAGTGCGAGGTGCATTTGATGAGAGGAACGTGACGTGGGCGTGGTCCAAAAAGAGGTTAAATAGAGTCTAAAGGTGTCTGTGTACAAAAAAAACAAAGTTAATTTAATCTTCCAGGTGGAGTCACTCGTGTTTTTCCTCACCTGACAAACATGGCGACTGAAACTCACCCGTCGTCTCCCTGCTGGAGAAACTTGAACCTGCTGTGAATATAGTTGAACATAAAATGGAGGAGAGAGAAAGAGAATGGAGGGATGGAGCAGAAGAGAAGGGTCAGGGTGTGTGTGTGTGTGAGTGCGGTCGGAGGGTTCGGTGTCATCGGCGTGTGGGTTTATCTTGGCAGGGCGCTGAACGTGTCGGAGGTGGTTCTTCCATTTCAGTTCCTTTTTCCAAATCAATTTTCATTTGTGTCATTTTGTATGAATGCAATGCACTAAGTGTCCAGAATGTAGACAGACATGTAACTGTGTGGTGGTCCAAGGCATGAGATGATGTTTTTGTTTTTGCTTTGTATCTTGTCACAAGTGATCGAATCCTAGATGTTGAACTTTGAGTCAAGGCGACTGGAAGCTGCGTCAGCCGAGCCTCTACGTCACCTGTAGATATTAACCCCGGGTGGGGGTGGGGGGCTTAACGTAGTTGTTTTACTTTGCCACAGCTGTGAGAGTGTGTGAGCTCCGAGCTGAGGATTTAACGCTTGGCCGTCGAACGAGGACATGAACCTTTCCCTTCCCTCACTCAAATGTTGGTGACGAAATCAAAGATGGACCCCCCCCCCCCACTTCCTGCTCCAGCCGTTATCTCGGGTCGTCTGTATATGTGAAAGACTGAGCAGCGTGGATCTCCTCCTCCTCCTCCTCCAGGCTCGGCGGGGAGTTTCCTCTGTTTCCACGACACTCTGCGAGGTTGCACATTGCTCGCTGAGAAAAAAACAACAAGGGAGAGCTGAAACCGTGCTCTGACCTCATGTCGGGTCACACACAAGTTCACCTTGGGTGGGTTTTCCCCCTGACGACAGGACGCCCCCTCCCCCTGTACAGAGACGCTGTGTGGACCCCAGTGCTGTGTCGTCGGAGGTCTGTGTGTGCAGTAGTGCCCGTGTCTCTTATTGCATCAAGGCCTTGACGAGTGGCTGTCTTGATCTCAAAAATGTGGTTCTTATTGATATTCTTAAATGGGCTCCAGTTTAACGTCTGTATCCAATAAGGAAAAAAAAAAAAAAGTCGCCAACTCACATTGGAGGAAAAGTGCCAAGAAGGCAGCACTTCAAAAACATGTAAACATAGTATTATGAAAACCACTACTTGGAAATTTGTTTCTTTCAGAACTAAAAAAAAAAAAAATCACTTGAAGCATTGTGAGTTTTTGAGTTTTAGAGCTAGCAGAGAGGCTTAACTTAGTTTCTGTAAGTCTACGTGCGCGTAAATATGCGACTGCGGTGGTTTAATATTATTCCGCTCACCTTAGGTGGAGAAATGTTTACAGGGGCAATGTTTTGTTACACTAATGTGCATCACAGTATTTATGTTAACTCGGTTCTTTGTTTTTGAGCCCTTTTTGGATATTCCTATTTTTTTTCTGGTCATGCCCCCCCCCCACTGAATCACCTACTTACAAAACAATAAAGAACACGCGTGTTGTTCATTTCAGGTATTCACATAGCGCTGCTTCGACGTGGAACCATTGCAGTCACGTTCCCCGCTGGCTTGGACGTGAGGCGACGTATTTTCTTCCTCTGCTGTTTCTGCCATGCTACTTTAACTTATGTCCTCTGTGTGTATGACAGGAAGTCGTGTATTTTCCTGAAGGCTTTTTTTCTTTGAATAAACTTTAAAAGTAATTTTAAAAAGAAAAGTTTGTCTTTGGTCTGTGACGAGCTTCGTCAGCTGCCGTCAGTTCCACAAACTCACACACAGAAATGTGTTGTAACACGTGTGGGTTAAGTTAAACATTTCTTGGATCTATTTCAACACGTCAACATTTTTTTTTGTAACTTCCATAGTTCTGGGTCAAGGCAATTTCATAGCAGCTTTTCGCAGGAACATACTACATCCTGCAGGTGAAATGGAACTGAACTGATGTGAAGCGTTCATTTATCCCCACTGCAGTAATGTTGTATAATCCATTCACACTGAGAATCATAACGCGTGGTGCAACCTCTGACTTCCTGTGGCGTTTGTGTGTCTGATTTCAGAATGTTTGTCTGAACTCTCCTGGAAAGAGAAGTAGCCACAGATGTCATTACCCGAGGATGGAGGAGGTTCATGTTTTCCATTCAGATGTATGATAATGTGTTGAGAAACAATTCACCTTTAACAAGTTTAGTGGAAACGAGACTTTCATCATCATTCTCTTCATCAAAATCGACAAAGGGATTTTCACAACTTTACATTCGTGGAAGTTTAACCCTCAAACTTCTATTTCAGTGTGTCACAACAACTTCCTCAGCCGTGCGCCGACGGTGCGAATTTCTGATGCTCAGTGACTGGAAGGTAAATACTTTTGAGCTCCAGGATGTTTCTCACAGGATTTGAAGATTTCCCAAAACATGCAACACGTCCTTGTTTCTCAACGGTCGAGTGGAATGGACGGTTTGTTCCATGCCAGTCACCTTTAACCATGCAACACTCAAAATAACAACATAATCCTGCATATTTTCCTCTGGCACATTCCGTTTATTTACACCGGCCCCAAAATACAATAATAAACACATTCATTCCAGTTAATGACTGACTCTGACGACCTGAGCTGAATCTCTGGAGGTGATCCAAATGTGAGGTTCAGATGAAAACGTATATAAGAAAAAGCCTTAACATAAACAACACTGTGGCTGACAGCTGTGGGTCAGCAGCCCAGGGAGCAGGTATTTATAGTGGTTGACCCTGAGAACTTTCTCCCAGAAACAAGGACTTGAGGTCTTCTTCGACCCGAGGCTGTTCTGCTCCTGCTCGTCTGTTGATTTTGGAGAAAAGCAGAGACTCTCTGAACCCAACCCTGAATAAACCAACGTTTGAAGACACCTCCGTAATAAATAAGTGACTCAAGTTTCTGTCATGACTCTGCACAGAAACCAAAGTTTTTACTACGACTTGCTCCACTGGTCATTCTCAGGCATGACTCAGATTGACGTGATCCTCACTGGGGTTGGTTCAGTATGATCCCACTGAAGACTGGACGCTGTTGGCATGGAAACAGACTGCAGTGCTCTTTATTTTATTCACAACAGGCGAGTGTCGTATTAATTAAATTATTAGCATTGTGGACCTGGTGCCTCCTTCCACTTCAACCAGTTCACTGGACCGGTTTCTTCCTCACTGTTCTGACCTTACATGGAAACTAGGGAGTGTCACACATTTCATTGTTGTCTGACTGCTGTGTGTGTGTGTGCTAATCATGACATATTAATTTTTCACCACAACAAACGGCTGCATTATAGAAACAGCAGAGATTGTGTGTGTGTGTGTGTGTGTGTGTGTGTTTGCTCTTGTGCTAAAACAAACATGGAAACGTCCACCACTGACGTAAGAGGCCAGTGATGTTGAAGAACCAGCCGCCAACAGATGTAAATATTAAAACTAAAGGGAATGCCTGTGGGTGGCGACAACTACCTTTGTATAGCGTGTGTGCGTGTGTGTGTGTGTGTGTGTGTCATTAGGACACTGCGTTACATTGGGAAACCTGTGAAATTTCCATCTGAGGGATGGGAACCTAGAAAAGAGAGAGCAGGTTCCCCCTGAGGCGACAGGAGACGGACACAGGCTCCACGCTCTCGTCACATCGGCCTGACCACACTGCACGCCGTGAGTACACTGCCACACTGAAGCCACGTGTACATGTATATATTCAGTACATGTAAATATACATGGATGGGTTTGTTTGTGTTTCTATGTGTCACATATCTATAAGAACAGAATGAATTATATATCATATAGTAGTAATTTGTAACTTTTTAAATATATATCCTGTATCTTATAGCTTAATAATATAATTTTAACTTTTTAATATATACCTGTATATATGTTTATTGATGAAATATCTAAATCTAATGTTTAAATTACATTATACCACATATCTCATCTTTCGTAACCAGTCTGTTATATTTATGTATTTATCTGTCTATTTATTTATTATATTAGTTTTAGTCTATACAGTTTATCATAAGAATACAATACTATTTTACCATATGTCTGTATGTTTGCTCCCATTTATATAATATTTATATAAATGTAATCCCAGGTAGCTAATGCACCCTGACGTAGGTAATCATTTACATGTATGAATGGAATCAGCCGCTGATGACACAGTGGGACTTATTTATCTTATTGGGGAATCGATCAGTGTGTGTGTGTGTGTGTGTGTGTCAGCTGATCCTGCAATAAATAACTGAAGCAGAAGTGAAAATTGGCCTATTTCCATGGAAATGATGATTTAAGTCTGTGGCGGAAATTTTGTGCACGGACAAGAGAGTTCACCTTCCTCAAAGTCACTCGACTAAACCTCAGGAGAGGAGAGAATAAACTATATATATTTTATGCTAAAAAATGTAATATATATATAAAATCAATATATAGATGATTATATATATATAGCAAAACTAACAGTTTAAATTTTGAAGTATTAAAGTAGTAAATGACAAATATCATCATCATAATTACTGAGAAATAGTTTTATTGAATGGAAGTAGCCTTTAAACCAGGGGTCTCAGACTCCTGGCCCGCGGGCCAAATTCGGCCCGCTGGACCGTAGTTTGCGGCCCCCGCCTGTAACGGTGGATGAAGGACCCAATTGCAGCACAAAATGATAGACTCGATTTCTCAGCTTCACAGTCTGTATTGTCAACATTCAAGCTCACGAAGACGAGGGTGGACAGAGCTAGAATTGAACCCAGGTCTTCCAGGTGGGAGCCAAGCACACAACCCAGAGCAACAGTGGCCGGATAGCTCAGTGGTAGAGCACTCGTCCTGGGGATCCCAGATTGGTCGGTTTGAATCCCAGTTGTGGCTTGTCGGTTGGTTTGGACTTTTACTGCGAGCTCTAACGTTGGCGTTAGGGTTGTGTGAGGATGAGGAGACGAATTGAACCCAGCGTAAAGGTGGCCAGATAGCTCAGTTGGTAGATCACTAGGCCTGGGGATACCAGATTGGCCGGTTCGAATTCCGGTGGCGGCATGTGGGTCGGTCAGTGTCAGGATTTTTACTGCGAGCTCTAAGGTTGGCGTTAGGGTTGTGTGAAAATGAGGAGACGACTTGAACCCTGCCCAAGGGTGGCTGGATAGCTCAGTAGGTAGAGCACTACACCTGGGGACCCCAGGTTGGCCGGTTCGAATCCCGGTTGTGGTGTGGCGGTAGGTTAGTGGCAAGACTTTTACTGCCAGATCTATGGTTGACGTTAGGGTTGTATGAGAATGAGGAGATGAATTGAACCTGGCGCAAGGGTGGCTGGGTAGCTCAGTAGGTAGAGCACTACGCCTGGGGACCCCAGGTTGGCCGGTTCGAATCCCGGTTGTGGCATGTCGGTAGGTTAGTGGCAGGATTTTTACTGCTAGATCTAAGGTTGCCGTTAGGGTTGTGTGCTGGAAGTGGGGGGTTTGTCAGGTTGTGGGTTTTGTTACCTAATCAACTTTCGGAGTAAACAAAAATAAACATAACTCCATTCAGGATAAAGAGGTGTTGGCTTGTTTACTTGTACTAAATGCTAACCTTGTTTAAATGCTAAGCTAGGCAATCCATAGTCACAGCCTGGCTCAGCTTTCAAGGAATCTTAAAAGCTTGAAAGCCATTGCTGAAAACATCCAGTTTGTTATAGTTGACATGCACTGACCTACGGGTGTGGCGCTTTTATGAGGAGCAACGATTTATTAGTTTGTTTTAGTTAGTTTTAATCAGTTCTGCTCTGCTTGCAGGGAAGTTGTGTATCTTGCAGAAAAAAGGTCACGCTCACTGAAATGGCATCAGCAGCATGAACTTCCCTACTTTAATTCCATGTTGTTTTGCAGGGAGCTCCTTCAACAGTTTGCCCTTGGGGCATACTTGTGTGTAAACAGTCATGTATCATCAGGTTTAACAATGTTCCACGAAGTGCATGCCCCACCCATTGTTCCAACTTGTAGTGCACATCAGTCAGGTCGCCTGCAATTGTGTGATCGCCTTTGCCTTTGTAATGTGTACACCTGCTGCAGAGCTAGCTGTGTTTGTGCCACTGCATGTCTGCAAAGACACGAGAGACTTCAATGGCAACGTGTTCGTGTCATCAACACTTTTCCGTTTTTTGTTGTAATACCCACTTTAACCACACGAGGCGTTTTCTTGCTGTTGATTTCTGCGTGCGCACTTATTAGGAGGTGGCTCTTTCTTGTGGTCAAAGGACAAAGTGACAAAAAATAAATAAATAAATAACTTCACTGTTTTCTTGATTTATATTTTCCTGAAAGATCCTGAGACTTATTCCTGAACCCTTTTAGATTCAGTTATCCAAGTAACAGAGGGCTACCTGGTTGATCCTGCCAGTAGCATATGCTTGTCTCAAAGATTAAGCCATGCAAGTCTGAGTACACAGGGCCGGTACAGTGAAACTGCGAATGGCTCATTAAATCAGTTATGGTTCCTTTGATTGCTCTCACGTTACTTGGATAACTGAATCTAAAATGGTTCAGGAATAAGTCTCAGGATCTTTCAGGAAA
This sequence comes from Pseudorhombus dupliciocellatus, assembly GCA_016785235.1. Lineage (NCBI taxonomy): Eukaryota > Metazoa > Chordata > Actinopteri > Pleuronectiformes > Paralichthyidae > Pseudorhombus > Pseudorhombus dupliciocellatus. The sequence continues at coordinate 3,250,108 of JAFBJW010000311.1, read as the reverse complement.
ATATAAATCAAGAAAACACTAAAGTTCTTATTTTTTTTTTTTGGTCACTTTGTCCTGTGACCACAAGAAAGAGCCACCTCCTAATAAGTGCGCACGCCGTTTTTTGTTGTAATACCCACTTTGACCACACGAGGCGTTTTCTTGCTGTTGATTTCTGCGTGCGCACTTATTAGGAGGTGGCTCTTTCTTGTGGTCAAAGGACAAAGTGACCAAAAAAATAAATAAATAAATAACTTCAGTGTTTTCTTGATTTAGATTTTCCCAAAAGATCCTAAGACTTATTCCTGAACCCTTTTAGGATTCAGTATCTTACATTCTGGTCTGTTTTTACCCTGAGGGGCTCATGGTAACATTTGCACGATCGCTTTTGTGTTGTGTTATGTGTCCACCTGCTGCAGAGCTACCTGTGTTTGTGCCACTGCATGTCTGCAAAGACACAAGAGACTTCAATGGGAAAAACACTGTAAGGGTCGTGAGCCCCTCAGGATAACAACAATCAACCGGTTACCAGAATGTTTGCAGTTTGATAAATCCCTCAGCAGCCCTACGACCGGGCCCGTCGCCCGCGGAGGGACGCGCTCAGAGGTCCGCCTCTCACACGCACACAGCGCGACTCATACATCCAGCGGCGTGCGCCCGGAGAGCACGGTTGTTTTTCTCAGTACTGCCAGCCTCTAGGACTTTGGACTCAAGGTGTCCGTCCTCTCGTGGCCTCGCTCCTCCGCTCCGTGTGCCCTCTCGCCTCTCCCCGGAGGCAAGAGGCGCTCGGTCCGGTGGGGCTCCTCCGCATCCTCTCACCCCCACCAAGCCAAGCCCCACCACCCCCAGCGGCGGGGGCTACCTGGTTGATCCTGCCAGTAGCATGTGCTTGTCTCAAAGATTAAGCCATGCAAGTCTAAGTACACACGGCCGGTACAGTGAAACTGCGAATGGCTCATTAAATCAGTTATGGTTCCTTTGATCGCTCTCACGTTACTTGGATAACTGAATCTAAAAGGGTTCAGGAATAAGTCTCAGGATCTTTCAGGAAAATATAAATCAAGAAAACACTGAAGTTATTATTATTATTTATTTTTTGTCACTTTGTCCTGTGACCACAAGAAAGAGCCACCTCCTAATAAGTGCGCAAGCTCAAATCAACAGCAAGAAAACGTGAATGCGCTCAGTGCTGGAGATAGTGGGGCACTCAAGCCTCGTGTGGTTAAAGTGGGTATTACACACAACATTCCCCCGGCAAGTGACTGCAAACAAAGAAAATTCAACGATCTTCATCATCTCACAATAACAACACAAAAACAATATTCAATATAAATAACCAGGGAATTGTTAGTGTATTTGTTAAATGTTAGCGTGGAATAGAAGTATAAATACTGCAGAGGATGAACTAAACTCTTTCTAACATGAAGAACCCTCAGTATGAGACCACTAGAAAACAGACCATCGATAGGTAAATGTTTACTTTGAAACTAGAAACTTTTGAATCTATTTACCTTTGACGTGACTCACTCAGTTTGTAAACCTCTGCGGTTAAATTAGGTCGAGGGTCACATGACAACTGTTGTGATGTCACAAGTGTGACGATCTACAAAAGATTGTGAAACAAAGCAGCAGCACTCTTTATTTCTTTTTTTTACTTTCTTGTCTTCAAACCCAGTCCTCTGTCCTCTGAGACGTCCTCACGTTATATTTCAGATGTTTCTGCTCATCAAGGATCTCTGGGCTCTGATGTTTGCTGGAGTTGTCGTTGAGTGTGTGTTTGGAAAACCGCTGCTCATGAACGGTAGGAATCCTGTTCATTATTTTATTTTAAACACTTTTAAAGGCTCAGTATTGGTCCATAGCCTTTTATGTTTTTAATTCTGCTGATGTGAAAAAATGTGCAATTATATTTAACTATTAAAAAGTTTTCTTTGAAAATTTTCTTCAGGTTCTATTTGCTTTTTTATATTATTATTTTTAATTATCAAGTTGATGTATAAAGTGTAAAATGTCAAGCCTCAACTCAATGTCTTTGTCTTGAGGGTTTGATATTTTACAATCTAACCTTAAACTTAAGAAATAAGTTTATAGTCAAAGAAAGCACAAAGACAACAGGATATATATATGAAATTAAATTCTGAAAAATATTTTTATGTTAAATATAATAACGTATAATAATGTTAAATTAATATAAATTATAGTAAATGTGTAAACTTTCAACTCTTTATTACATTTATTTGTTATGTCATAAAAAATGGATCATATTTTAATGTGAAATGATGGTCAAATTGGTAAAAAATTCAGTATTGACCATATCCCATTTTCTTCATGAAAAGACAAAGACAATTTCTCGAAAAAAAATCTAAACATCTTAACTTTTTAAACATCATTATTGTCTTAATTTTTAGTTTTAATCGTTGAGCATTTTGTTTTTCCAAACTTAATTTATTTTCTTTTTTATTGGCTTTGTTAGTTTTATTTTTTATGATGAAAATCTGTTATTTTCTGAGTGTTAATAAAGCGTGTGTGTCCCCTGCAGACGGCTGCTTCCAGGTGACTCCCGAGGTGGAGTTATTCAGGGTGGGGGGTGAAGCTGTGATCTTGTCCTTCCCGGTGTTCAACAGTGTCCTCACAGTCCTGAACATCGCCCCCCCAACAGCAGGGTTTCTCATCACCAAGGACAATGAGACAGAGGGCGTGGCCTATGAGGGCCAGGGACGTGTCCAGCAGCGTGAGAAGCAGCTGTGGCTCCTCCCAGCTCAGGCGTCAGACTCAGGGGAATATACCTGCACTTACAGGTGAAGAGTCTTTTCTACTCTGCATGCGTAATTCCTCAAGTTATCTAATTATCAGATAACAATCTAAACATATTGAATAATTAAAAAAATATATGTATTGTTTGCATGATACTTTTTTCAGATGATTCCCTGGTATATTGAATATATGAAGATGGAAACAATAACATTTAACGTCACATTTTGGAAAATAGAAGGAGCAAATATTTTATATTTTTTGTTAAAGAAGTGTCAAAGAAATTTGACACTTGGTGAAAATGTGAAAATGAAATAGTAATTTTTATTTTTTATTTTGATAAATCGTTCCTCATTCAAAGACATTATGTTCTTTAAAAAAAACTCATAATATAAAACTCTTAACTTCCACTGACAGGACAGTGGTGACCAATTAGATTTGAGCAGGGGCCATTGCCCCCCTGCCCCCCTGTCTATGAATACAACCCTGCTACAACCTTCTTCCCTTCAGCTATTGAATGTTTGTCCTCTTTAATCCGCAGGAATGAGACCTACTGCATCACAGGGAAACTCACACTGACGGTGTTCGAGTCCAACTCTGTGGACATACAGAAAGTGTCCTATCCCATCTCAGCTGAGGTGGGAGAGAGGCTGACGTTCAGATGTCCGTCACTGAGTGGCTTCAACTGTACGAACAGACTGATAGAGTGGTACAAGGTGAGAGGACGAACAATGAGAACAAGAAGGCTGTTTCTACAGAATGTTTCGGGCTTTAAAGGTTATTAAATAAATAAATAAATATAATAATAACCAAATACAATTAAAAAGTTTTATATCTGTTCTAAAAGAAAAACATCTTTTCAAAAATTGTAATTATTTTTCATTTAATAATTCAAAAAAAGTCCAAAACAAAGCATTTGTTCGTGCCTTGCTCCTTCCCTGACAGTGACTTGTGTCCTTTGATTCTCCGACAGGAGAACAGCTCCACTGCGTTCCAGTCAGGCCGAGTGGGCTCCCTCCATAGGGGCAGCGCTAACCTGAGGATCCCTGCAGTGAGCCGCGCACATGCGGGCCTGTACACCTGTCAACTCCAAGTGCTCGTCGACCAGCAGCAGTACAAGGTCAGCAGGGTGGTCCTGCTGCACGTGCAAGGTACAGCGATGTCACAACCTTTCTGAAGCACACGAGTCTCAAGTTTAAGAGATTCTGCAGATTAGGGAAGGATGCACTATAGGAGACATAGAACATTTAAGTAATAGAATGTGAGCAGGATAAACACAGAGTAAAACATGAGTTCATATAAGATGATGAAAATGACTGAGGGAGTGAGATTTATTAGCACGCTCTGTCCTCTAGTGGCCTTTAAGGATGTGGTGCAACTCTCACAGGCTGGGGAAACAGTTACTCCACATTTTATTATCATGAATAATTCTAAATGTGTGTGTGTGTGTGTGTGTGCCAGGTCCAGACCCAGAGATCAGCACCTCTGCACCTGACATCACTGTGACCTCTGACCCTGAGACAACCAGCAGTTACAGCATTGATTATGGTGAGATTTACTGAGCTTTTATTTTGGTGGGGAACCTTTTAATCCCATAAAGTCTGTCCTTTTTCATTCTGACGCTTGTGTGTGTCTTAATGTTTTAGTCTCACCGCCTGTGATCGTCACGCCACTGAACGGAAGTATTTTTGAAAGCCCGCATGGTAAGAAATGTTTCATTTTTTTAAAAGATGCTTTCAATTAGGTACAACAAAGAATTAGAAATAAACTCCCGTCTGACCTCCTCCAGGCTCAGGTGTGGAGCTGCGGTGCCACGTGCTCACTGGATGTCACGAGGCCGCCTCCACCGAGGTCACGTGGCTCATCAACGGCCAAACGGTAGAGTCTTCCTACCTGGACGGGCGCGCGCTGCAGGGGGGGCGGAGGTCAGTGTCGGTTTTTAGTTTTTATTCTTTGCATGATTTATGGGACTACTTAGAGCCCTGGAAAACAAATGTGAACTATGTTGCTGGTAGTCCAGGACACAAACTAAAATACACCTGACTTCATTCAGTGATATTATTAAAAGTAAAAAAATATATAATTAAGTACAAAACATAAATATTTACACATGTTCTCTCGACCTGTCTCTCTGTCTCCAGGGTAACCAGGGTGACAGGCGGCTGCCAGATCGAGTTGAGCCTAGCTGTCGTGGAGATGACGGAGGAGGACGAGCAGACGGAGCTGAGATGTGTCACTCAGAACCAAGCAGGAAGACAGGAAGTAGTCGCCAGGCTCCGTCTGGAGGGTAAGCTGTGTACTGTGCTCTTTCCGTGCCGTGTATCAATACTGTGCCGTGCAGCAGAAACCTTCATTGACCGACCTCTCCGTTCGCAGACTCCACATTTACGTGGCTCCTGGTCGCTGCAGTGGCCGCCTCCTGCTTCCTCAGTGTGGTTTCTGTGTTCCTCTACCTCCTCTTCAAACCCAAGAAGAAAACAAAGATGGATTATTTCCTGGCTCGACAGAACAGCAGCATCTAACTCCACAAACTCCTCCTCTTATACAACGGAGAGGGAGTCTTTCATGCATTGACACCAACACGGATTCGATGGCTTCATTCAATGGGATTTTTACTCAGTTACAGTCACATGCTGTCCTTCGTTTACATGTTTTCCATATATATATCTCGTAATATTGTGGAATATCTGGTCAAACTCAGAACAAACCACAGCACGTACGAACCACTCCATCAGAAATATTCACTCAGGGGCAACTTTGTTCGACACTCCCACAGACTATGTCTCGACCTTTCGTGTTTTCTCTTCCTGCTGACTCGCTGCGGCGGCGTGGAGCTCGTGCTCGTCTGTCATGATGTTTATAAGGCATCAAATAAAAAAACGATATAAAAACATAAACAACATGAACCTCAGTGTGATAGAAACTACTTAATATGACAGAAATGTTATTTCTAAAATAAGTAAAAACAATAGGAGGAAGCACAAGAAACAAAAACGACTTTCTTTTTAAAATAATGACATCATCCATTTGACTAACGCCATCATCATAAACTAAAGGGGCGGAGTCTTTCTTCTTCTTCTTCTCCTCTCCCTCAAATGACAGCGGCCTGTGGGCGGCGCCGTGCAGGTGTGGGCGGCATCAGGTATCGAACTCTCTTCCAGAACCGTGAGTTATGCGCAGCAGCGTCCCGTGATCCCTGACGCCACCTCAGGGGGGCGCTCTTTCGAATCAAATGCTGCAGAGCTCTGGGGAGGTGTTTGTATCCCTGCGGCCCAGTGTCTCCAAGCTGGACCAGGATCACACTCATCTCCCTCTGGACCAGAGCGTGGTGCAGCCCCATCTGGACAATCACACACTGTCTTAGTTAATTATGTAAATAATGATAAAGTAATGTCACCATATTTAGAGATTAAATCACTGTTGAAAGTTGTATTTAAAAATAATAATAATCTGAACAATTGGAAAATACACTCATATATAATAAAGAGGAAAAATATAAATAGAACAGATCAATACTGATCAGTCAATATTAATGATAGTTGCTGCAGAACTAACAGCAGAAAAAATGAATACAAATGAAATGAGAATTATTATAGTAATGGTTTTAGTTTCTCAGACTCCTACCTGCCAGTCAAAGCCTCCTATCACTGACTCGTGCTGTGAGTTGGGATGTTGGTCACTGAGTTCAGATCCTGATGCTGGGGCTGACGCTGATGCCGGGGTGAGGATCACCATCAGTCTCCTGCTCTGCTTCATGTTGCTCTCCACCAGCTCCACATGGTCTGAGATAGAAGTATAACAAACAAAACCTGGTATTTAAAGTTTGAAATGTATCAGACAATGTGCAAGGGGTATAACCCTGAAACCACTGTTCAAAGAAAAAAGAGAATTCCAGAATTAAATGATGAAAAATGAACTCCTGACCTGCTCCGGGCAGGTCGTCCCTCCCATGGATGAAGAGTCGATATCCACACTTCTCCTCCAGGACGGAGGGAAGCACCTGTGTGAGGAACTGACTGAACGCGTCCTCCACGGCCTTGTCCCTGCTCGGCGTCTGGTAGACCACGTAGGCGTCGTACAGCCGCGTATCTGACGAATGCAAACAAGTGTCACCGCTAGTCCTCTTTCTCCATTTCATTTAGTGTCCTCTGAGCTGGGACACATCTGGAGTTCATTTAAGGTAATGTAAGCGCTTCGTTGAAATTTCTATAAATGCTCAGCCGTAGGAGTCCCTCACGGCGAGTTCATTCGAATTCGACTGAACACAATTCCTCTGTGGGAAGGCGCCGAGTATTCTGTCTGGCAGTGATTCTGCCAACAGACTAACACACCTCCGCCGTGACTCCTCAGATGGAGGCAGGGCCTGAAGAGGAGCGCGAGGTCCACAGCAAAGCACTTTACCAGCACGGCAGCGGCCGCGCAGGCCAACAGCACACACACGGCTGTAACCGCCATGAGCGTCTTCGATGCTGGAAAACAAACAAACAAGTTCCAGGAAGTCGTTTTTTCCTGACTGAAGGCTTCAGATGGTGGACGCTGACAGGGCCACTGACCTCTCCGCTTCAGAATTATAGTTATGGATCCGCTCGAGTAAACAGACATGCCGGTGCATTTGAATTCAGCCTGAAAATACTTTGCCGACACTTTGTCAATGGTCAGGGTCGCCGTGGTGATGGTGTCCTTTGAAGGATTCTCCACGACTCTGACAGGGGACACAGAGTTCGGCTCATTAAAGGCGAGGACACGAGTGAAGACTGAAGAGAAATAAACCAAGTGTTTAATCCAAGTTTCCATGTTTTTTTGATTATTCTTTGGATTTGAATTTTCTTGCTCAGCCTCTGCTGCTGTGAGACACTCTAACGTGCAGCATTCTGTGTGTGATATTTGAATTCAGACTGACCGCTTGATGGTTTGGTTGAGTCCCGCCCCCGAAGTGACCGGTTCTCCATCGATAAGCCAGGATGCCTTACATTGATTGACATTTTTCCCACAGAAAACGGTGCAGTTCAGCTTGATCTCCGAGTCTGGTGGAAAGAATGAAACTCATTTTATTTATCAACAGGATCAAAATGCAATTCTATCAATGCCCATGATTCTCAATGAAATGCAACACTAGTGTCTTAATCATCAAAAAATGGATCCAGCAGCTCGTCTTACTGTCATCTGCAAACTGCTCCTCCTCTGTAGGAGACAGGATTGTTAGTGGAAGGATGTTAGGTTGCTCTGGGGGGAGAAAAACACAAGAAAACTTGTTAATTTGTGTGCATTCACACCCCTTCATTCCAGACAGTTAAAGCCTAGAAATGCGCTCTCACCATGAACCTCGAGCCTCCTGGAGCCCGACGTGTTGTACGCCCTGTGGTTGTGCGTCCAGGTGCAGATGCAGGTGTAGATGCCCTCGTCCTGTTTTGTGGCGTTCATCAACCACAGGCGATCTTCATGCTGACCCGGAAGAAAAGTGAAGTCCTGCAGCAGACAAGGTGTGAAGGATGAAGAAATCACCGAATGCTGACCCCGCCTCTTGCGCAACGACAGCTGGGATTGGCTCCAGCCCCCCCACCGCCCGAGCGGTTGAAGATGAATGAAGGAATAATCTGATGATTCTGATCTATCGGAAAGGTTTGAAGTCGAGTGACTGGTGTTCAAGCAGCGCTCCAAGAGAAACAATCGCAGACTTGTTTGTTGTCAGACCGGTTCCTCTACTGGTTTCTTCACATAAATACAAACAGCAGTCGCTGTTATATTGGCTCATACCTGCAGTGTAATCAAATCCCTGACTAACCTGGAATTCTGTTTTTCTGAAATCACTAGCACTCCCACCTTGTACCAGGTGAAGGTTCCTTTGAACGTCTTACACAAGCGCAGGACAGGAGAAGGACAGGGGACCTTTATGTTCTGACTGGAGCCTTCGATTGATCCGTAGAGCAGGGTGGACGTCCCTCGTTGGCTTGCACTGAGGACCTCAACTTTGACATTGTAGTTGCTGCATCTTCCATTCTGGTCTACATGTCTGGAAAGAGAAGCAGGCCAGGAGAGTGAGTGTTGTCTTGTTACCTTAAGATCAGAAAGTGATCAAAAGCTCCTTTCTAACCACAGGACTGTATCGGTACAGGTCCCGTCTGACATGCAACAGTCATTAAAAAAGAATGCTCTCATGCGAACAGTCAGCAATTCTGCATGAAACCTCAATCCAATTTTTATTTATACAGCCCACATTTACAAAACATAGTCACAAAGGACTTAGCAGTTTGAAAGCCTGAGGGTAACATCCTCTGTTCTTAGACCCTCAGCAGGAGTCAGGAAAAACTACCATGTAAAACCCTGAGGGAGAACCTGCGGTGATGTTTTCCGTCCCATTGTTAGGTGAGAGAATCTTATCATTGTCTATGATTCATCTCGGCTCACCCAGACATCCGGGACCCAGTGCCAGATTGGCCATGGCGAATCTAAAGTTGTGACGTTGTCAAAGCGCAGGAATTTCCTTACCGGGCAGTGTAGAGGCCAGAGTCCTGGGTGTGAAGATTTAAGAAGAATATTGCTCCACCTTGCTGATAGACTGGCTCTTTCTCATCAAACGGGATGTACTGAATCTTGGAGCTGTTTTTGAACCACTTGAACTCTTGGTTTGGGAAGTTACCGCTAGGCAGGGCATAATGTCGAAAATAAAACGCCTCTCCTTCCAGGAAATATTGACGTTCATCATAGTCCTCACAGCGCAGCTCTGCTGTCTCTGAACCTGAAGGAACAGACGAAAATGAATGAGGCAAAAAAAAAAAAAAAAAAAAAAAAAAAAGATTCCATGGAAGCCTAGTCTGTCCCCGTCAGCCTGAGAACACTACCTGAACATTCAGACGTGGACGTCAGCACAAAGATGAAGACAAAGAGTCGGGACGCATCCATTATCTGAAAGAGAAGGCGCATCATGTTTCACACTGAATCTCTGGGGCGTTGAGGAAAATGGACTAATCACAAGGTGAAGCGCAAACAGATCATCAGCAGAGATACCAGCCGGTGAGTCAAATATCTGCACAGGAAGGAAGGGATCTTATCTTGTACTGACAGACATCAGCAGGTTTGTGCAGAAACACTGGGGACGATCAGTGAAGTCAAGTTCTCTGACACAGCCAACACTTACATAGTCGGTTTAGTAGTGTGACAGTATATTCAATAAGAGTACTGTGTGGTTTAACTGTTAGTATAAAAATACACAGAAATACTAGAGATCATTTACAGGATAACCCAGATACCCAGACGGCTGCTCCCTCACTGGCAGAGTACAGACTTTAAATAACAATAGAAACAGAAAGAATCTCGCAGGACTATATAAAAGCATGTGCTCACCTCAGTGTCAGACGCTGCTGTGGATCCAGTCCCACTCTGTCACTGAGCAGAACACTCTGCTCCACATTATACCACACCCACATTCAAATGGTGAGTAACGGGAGAGAGGGTGAAGCTCGATTGGTGGATTTGATGCAGCGTTCTAGTAAACTTTTTTCATTCATGGATCTTGACTGTGCTGTGTACAGTGATCCTGGATCCTTAGGACAGTGTGAGTCAAGGGAGGGAAAGAGAAAGAGACGGGAATGGAGACTGGCAGCAGTTGTTTGCAAAGACAAAGTTTGGAGCGTGACTCAAATAAAAAAAATATGAAAATAAAATGCAAAGAAATTATAAAGTACATTCGGTGATAAGCAACCAGCAGAGCACATCTGAAGGTCTGAGGTGATAACATTACACAGATGTTTCTCTGAAAAGGCAGAACAGGAAAGGGCTGATGAAGATTAACACATGATGCCTGCAGGAGGATGTGTGGGTAGTTCCAACCAGCTGCCCCCTACATGAGGCCTCATTCTCTTAATGTCTGCACGTGAACAGATAAGAAGCAGGCTCAGCAGGCTTACACATGGTTTGTGTGAAACAATTTTACTGGAAGCTGCTGGAAGTATGGAAAAATCCTATCATTGGGTGGACATTTTCACAAGTTTCCTAACAACTTGACATTAACTTGGGATGGGATCTGGCCTAAAAGAGTAAAAGAGGTATGTCACATGGCGGCATTGGATGTGTTCACCCACTCGGTGACCTTTGATTATCTCAACAAACACGCTGAAGGAAATCCCCCTCGTTCATCTCACCGAGTGCAAGATTCATCAGCCCGTTTTAACATCATCGGCGCTTTGGCTTCACAATCAGACAATGGGAACTCAGGGTTAATGACCAGATAAATTAAACACGTTTAATTGTCACTCACATCAGCATCACATTGCACATTTAGAACGAGAGAGAACACCGAGGAGGGGCTAAACCTGGAGTGACAGATTCAACCTGCGCAGCACGTGTGTGACAGAAGGAGGGAGAGGCAGCTGAAGAACCATGCCAACGCTGGCTCGTTTCATTCTGTTCGCTGTTTTCTACGTTTGCTCTTGAAAAAGATCCCTAAAGATGAAGGAAAAGCTGCCAAAAAACAAAACAAAAAAGAAATGAGAATATCTTAAATATAAAAATATACGGACTCGCATTGTAACTTGGTAAATGAGGCTGTGGTGGTAAAAGAGTTAAACCAGCGAGGCGGCGTTTACAGTGAAACTAACAATAACTTATCCAGCTGCTGAAGATTTAAACTGTACGGCTGTACGGTATGTTTCATGATGCCGTTGGGTTCAGAAGACGAAGATGAATGAAAGTTTTCCAGTTCGGTTAAGTGACTGCCAGCTGCTCTCCAGCCGGCACAGAGGGCATGAGGTACCTCAGGTTCTTCCAGAACCTCCTGCTGGAGTACAGCTTGCTCAGACTCTGACTTCCATTTGACGGATTCTTCCACTTCAGAGCTCCTTGTTTCCTCTGGATGTAAAGAAGAGACTTCGGCAGGCGGCTGTAATCCACTGGGCCCCCTGGTGGAAGTGGAACGTTTTTTTAATATATATATATATATATATATATGTTTGTTGTTGCCAGGTATCAAATCAAATCAAATCTGAGTGGGCGTCGTCCTCACCGATTTCCACCAGAATCACCCGGACGTCGTTCTGCGTCAAAGCGTGATAAATGCCAATTTTCTGTTCGTACCACCGCTGACTGAGGTCGTCGCACAACGGTGAGGTTTCTTCTGTTTGTTCATCAGTGGGGGAATTTGTCACAGGAGACAGTAGGATGATCAGTCTGCGGCACTGGCCGAGGGTGGCAGCGATGGTATCATGCAAGGCTGCAAAAGATCAGACACAGGAAATGATGTTCCTGCAGAATTCTCTGCAGCTTTGCTTGTGCTTCAGCAAATAAAGCAGCCTGACATTCGCCAGGGCGGTCGTCTCGTCCTCTGATGTACAGGGAGTAGCCATGTTTCTTCTCCAGCTCCTCAGGCAGGATCCGCAGGGCGAAGCTCGCCATCTCAGACGAGCCCAGCGTGCCGGGGTGGAGGAAGCTCACGTAGCCATCGTAGAGTTTCCCATCAGCAGCTGTGGAGAGGAAGCACCATCTCTTCTGATGAGGATGACACTGTCGATGATTCTCTTTAAACTGTATGAAATATTTGTACTAGCTCTTGTCTCATTCTACTGCTCCGATGGGACTGAGTCTGGTTATGACTCATCACATTCTCTTCAGTTCATTGTTGTGACCCATGCCAAGGAGGCCATGTCGGCTGGATTGAAAACAAGACTCCAACACAAGCTTTTCCTGAGGACTGGACTGGCGGCCTGGACCGGACTGAGACTTTTACTGAACAATGACGAAAAAAAAGTTCTTTTGGTAAATATGCAGAACCTACTTTAAGTTGTTGACATGGAACAAACCTTGTTTGGAACATGATCTCAACAGTTTCCTGTGAGCCAAGACCACATCCACTCTGAAGAAGAAGGCGCCAGTGGCCACGGCCAGAGTGGCAACGACCGCTGTGAGGCAGAGAGCCACAATGGTGTAGAGGGCACTGTGGTCGGCTGGAGAGAGGATTCATGAATATATATATATATATATATATAAAAATAAAACAATACAATAGATCATATTCATTACATGACTCCACTGTGAGCGCTGCAGGGGTTGAAGGCACGAGCAGAAAAAACAAATTACCTTCCTGGAGCAGAAAGACTCCAGCTTTCTTCACTGCTGGGGTCATTATATTGCAGTGGATGGGGACGTTCAGTAACAGACGAGGAACTTCAGAGATGGACAGAGTGGACAGACGATACAGCTTGCCCGTCTCATTGATGCTAGAAGGGACAGGAGCAGTCAGTCAGGGACAAATCTAACAAACAACACAAATCTAAACCTTTTTTATTTTGTATAACCCTCTTGAACAGGGTGAGATGTGTTTTGACATGTTCGCTTATTTATTTTTTAATTTATTTTTAATTTATTTTATTATTTTCCAGGGAATGGTTCATGGATTCTGATGAAAGAAATTGACATATTTCTGGGGTTGAAATGAACCTGATGAACCTTGACTGGACCTGGTTAAAGTGAGCCACTGAAAAGAATGTGAGTAAACAGAACTTAGGGGGATGGAAGACTCAGGGCCAGATTTTTTTCTACTTTCCTGTCCCGTAAGCGTTTTACTGGAATTGTTTCACGGTAAAGAGATGACGCTGGCGGTGCTGACCACACACAGCAGCTGAGAATGCTGGAGCGGGGCCTGAACACACTGGGAGCGTAACTGAAAACGATTTTTGCTATTTTTCAGTGCAACTCCTTTTTTCCACAGAAGAGTCAGTGTCAGTCAGACAGGAAGCAGGTCCTCACTATTTACAGGACTCCTCGAGTCCCTCGTAATCCTCAGTGAAGGTGTCACCGACAGTCCAGTACATGAGAGTGCTGTGGTCCTCACTGAACCCTATGTAGGCTAAACACTCCAGCTCTGCTCTCATACCTGCAGTGAAATGATCATCACAAGGCAACACAGAAGCATGTTTAAGTAAATATTTAAAGTATTTGGATATAGAGGCGACATTCTAGGAGGAAGAAATCACACATGAGTATAGGAGTTTAGGTGTGTATCTTTATCTGAGCGTGACTGGAAACAGAGTGTTACTTGCCCACTTTGACCACGACCACCTCTCGTTGGGGGAACAGCAGCCTCGGCTCTACCATTACTGAACCTGAGAGGTCTAAAGACACAGACACAGAAGCCCAGCGCTACTGAAACACAGCAGGAAGAGACCCAACGAGTGAACGATACATCTGAAAACTTTCTGCTTATTGAAAATCCTGAGCATTCGGGCCATTATAATCTGACACAGATTCCACAATCACAAAAATGATATCTTGGTGTGAACAAAGGGGCTGAAATGATGTCTCATCCGGTGAATCAACTCCGAACCTTTTTTGATGCTCAGCTGGATGCTACGTGCAGCTGTGTAGCTCCTCCCCTCGAAGCTAACATCGACCAGACAGGTATATTTCCCAGCATCCTCCTCTGAGGCTGGACACAGCCGCATGTAGCTGTCATCATCTAAAGACAAGGGCTCCACTGGGCGGCAGTCCTAGACACACACACACACACACACACACACTTATACGTACAAATGTATAAAGCTATACGTATATCTATAAACGTATACGTCATAGATTTGTAAACAGCTATAATCGCTCCTGTGGACAAACATTAAGTTGATGTTCAACTATTACAGATAACATGTGCTTCCATTTATTATGTCTCCTATGAAATGCTGTTAATACAGTGATCCCTCGCTATAACGCGGTTTACTTTTCACGGTTTCGCTACTTCACGGATTTGCATCGTGCATTGTGTTCTGCATTCTGATTGGCTAAAAAGTCACTCCGCTTCCTCTCTACCTGTGCGTCAATAACGTTGCAGTTTAATATGTACACGTACGTAAAACAAATTTCGAGTTTCTCTAAAACCCATAATGTCGACAAAACGCTCTGGACCGACAAAAGCACCTGCACCGCGGGCTTCAAAAGAAGAAAACACTGCATAGCGGAGTCAGGATGCAGCGGCTCAGTCTGAAGAGCAGTGAAAGACTGTACTTTGTATTTTTTTCATAATCATTTTAAATTTTCTCCCGTTTAATCCAATTACTCGGGTCGCGGTGGGCGGTGCTAATCTCCGCAATTTGAAGCCTTCTGTTCACATTGATGATTAAAATTATTATTTGACAGTACAGTACAGAAGTTATTTGTTGAAAAAAATGTTTCTAAAGTACTTTTATTTGTGAAACAAATGCTTGAGCCTGTAAAATGGTTTGTTCTTTCTTTTCAATGTATAATAGAGTATTTAATTGTATAATAATTGTAAAAAAAAATAAAGGTTTCTACTTCACGGATTTTGCCTATCACGGGTTCTTTTTGGAACGTAACCCCCGCGAAAAAACAAGGGTTTACTGTACTGTAATAATAAGTGCAGCTGTAAATACAGCCAACACACGAAAGTCATTATTATAATGACATCAAAGATTGCTCCAGCAGAGAGACGTCTGTGGGAAATAAGCATATCAGCTTCAGTCTGGCTTTGGTGTACGTCATAATGAAAGAATGAGGTGTTCACATCCGTCTGTGGCCATTTTGCCCCTGATTGCAAAAGTCAAATGAGGTGAAACTCATCAACTATAGTTGAGACCATATGTTTGGGGCCTAAACAGCAGAAAAACAACCAGGGATTGTTCATACCTTCATCCATCTTATGCTCCTGCTGTTATTCAGTTTGAAGATCTCGCTCTGTTTACAGGGAAAACCGCCACTGACTCCGCGCGGGATGGAAACGGTCTCAGATGGGTGAGGGCACCCCGCAGCCGACACCGACACCCCGAAGATCATCTTTATCGAGCGGGCCTTGTCCCTGGAGAGAAAGATAAAGACAAACACTGACGTCTTTAAAAACGTTTTCAGGCGCATGATGCAAATAAAAAGCACCGTGCTGCTGCAACAGACTGAACGTAACTGTGGCCTTTCTGCCTGCGTATCGTTCTGACTCAGCTTGAACCTGCACGTTTATGACAGAATAACTGCTCACAATGATCTTTAATTCTTATATGTCAAGATCATTTGAAGTTGAATAATAGTGATTTACGTGATGAAATCACTGGTGAAATTTGATTTGTTCACACTAACAGCCTGATAGAAAACCAGGCCATTACATTCAATGAGTAAAGTGATATCGTGTTGGGCCTCATTTCTTTGTTATTTATTTGCATAGAGAGTGAACAGTGTTTGAACAGTCTGATTGCTTCAGAAGGAAGAAGTAAATCAGAAATAAACAAATAAATCTCTAATACAAACATAGATTCATAAATTAATAAATAAACCAGCAGCAGGACTTCACGGATCGTTCCCAAACGGACAGGAAGTGGAAGTCCTAGCTGGATGTACTTAGAGTTTTTATTGTTTACATTCATATTAACACGTATTGTGTTGAACATACACACGACTGAGCACGTGTGAACTTTACAAATTAAGAAAAAGACGCGTAAATGACTAAAATCCGGTCAATAAAATTCAAAATTCCAGCAAACTAATTTACCTCCATTTGTGCTACTCCTCTCTGGGTGTTCGGCCAAAACAAATCCCCACAGCAACACGCATCAGACATTAGTTCCGGGAGGGACTAAACGACAAGAGGGCTGTTTGGTCCCGTCTTGTAAAGGGACGTTTATATATTTATTTAAAAAGAATTTGGTCTGTGTGTAAATCTTTAATTAGGTGCGATGGGGTTTTTTTTTCCACCAGGAACAAATGTTATCTCGTCTTTGACGTCACTTTATTCTTCTGATTTATTGAGGCGGGCATCTGTTGCTCTACCTTTCCTCACAGGTGTAGGTTCCATTATGAGAGGTCCGCACGGGGAGGAACCACAGCAGCCCGGCCCGGACCTCCACCCCCGCGGGGAGGCTCCCGTTCCGCGCCCCCGCTCGGCTCCACGTCACGTTGGCGTGAGCCTCAGCAAAGCGGCACCTCAGCAGGAGGAGGTGCCCGGCGCTCACATAGTGGGTCTCTGTCTCCCCGCTGTGATCTGGATGGGAGGTGCAAGGGGAGATTTTGAACTGATCAAAAGCCTTTTAACAACAAATGATTTGATTCTTCTTGTTCTTTTTCTTATTTTTGATACGTGGTGCGTGTTTTTTTTTTTTTTTTTCCTTCCCAAGTTTTAATCCCAATGTATTTGAAAACGCACGTAAATCGTTACAGTAAAATCTGTATTATTGTTATTACTATAGCTGTCATCATCAGTAAAGTGGCGTCCACTCATTTACAGATTTACTCAGAACCCTTTATTTTTACATATGAGTTAACATATGAGTTACACACTTCCTCTTCTACACACGACATGTGCCCTGGCTGCTTTCAGCTGCTGCAGTCGTGCAGGAAACAACCGGAGGTGTCAGGTGTCCCTTAATAAGGTGGGGATTTTTATTGTGCAACCTGACAGCGGCTCAGTAATTTCCTGTTGAACACAAACCTGACCTCTTTCAGGCGAGGGACTTCCTGGAGGCTCAAACACAAACGTGTAGGCAAATATTTGACGTCGTTGACCTATTTAGTCCACAGGAGGAGGCAAGGTGAGACAAAACCTAATGACTCAACAAACGTTTATAGCCCAATATCCGTCAGAAGAGGTTTATTAATCGTGATGTGGACCCAGTGAAGGAGATGTCATTATTGATGCCAGATGTCCTCCTTCCTGACAAAAATTAGACAGAACAGTTATTCTGTCACTTCACTGACATATGTCATAAACATCAGTCTGAAGAGTGGGAAAAACCTGCTCTCTCACTGAGCCAGTGTGGCTGCGGTCAGAGATGTGCTGCTGGAGACCGGAGGTGTGCGACTGTGCAGAGCTCCGCATCATCTACCTGCAGTTTTTACAAAACCCATGATGATTTCTCACTGAGGCTAAGGAAACTAGCGAATGTCGACCACAACCTGGAGACTTAAGCAAATGTTAACATTCTGCGGCTTACAGATAAAATAGAGCAGGAGATGCTCATAAGTTGGCACCATGGCGACCTCTAAGAAGATATCCTGTTTGTCTTCTGCCTCTAAATGTGTTTCATCTGGTCGTCATCTTCCTGAAACCACGATAGAAATCTCACATCATCCTCAAGCTATTTAAAAAAGAAGAATCTAGAATCAGAAATACTTTATTTTGTCTTTACCTATTGTCTTTGCTACATCTGATTTAAATGTAGATGTTGTGTAAACAAGTATTGGGAATGATTCCTTCAAATATAATTTTCAAACCCCATTGACAAAGAACTGTTGTTGATAATAATAATAATAAATTAAGATCTGTACAGAGATTTAGAACAGTCTAATAACATCCCTACAGCTACACATTATTACCATATATACATAAGGACGCAGGGTTCTAGGTTAAAAAAATTAAAGGCACGTAATAAAACGTGCACTGTCACACTCTCATGCTCGTTCTGCAGGTTGCAAACAGGAAGTGTCTAAGAAATGTTGCGACACAGGCTCTGATTTAACAAACTCTGCATAAATACAGCTACGTCTTCAAAACACTGCCTCTCATAGGTGGGCCGCTGTAAACAGGTCACACGCTTCTTTAAACCCAACAAGTGACTTCCTGATGACACCTTGTGTCAGTAAACAGTTAAAAACCTTTAGTTTGTTTCATGAATCCCCTCTAAAGTTAGACATGTGTCCCTTTGGTTCTGGACAGCAGTACTCACAGTGTGCCGCAGACAGTGTCAGAGACAGCAGTGCAGCCAACGAGCCGCAGACCCAACCCGTCCTCGCCCGCATTCTCATCTTTGGGACTGGACAGGAGACATTTCATTAGTTTCCCTTTGAGACTCCTCACACGTGGCTCCTTAACCGACGCCTCTGTGGCATAAGCAGACGGCTGTAAAAGGGAACTGGGACATGCCTTCTTCCTATACACAGAGAAGGCAGGGCTGAAAGTCTGTCTGTGAATTCCCAGGAAGTTCCACTGGTCAACACTCAAAGCTTTGAATGTGTTGCTCCTTCTGCTCCTTGTACCTGACGTCACCTGTCTTAATCTCTGCCTCCAGAACTTTGTGCAGAAGGTTCTGGGGGTGTTTGGTGTTCCCCGGCTTCTGTTCAGAAAATCTGTATCACAGGGATGTTTCAAAAGCTTTTCCTGGAGTTGAATAGATGCTGGGAACTGTATGGTGCAGTAATATAAATGAAAGGATTACTATATGCTGCACTACCAAAGCACATAGCTGGCTTGATTCATGGCCTTTACTGTCTTGTTTCCTTATATCATATTTTTCCTGTATTCTATATTTATTTATTTATTTATTTATTTATTTATTTTTGATGCTGCTGTATTCGATCTAATTCAAATTTTCCTGAGAGAAAGTCCTGAAGGGCTCAGTAAAGTTCTAATCTAATCTGATTGTCAGACCAACACTGAATTGAACTAATAATTACAGTGAAAAGAAAAAAGAACATGAAGGCACAATTCAGAATAACAAACAGATAATTTAAACACAACGTGCATGACATCATGGAGTTAAACTCTTTAAATAGCAGATATAATAGAGACTGATAATATTATTATTAACAACAGCAATTGTACATATTATTAATTCAATATTTACCAGGTTGAAGGCGGCTGCTCGTCAAGTTGCGTTCAGATTCTGAGGAGCTCTGTGGGTTTCCCCTCCTCCTTCCTTCACAGAATTTTTATACTGTCCCACTAACACTACAATTTCCAGTCTGGCTGAAAGTACTACCCCTCATTCTGAACATGCAGCGCTGTTCAAATGTAGGGCACCAGACCTCAATCCTCTCAGATGTGAACATGACAGCATTTTCTCAGACCGAACTTTAAAGCCACTCTGTTTTTCTACATCTAGGTCGAGCACCATGTTAAGATTCGACTTAAACTGGTTCTTCTTCATGAGAACAGATCAAACCCTCCTGCAGGATAACTTTGAAGAGTGGAGAGGTCAGTGGCAACGCCTGAATCCGAAACATGTGAAACACCAGGATCCAGATTTCTAAGCATTTCATCAGAATACCTGAAAATCATCCTCATTAAATAAAAATAATTATCCCAATGAAAAAAGTCAGCAGATGGAGCTTTCTCCACATTTTTAATGAGAACTTTGAGTTGTGCCTTGATGCATGAAAAAGACAAATACAGTGCATTTAATGGAAAATTCACAGCTGATTTCCTTTTTTTTTTTTACATATTTCTTGTTATGTACATTTCACTTTTATACACGATGATTCTTCCTCCAGGTTCCTCTTCAGTCTCCAGCTGCTGTGGAATATAAACGCGGATAAATCCAGACTGGGACCCTCCTCAAAGGCTTTGTAATCCAAAGTGTAAAGTTTGCAAAGGTTCGTGAGCGTCGTCATGAGCGCGTCATGACTTCAGCAGGCTGAATCTCTCGGGGTAGGCCGTCCTCTTACCCCTCACTGGCATATAATACCTGATCTCCTTCCAAAACCTGGAGTTCGGAGAGAGGGACGGGGACGTCTGTGTGTCCTGTCCCCCCTTCTCCTCATCCTCTGTCCTCGTCGCACATGTCCTCCTCTGCTCCTTCCACCAACGCACGGCTCCCTGCTTTTTCCTCAGGTGTCGCACCGACTCTGGGAACAGAGCCAGCTGGGCCGGGGTGATCTCTTCCAACTCAACCAGGACCACCTGTGAAGCAGAATACGGATCTTAGATCATTCCTGAGACAAATCTGTCTTTTGTGGTCGACCTTGAATCTGTCCTCTCACCTTGAGCGACCCCTCCATCAGAGTTTTGTGCATCCCTAGCAGGAACTCCAAATTTTGCCTCGTGCTGGGACAGAGCTCTTCACTTTCGCTGCCTCCGTCACCGTTCGTCCTTTCGTCGTTGTCTTTGCTGTTGTTGTTCTCGGACAGGTTGTTGTTGTTGCTGCTGGTGCTGCTGGTGTGTCTTTTGCTGGTGAAGGTGGAGGCCGTGTAGAGCAGGAGGAGGCGCCGGCTGGCTTGTATGTTCTCCTCCACTGAGTCAGCGATGGCTGGGGGCGAGGAAGCAGGACGGTGGAGGCAAACGTTAGACTTCCAGAGTGGAAAAACAAAAACAAAATGCTGACAAGCCTGGGGACAGATACTCAGGGACTCACCCTGCCCGGGGACGCAGTCGCGGCCTGCTATGAACAGTTTGTAGCCACAGGCCTTTTCCAGCACTTGTGGCAGGCTGTGGAGGGCAAACGTCTCCACCTCCTCGCTGAAGCCGAGGGCGCAGGGCTGCGGGTACGCCACGTAGGCATCGTACAGCCTCCCATCCATATCTGACACAGGGAGGAGAGGAGCTCACATGATTTCTATCGGTCTACATTGGGACTTGTTAAATTAAAGCGTTCTGTCCTGTGGTGAGCTTGCTTCCTCTCTGTTGAGCAGTTCAGGTAAGAAGCAAAGAACCAGGATGCGTGTCGCAAAGTCAGAGCATCACCGGGGTTTTCTGAGAGTTTGATGTTTTCTCTGCTGCTGACTGATTGCGATACTTCTGACCGATAATGTGGCTTCTGCGAGAAATTACCTTTCCTGGAGTAGAGGACTGGAAACACTCTCCTGAACCACAGCACGATGTCGACCTTGAACATGTAGTAGACGACGACAACGGCGATGAAGAAAACCGTCACGCAACCAAACGCGGAGCCGATAGGAATCAGGAGGTTCGGCTCTGCAGAGACAAATCAGAGGATTTCTTCAGATTCTGTGCAGATATTTGGACTCATGAACCCATTCAGATTTGGGGGTTAATTAAATTGTCATTTAAGATGAACATGCTTCTTAAAAATCCTTGAATAGAATCATTTTATATTTTTTTTATGTTTCAAAATGAACTGATTCTATTTGGGGCTGTCCTCACACATGTGGTCCAGAGTTGGACGGGTTTCAGAGGTCAAAGGTCACTTTTTGTGAAGAAGGGGGTGTATTGTGTGTTTGTAGGGGCGTGGCCATCATTTTAGAAGTGAGGGGGGGGGACAGGTTTTTCAGAGGTCTTTTGGGTGCACTTCATTAGCAGCTAAAGAACCACAAACAGCACAGCACCAAGGGAAACAACTTCAGTGATTCACTATCAAAATCTAAAGTCAAAAGCTGCCAAACTCTGGTTGAGTTGACAGAGAATGACCCCAGAGCATGTTCAGGGTGAGCAGCACTGAAAACCAAAAGTTCTATAAAACACCATTCCTGTTTAAAATCGTCAACACCACAATTAAATGGAATGGAGGTGATGGTAAACACTTAAGGTATAATTATTATATGTAATAAGCCACATAATTTGATTTAAGGGCAAGGAGTGACACAAAAGCAAACATATCAACATTAAAATGGAGCTATTTTATTTATTACATATTTCTTTTATTTTTTTATTTATTTTATGATTTGTTTGGAAAAAAGTGAGGTTTGTCAAAAGTGCCTTGCCTCTTGTTTGAAGCTCGGATCTGAATCACACCACAGAAACCCAGTCTCTGATCAAACACGGAGCGGTGGCAGCCTGGGACACAAACACGTGTTTCGTACCTGCTGGCACCAGAGTAAAATGCGCCTGAGGATGGCCGCGGCCGCTCTGCGCTTGACAAATGAAAGTGACGTTGAAATCTTCCTCCTGCAGCTCAGTGAACTTCAAGTCGATCTCCATCCAAACACCTTGGATGGGCTCATCTTGGAACCTGAACCTGGGGGGGGGGGGGGGACAGACGGACATAAACATGAGAATGTGTATTTCACACAAGTAGCAGCAGATCACAGGAAGATCACCAATAAAGAAATGAAGAAAGGCAGAAGGACTGACGGCCTGATGGTGGTGTGGATGCGGTCAGAAGGGTCTGTGCTGTCGATGATCTGGGACCTGGCACACCAAAAGACGTCGACGAAGGGCAACCCAATGCCCGGGATGAAGACGCTGCACAGCTGGCTGAAGCTGCTCCCTGAACACACACAGCAACAACATCATTTTTCCATTCTTGCTTCCAGCTATTTTCAAACTGACACAAAGCTCGGTTAACTTGGGTCCAGACTCTGTGTGCGGAATTCTGACACCAAAGAAACAAATATTTCACCCCGAGACACAAATATTACTTCAGTATTTCAACTTTGTAAATGTAAACAAACCCTATTATCATTTTCGGGTTCACGGTGTATTCCTGTGGACGAGGACTCACCTATATGCGCGCTGACTGTTCCGTTGGTTGGTTCACGCACCTGTGGAACCATCGAGTGCTCGTCTGAAAACAGACAATGCGAAAGACTTCAGACGTCTGCTTCTCATCAGGGAAATATGAAGCACGAGGAATCAGGTCCAAGCTGGAATGGAATGCTCGCGATAACCCGGCCAGTCCCCTGTTAACACTGTTAACCTCTTCAGCGACAGTACATAATATTGTTTTTAAACAATTCAAATGAGAAAACGTTTTCCTCCCTCTCACCTCGGACCCACGCGTCGATCGTCTCCGACACGGATCCTGTGACTCCCCCGAGGGTGAAGTTCAGGGTGCAGGTGTAGGTGTGGTTGTTTTGAGGGTTCACGTTTTTGATCAGCAGCTGAGTCTTGGACAAGTAGATGTATTTACCTTCTCCATTCACGATGGGCTCACAGCCCTGGAGCGGAGAGGAATGTGGAGGTCAGGACAACAATAACTTTTTTCCCATAATGATACAATTTCATTCTTGACGTAACTTTCTTAACAGCATGACTTTTGAAACCTCAGCCGACGGGCTCTGACACGCCCCCCTGCTTAACGACAAAGTGTGAAAGAGATTAGAGTGACGCGAACTCACTCTGTGCCAGGTGATGGAGGAACTGATGTTGTAGCTGTCCAGTTTAGAGATGTAGGCGTTCAGAGGACAGGACAGTTTGTCATTGACGCCTTTTGTGAGAATCTGTCCAGATTTGTGAGGCCTCCCACACTCGGCCGGCATATCCACGACCAGCTTGGTGGCCTGCCTGTAGCAGCCAGAGGGAGTTCTGTGGGGAAGTGGAGAGAATGAAGGCGATAAGTAGGAACTTCCTTTCTTTCGACTATTAACTGAGCAGATGAGCTGACGAACCATGGCTTTCCTCAAACAATCACAGGTATAAACGTCTCAGCAATGAGACTCTAAAACAGAGACTCCATCTGAGTTTGCTCCGACCCTGTCACCGTACCTCAGTACGGTCACATATTCCCCTCTGTCTGCCAGCGTTATCTTCAGGAACCACAGAGTCTGCCCTCGCACCAGGATCCGACCCGCCTCGTCGCGTATCTCTTCTCCCGTGTCCGACTTGTACCAGGTGATGTTGTAAGGGACGGTGCGGAAGTCGAACACGTCCGGAGCCACCAAGGTGCTGTTGAGCATCGCCATTTCCCCGGGAACGGAGAAAACGTTCTCAAACGAGAGCCGGTAGTTGGTACAGTTCCCTTCAGCTGAAAACAGGAGAGGTTTGTCTTTAATTCACTCACTCACGGAGCTTAGAGAAACACTGTCAGAAACCATCAAGGCTGAGAGAGTTTTAACATGTTGGTTTCTCATCGGAGGTTTTTCACTTGAGGGTCAGAGCTGCCCACAGGATGATGAGCCTGACCTCCAGTGTTTTTCCATGATGCTGTTCGTCACTCTTGGATGTTTTCCCTTCTCTGATTCAGCTGGAACTGAAGCCACTGGCCAGGTTGTGGTGCAACCATTTAACAGCTGCAGGTTTCTCACTGGGGCAGAGCATGTTTGCGGTCTGAGTCCGAATGAGTCCTGGTCATTTTCGTTATTCACTTCCAGTAGCTCCAACAAATATGTTCTCACTAAGTACTTTAGCTTATAAAGGTCAGCTGATGACGTTATACTGAGCTGCAGGAGCTCTGAGCTAAACTATAAAATCCTTACACAGCTAAAAGTTGTCATCTACAGAGTGCAGAACAGAATTTAAGTATGACTCATTGATTAAGCTTGAGCTGTGGTGACAGGTGCAGTTTCATCAGAGGCCACAAGATGGCGATAACATGCTTTTGTACAGACAGAGTTGAGCATTAAGGCCAAAACCAAGAAATCCAAAATGGATTAAACAAGAAACAAGAAAACAAACATGTTTGAAAAACATTTGTATCTATGCTCTCTCGCTCTCTCTGTGTGTGTGTGTGTGTGTGTGTGTGTGTGTGTGTGTGTGTGTGTGTGTGTGTGTGCGCGCGTGTGTGTGTGTGCGTGTGTGAGAGAGAGAGAAAGAGACAGACAGACTGACCTGGTAGAAGTCCTGAGCAGATCCCATAGAACCCAAAGAAAAGGAACAGGCGTCTGAGTGTCGCAGTCTGGATCATGGCTGAAAAACACATAAACAAGCCGGTGTCAGAAAATGAACTGAATGTGCTGCAACACACAGGAAATAAATAAATCCTGACAACACAACACAGATCTGTTTTCGCTTCATTCTACCTTCCCCTCTTCTCAAACAGCCTCTCTCCTCCATCTCCCACAGCTCCCCTCAGCCACAGACACAGATCACATTTGTTCTGGGATTCTTCACGAGTCATTTATTGAGAAACCTCCAACTGAATGTGACGTGTAGCTTTGGAACTGGAGAAGAGCCGAGCATTCCTGAACTCCGTCAACACTGCTACTCGGAGCTGTCCAATGATGATTGCTACAAACACACTCCCTCTCTCAACTAGAACACAGTGTGTGTGGCAAAGTTCTGACTCATTGTGGAAAACCTTTGACTGACATGACAAATGAGAACTTGTGTTTTTACGGGGAGGAGGTACAACCTGGGGAAAGGGCTGTATAAAAGGTAACAGTGAAGCAACATATGGAGATTCAGATAAGTGCTGGTTAAAAATTAAAATCTGGGGGATGAATGTTGAGAACATGGATGTGACATAAATCTGGTGAAAACAAGTGAATCACCCTGTTAAAAAAAACAGAGCCAAAGAAATGTACGGTGGTGCTCAGCAGGGAGACGGACCTTTGATGATAAACTGCAAAAAGAATGGGGAGGATTGTTTCAATGCAGAAGTATTTCCTGTGTGTTCAGTGCCACAGTGAAGTCTAAAAACAGTCCCATGACTCGCTCTGTGTCAGAGATGGTTGCTCTGGTCATGGCACAGAAGCTCCGGCCTCGCTGTGAAACCAGATTCAAACAGGAAGATGGTCTGCAGTGAGCGACCGGTGTTCTCTAACCACCAGCTCCAGCTCTGCTGGCATTTAAAATCAAGGGGCCATCGTACCACAGGGGTTTCACGTTTTTTTTTAAAAGGAAGGTGAAAACACAGAGTTACCGATCTTCTCCTCTGTTGGGGAAAAAATAAATCGGTGCAACATTAAGAAACTGGGGGTGATTAATGCCAAATATGGCGTTTGTAAAGATGGTGGTTTAGACAATATATGTGAGAATACGTACTGACGATCAGCTGCTACCGTGTGTCATCATATGTCGTTATGAAGCTGCATAGCTACAATATTAGCTGCAAAAACGTGGTGGCCCCTGAAGAATCCTGTAAGGTGAGTACAACGTATTCGCTCAAATATTTTTTGCTGCATTCTGAAGCGCCTTTGCCTGAGGCTGTTCACTTCAAGTCAGACTCTCAGAACTGATGTTCGAGAAGAAGAGGAGCACGATGTAAACCTCGGAACCTGCACCTGTCGCCACAGGAAGAGCTTCTGCTGGAGGAAGCAGCGCTGGCGGTTTGTCAGAGAGCTGCTGCAGATTCTGAGGTTTGACTGTTGACACGTTTTCACATCTGTATCTGAGACTCGATGACTGGAAACGTCACATCTTGCAGACGTCGCAGAGGCTGAAAGGGAACTGACGGGACCGCGAGGACCCCGATAAGGTCGAAGTCAAGGGAATGTGTTCATAATCAACGTGCAGATGAGGATTTAAAACTCAGCTTGTACGAGCAGGAGGAGGATTAGCGACACGATGATGACTTCAAATGCTGAGGCGGCATAGTTCAGCTCCGGGACAAGTCCAGGCGGAAAGAAGCGTGGGAAGAGCGGAGACGGGGGAGGACATGCAGGAGGACGAGGGGAGCGGAAGTGACTCATTCACCCGGGGGGAAAGAAAAGTCGTGTATATGTGTCTCGCTGCTGAAACATGGAGGTGTCGGGGTTATGGGAGCAGCAGGTTGAGTGAAGGTCACGCCAGTTTAATGGGTTCGATGAGTGTTGACTATTTTTATCCGCACCCGCTCCCTGACTGTAGTGTTGATGCCCGGAATTGATATTCACTCAAATGACGGGGATTTCTTTGACCATCACTCTTCATGAAACGTCTCCTCCCACAGTTCCCTTCAGATTCACGCAGCATCGTGATATCTCCCCGGTCAGGCCGGGCCGGGGTTGTACAAATATTTCTGTTGGTATTTGTGGCGGGGTCACAGACACGTGCTGATAATTCATCCTGCAGACGTCTGCAGAGAACAAGCATAACCACGTGCGTCAGCGGCTCGGTGACACAGAGTCGCTGTTCTGATCGGGCTCCTGAGTCACTCTGGAGAAGAGTTGACAGATTCTTCCTCCATCTTCCTTGAGCTCGATAAATCAGTGGTTGATTTGCAACGTCGGCCTTTCAAAACTTTAAATATCGCTCCATGTTGAACCTGAACGTCTCTCGGAACAGCTCAGGCCTCCGTCAAATGAAATCAAGCTGCACCAGACGGCAGAGAGCGTGAAATGAGGAGCGAGTCTCTGCGGGGTGACTCAATATCAACTCCCGGATTTGTCGGAGCCTCCTGTTGGATTCCAGTCAGGCACCGAACAATAAGATGATGATGATAGTGGTTTCCTCCGACTGGTGACAACAGATGGTGGAGGGAGGGACAGGATGGGGGAAATATCATTACTGTGTGTTAATCCTCCACAAGGAGGTGGGGGGTGGGGGGTGGGTTGCTGGGAAATGACAGCTGATGTTTTTTAATAGTCGGCCTGTTTTTACAACATATTTGAATGATATCACAGAAAATATCTACGGATATTGATTAATAAGCACAGGCAGGTTTAAGGGGATTATTTCTACTTTTTTCTGTTTGTTGCAGATCCAAATAAAAACCCAGTGACGGTGACATGATGGGAACTCAGATGAAGCGTTCAGAAACCACACAGACCCTGTTGGGAAATGTCCCTGCATTTGTGTTTGCGTTGCTCGGATGTGCTCTCCTGCAAATCTGCTCGGCCATGCAAACTTTGTCCATCTGTTTGTGGGACAGCGGTTGCATCACAGTCGGGATCACAGGTACAAGGTCTGGCTGATAAACAACATGCGGGACATGTTGTTTTCGTTCAGGTCAGCGCTCCAGAAGCGAAACTGAGGCGCATTAACAAACAATATTTGACTTTTAAACGACTTCCACTGAATTTTTGATTGACATTAAAAGTGTGAAAGCACCACCAACATGCAGATAAACATCATGATTCACTTGAAACAAACGTGAGCCGGCTGCAGGAAAACGTGGGACTGAACGGCTGCCGCAAACTGATGCAGTGAGCGGGTGCACGGCTTCACACCCTCACTTTCCTCGAGCAGTGGAGGGAAGAGGATGTGACCGCAGGTTATGACGGAGAAATGAAACCCTTGGGTCCTCAATGCGAGCTGCAGCGAGTTGTTTAGGCGACTGAGCCTCTTCCAGGAAAGCTTTGTTTAACTTTGAGCACGTGGCTTGCAAAAGGAATCGCTGAGAGAGGTTTATTTTTGCATGACAGCAATCTGAATGCACGTCTAATATCTGCTCAGGAAACGGGCATTTAACAGAACGCACATCTGATGACAATGTTCTGCAACCAAACCAGTCTATTTTAAACTCTCTCTCTGGGAAAGCATCTGTGAAATTAAAGATGCGGTATCAGCAGCAGCGAAGGAGACGTGCTGCAGTAAAAACTCTCCTGACTAGAAGGAACAGCAGCGTGGGAATATTCTGATAAAGATGAATTATATCAGCCCTTAAGTGAGGTCACGAGGACACTGTCCAAAAATCACGCTGCTGAATGATGAAGGCTGAACTCCTCTCAAAGACTTATTTAGTTCACATAACTTAATTATTTAAGACTGAGGTACTGCTTGTTTTGTCTTTTTCATTTATTTATTTGTTTATTCATTTTATTTATTCAATTCATTTATTGTATTTGTATATTTTATATTTAATTTAATTTTAATTTAATTTTTTTAATTAAAATTAAATTAATTTTTTTAATGTTTTTTTTTTTTTTTTGGGTTTGCTTTCAAATGTATGATGTGTACATGTAACCGGGGACCAAAGAAGAAAAAAAAGAGACTCATTGGTAAACTGGGAAAACAAAGGGAGAAACCCTTCCCACAGTTCAGGACCAGAGAGTGACAGAAAGTGTGAATCTCTGGTTTGTGTGATGAGTGAATGTTTACTACATTATCGCCACCTTTCTGCGGGGAAACCACACGACCAGCGTTGACAGTCAAACACAAACCCAAAGATGAAATGCATTTTTATGATTCACTCATTGAATTTAGATTTGATATCTGGTGAATTTCATTGCAAATGTCTAAATATATGGTAATTATTCTAGGAAACAACAACAGCAGGAACAACAGCAATAAAAATAAAAAAAATATAATACATAAAATAAACATAATCAACAAACAAAATAATTGGGGGCTCTGAGATCATAATTATTTATTAATTATTATTCTTTTATATTTTTAAAGACTGCATACTGTTTTTCATATCTTCTCTAAGTGACCTAAAGTACAAGCCTGGGTTTGAGCTGCAAGAGGACTTGCTGAACTTTCGGGGTTCCTCAAACAGTTCAGGAAGCTCGACCCGAAAGAAAGAGAAACGTGTTTCATTTGTGGCTTTTTCTTAGCGAAGTAAAGCAGAAATGTCGCTGACTAGACACAAATTATTTGATACAAGAGGAAAGAAGAAATCAGGTGGCTATGGCAGGAGTCATATTTTCAAATGTTGGACTCACCTCAGCGGAATCAGAGACAGCGAACAGACGGAGGAGTGATGAATGAGTTTACACTGCTCTGCAGAGTCCACAGCCCAGCCAGTGACTCAAGCGCTCTGTCCCACCTCCACAGGACACACACACACACACACACACACACACACACACACACACAAAGAGGAGGAACAGTGTGTTTACATTCCACCTCTCAATGCCTCTGTTCACCTTCCTCTGCATTTCAAAACCACATCCACCAACAAACGTACCATAGCTACAAAGCAGCATAACCTTCATGGAAACAACTCGATCCCTAAAGCACCAAATTTCCACTGCAGGTTCCTGAACGCACATGTCTCACATACAACAGAGCGTGTGATTGTTCCCCTTTGAAAAAGCCCAACTGGTCTGCTGTGTTCAGCAGAACACCTGACATGAAGGTGAGCGCAGGTGAGACAGGTGCGGATGATGACAAGGGCGGGAAACCGGACAGGAGGGAAAAGGAGAATTGACACAAGGACCTTTCTTTCAAAATAAAATACAACATCAAACAACTTGAGAGAAAACACCGAGTCACATAAGACACCGAACACAACACACATCCAAACACAACAGTTGATACAAACAACACAAAAAGACACTGTCAAAAATCCAACATCACGATGAAAAAAACACATCTTGAGTCAATAAACACAAAAAGTCCAGGTCAAAAGGTCGGTATGTTTGTCCACAGTGCTGCAGCGTCTAACAATATGTTCGTATAAAGAGAAACTATTTGGCAAATATTTCTAAGATTTCATGAGGCTCTGCAAGAATGGACCAAGGGAACATAAATAAACCTGAGAATGACTCAGATTTCTGATCTGATCTGAGAGTAATTCCCTCAGAATCTCAGTAAAATGAAGTTCTGCACTCATACAGAGGTTTACGGAGACACCTGGGCATCCCCACAGCACGGAGAAATCCCCAGGACACGTTTCTTATAAATAAACCACAATCCTGGTCAAAATGTTACTTTTCTCCCACAGGATGTGCAGCTGAAAATGTGAACTCCACCCACAGCGAGAGGTGACAGTTTGAGCAGCCGTATCCCAGAAGAAGTTTCAGTCTCATGTGGTGAGAAGTTCTCAACCACACTTTTTATTTGTTTCGCTGCAGCCGAGGTGGAAATTCTTTTGTGGTTGAACCTCAGGTGATTACTTCATAATGATCTTTTCAGTGGGTTTCGGTGTGAAGTCTAAAGTCAAGTTGTGGCAGTAAACAGTGCAGGTGTGATACTTGAATTGAGGAGGTTTGAATCAATCAATCAATCAGTCTGTGAATGATAATAATCAATTAATCAATAGAACATATAAAGTGTTCACTATTGTAAATACAAAACTCAGTCTCAGTCCATGTCTGTGTTAAAGTGCTGATTGGTCGGCTTCGTTTTCGTTCAAAACATTTTGATCACAGAATCTGTGACTGAATTATCCAATTAAATTTAAATTACGGGTTTGACCAGTTAAAGAATAAAGTCAGCACCACTCCTCCTAAACCAGAGCTAAAGTTAAAGGGCAGACGTGCCTGTTCAGAATGGGTTGCTATGGTGCAGGGTGGAGTTGGAAATGTGGGTGCTATTGCTACCTGGTTGATCTCCAACAGAGATAAATAAATTGTGGTCAAGCACCGATATCATCATGAATTTTGACAGACAGACAGACAGACGGTGTGATGTTGAGTTTAGGTCGTCATTGTAAGAAAATCACAGCTCTGCTGCTGCGTTAGTAAAAGCTGAACTGTAACGGCGTTGTCAGTGATCCCGGCATGTTTGATCATTCAAAAGAGAGAACTCACCACACGGTCCATGAAGGCAGCAGCCTCTTCAGGTCACATGAATCTCCAGTAACAACATCTTCTTTTTTTCTTTTCTTTTTCCTTTTTTTTTTTAAAAACAACCTAAACCTCAGTTCAGTTGTACGTCCACAGCTCTGACTTCCTCTTCTGTGAAAACCTCAGCACATGCTGCAATTTCCTTTCATGGGATCTTTTGTAAGCCTGCCAGTGTCTTAACATGTTGAGCAATAACTGGGAGGACCCAGGAGCCTGGATCCTGTTGTTCGTGTATGATTCACACTCTTCTCTTCACACTTGTCGGTTCATTAGGACAGAGCTGTTGTTGATTGTTGTCTCTGATTTCTAACTGTTTCTTAACTCAGAATCATCCAGGCTGGCACATGTTTATTCTGGAGACACTCCACTCTTCAGATTTCTGCTTAGTAGCCACAAAGTTCCTTTTTTTTTTTTTTTTTTTTACCCTGGGATCTTGAGCCCTCTTGTGGCGGGACACAGAGACACCAGAAAATCAGATCCCATCATCTCCCAGAGTCTTTAGATTCAATCGAGCGGCATCAAATTAAACACTGGTAGAAAGACTCTCTATTAATATGTTTTTTATTTTTCATCAAGATCCATGAATTATTCTTAACTGGGGGCTCAATCTCGCAATGTTAAAGGTCACCTCATGGGGGCGCTCTTTCTCACCAAATGCTGGAGGCAGAGTTGAAAACCAGCACAGAATTATTTTTCTAAGAAAGGGATGAGATGTAAGAAAAGGGAGTAAATAAACCTCTGCTTCAATATATAAACTTCACAAGCAAGAAGTTCATCAGTGACGTCAAGCGAGGTCATGTTTATTTACATGGAACATTCACAACAACTGTGTGTTGAGCTTTGTGTACTTTAGAGACACACAGATGTAAATAAAGTCATGATGTGCAGATGAAACAGAGGAGGTGAAGAAAAAAATTTAACAAGACGAAATAACGTCTGATGTGAAAATAGTCACAGGATCATGCATAATTAGAATAAATATTTTAAAAATATTCTTAAAATTTATGCTATTTAAAAATGTCTGACTTTGGAAAATAAATGATCATGGATAACCTGAGTGCGTGTGTGTGTGTTTGAACATATGCTTCTGCACAGGATGGATGTCGTGTGAAAGTAAGTTCTCATTTTATTCCGACACACAATCTGTCTCTGATACTTTCAGATTTTACATCATCAAAGCAGCGTAAGGAAAAAAAAAAAAAAAAATGTAAAGATGAAGGTGAAGGACCAAATCACTAAGTTTCTACAGAGATAATAAAACAGCACCATAATCATAAGCACCTCACAAAAATATTCTATCAATTATCATATTGGTAAAATAAGAAGAGAAACAAAGACACATTATATAATGTACAGGTTGTCAACTGGGAGCAGTGCAGGGTGTGTAGGCTGTAAAACACTGACACTCCCCTTTTGTTTGAGCTCCTTTTGTTTAAATGCAAATTGAGCGTCTTGCCAGATATTTGGCTTCAGACGGCCTCGTGTCAGCGTGCGTCTGCTCCAGTGACTCAGCTGATCCCTGGTTCCCACTGTGGTCTGACAGCTGGAAAACGTGACCGCTGGCTGAGGGCGATGACACAGAGCAGGCAGCCACACGGCGGAGCTCACAGGCAAGTGTCCTTAACCCACGGAATGTCACTTCTTTTGCACAGCGTGGAATTATAATGTCGTTTATCACAGAGCACTTTACAGAGTGACGCTGGGATCGTATAGAGAAATATAAAGAAAAGACGTCTGCGCTCAACATTAAAATAATACTTTACTAATATTATCTTCCTTTGAAACGAGCTCCAGACTGTGACTGGGACTGCCGGGTGTGTGTGTGTGTGTGTGTGTGGTTAAAAAGAGCATGTGTCAGCAGAAGTGGGACTCCGGCACACTCCCAGTGAAAAGGCAGGGGGAGGGGAGGGGAAGGGTTTGCTGGATGATGTTTGGCCCGGCAGCTGGGAGCTGCTCCGGGCTTTTGTTCTCGGCTGACCCCTCTGACCTGGCACTCGCCCTGATGTCACACACACACACTTTCATGCACCTGCACAGTCAGACACACATGCACAAGGATATATGTAAATGTGGGAATTTGCTAATATACAGCACACACACACACACAAAGTGAAATGGTTCAATGGGCCAGGCCCTGTGGGGACGATATATCATGATTAATAAGGGAGCTGTGAACGTGTGTGTGTGTGCGTGTGTGCACACTTGACAGTAGAAGCATGAATATATGGTTCCATGAACATATCTATTAACCATCTCCTGACCATATAAACCTGCAAAAATTGTCATGCTCTTGCTGTATGAGTCACAGCAACGTGTTTTATTGCGTTATCCCTCCTTCAGTGACGTGCGTTACATTACGTGTCATTGTGTTGGAGGTTCCTGCGTTTAGCTGAAACAGACAGACCAAGGATTAAAACGATCCTCAGTTAAAAACTCTGATTCCAGACATGCAGAGAGCAGGTTTCAGGAGGTAAATCTGAATTACTCCATCTTCATTACACCGAACCTTCATTACACCGAGCCTGGGTGAACAGCAGGTGGTGTGTGTGTGTGTGTGTGTGTTTCCATGATGCCTCCTTGCCTCCTTAGGTGACCCATAGGGCACTGGGCCTAAGGCCAACCTTTTGTGCCTTCAAAGTCTGATGACCCCGTCCCATCCCCCTTGACACACACACACACACACCATGTGGCCTGGCCCTGTTTATTTGGCTTCCCTCTTCATAGGTGTAGGAGCATGTGTGGGGGCTGTTAGAACAGCATTATGTCTGTGGAGTGTGTGTGGATGATACCAGCTGGAGGGCTGCTTCTCCTCCCTGTATCCACCTCTCTGCAGTAATCCCTGCTGCCCGGGTCTGTTTACCCAGAGGGCCTCGCTCCTGCTGTTCCTTGAGCAGCACACGTTCAGCCCTCCACACACACGCGCACACACGCTCTTTCCTTTGTCCTCTGAGTGGACTGCAGGGAAACAGAAGTGTGGAAGCGGTTGTGTAATAGGATGTGATTCAATCTGTGATCCGGTGTGATGCTAAATGAGCACTGAGGACATTAATGAATTCATTCATTAATTAGCGGGGCAGACACAAAGATTCAGATATTAGACACAAACAGCTGTGGACACAGACATCTCTCTAGTCTACTGAGGACATTCTATATGAACATCATTAATGCCTCCATACACTTCATATCTTGTTGTAAAAACACATTCATCCTAGCATATTTATTGATTTTATTCAGCAGAGACCTCAAATAAAATCACACAGCGTCCCTTCACAATCGCACAGACAATTCTGGGTTATTTAACAGTAACACTGGTAAATATTTCCGTTGCAGAGAAGCAGGCTGACTGTTCGTGGCTGAGATCCCTCTGTCAGATAAGGTTGTGTCCCCATATGTCTCCTCCTGTGTTTGAGGTAGAAAACCAGGTGGCGGTCAAACAGAAGTGCTCAGATTTATCTTGTGCAAACAGCCCAGTCTCCCAGCGCCTTGCTGTGCTGCGCTGTGCTGCGCTGGAGAGGCTCGGTGTGGCGGGGAGCAGGACACCTGTTCCTCCTGCGATTAGAAGCAGATGGTCCACATGGCTCCTGCTCCCCGAGGGGAAAACCTGTCAGCTGAGCCTCAATTAAGGAGTCACTGCAAGTCAGGGGTGGGGGGGTGGGGGGGTGGGGGGGTGGATGCAGGAGCCAAATCAGCACTGAAGTGACTGTAACGTTATAAATTAACTGTTTGACTGACAGCATTGTTTTAGCTGTGTGACGCCGACACATTGTTGGTTTGTAACTTAGCGCCCACCCACTGAGAAACAATGACGACTACATTCACGACAAGATACAGATGTTCACGCAGCTTCCTGCATCCACCCAGTGGAGGCTGAGCTGTGGGCTGTGGTTTATTTCCCTTTAAGGTTGAGTGAGCTTTAATGTCTTTAATAAGATAGAGAAGGACAAAAGAATCTAAAGAACAACTACAGAAACTGGAACAACTAAAGAAGAATGGTGGCAATGCAACTAGACAGGATGCCAGCTGCCAGTCAAACCAACAGCAACATGTCTTTAATAAAGGTGGAAGCACAAAGTTCAGCCACGCAGCATGAGTCATGCCCCCTACCGTTTGCATGCCCTCTGTGCCTGGAGAGCAGGAATGATGATAACCACGACTCATGCTGAAGGTGTGTTTCTTTCCAACTAGTGTTAGAAACAGAACTCTGTTATCTGCTGAGTCAGCCTTGCGTAAATAACAGTATAAATGACCTTTACCAGAATGGATTTCAATGATCAGCCAACCCTGATGAGGTTAATGTTAGACGTGGTATTTGCATGTTTCTGGTTTGGAGTTTCCAGAACAGATGCTTGCTTGGTTTTCAAACATCGGCGTCCCCCAGAGGGAACTATTCTCAGGGCGGAGTGGGTGTGACTGACGCCTCTGACATCTGTAATATCATATGTTAATGGATATTCTGTTGCCTTTGATCCACTGTAAACCTGTCCTGTTGAATTTTAGGAGACAGGTTCAGTGTCAAGGGGAGACTCAAGCCTCGCAGGTCTGATGATGGTAACTAATGCAAAGTCCAGGTTTGTATGTGGATATTTATAAGTTTGCTGGGTCTAAATTGTTTGAGTCTTTCAGCCAAATAAAGGGATCGAGACAGAATCCAGAATCCCTGAGGATGTACCTTAATTGATTCTCTGACTGGTTTAAAAAAAACATCTCCTCCTCTCTGAGGGTTAAAACGCCTGGTAACTGGATCAGTTTAAGTCCAGCCTGAGTGTCTTTATCTCCTTGGCCTAAAATTAAAACCCTTTGAAATGGCGCCGCCATTTATCAGGGCCGTGTCCAAACAATGAAGGCCTACTCTTGCTTTCTCTTCCTACCCTTCTCCTTTTCTGCTGCTTGTTTAGTTTGAAGTCTTTTTCGCTTCAGAGCTTTTTCTCTCCACCTGCTAAGTTTCTGTCAGAAACACACACACACACAGGCAATTGCACTTCTAACACCGATTTTGGGAACGCACACTACTTTTAACACAATTTGTCTCATTGTCTGAGTCAAACCAATCCCCCACCCATATGAGACAAAGGAGGTCGAAGGCAGCAGCCGTCCCCACTGAGCCAGGTGTTCCGCATGGCTCAATTCTAGGGTCCTCCTTCTTTTTTTTTTACTCGCTCTTTCTCCTCGTGTATCTGTATTTGTGTGTGTGTGTGTAATGGCCCTGAGCCTGGTGTGTCTGTGTGCAGCTGCCCGCCAAGGACCCTCCTTTGTGTCCCTCTCCTCACCATTGTCAACTCACGCCTTCTCATCCATTCACGGCTCAAGCCGGCGGATGGGCTGGTGATGGTGATGGTGTGTGTGTGTGTGTGAGAGGTTTTGGGGTGGGGGTGGAGAGGGTGGAGTTATCCTAGTTTATCTTGAAGTCCCTTTTTATTGGTGGAGAGTTGGCTGACGGCTGTGTACAGAATTGGCTTCGGCGAACACAAGAAAGTGAGACGTGTGTGTTTGTGGTCAGATTCCTGCCTCGTCATTGGTCGGAGGTCCGCCCCTGTGAGAGGAGGGGATGGTAGATGCCTCACACTCCATCTGTTGTCATTCACACTGTGAGAGCTTCAGCTTCAGGACACTGCACTCTGCTTCTCCACCAAAAAGAAGAGCTCGGAGGCTGATCTCTCAGGATTGCTGCTACACTAAAAAAAAAAACCCAGTTGGATTGACAGCTTTACTTTTTTCCAGTTCTCTGGTGGATTCTGAAATTCCCCTTTTTTGCGTGAAAAAGGAATTCTGTTGCACACGCAGGCGTTCTATTCTCACCAACACTGGAAAGTTGCTTCTTCCTTCTCTCAGAGCTTGAATGTACAAAGTGAACATTTAAGGGGAGGCAGTGCAAGAGCTCTTCTCTGCTGGCTTGCTGTTTCACTGGTTCACTCACACAGCTTGTGTGGTAAGTGTTTTCTTATCTGCATGTTTCTTATTTGAGTGTTTGTTTGGGTGAGCCTGAGGCTTGCTGTTGAATAATACTGAACCTTCTGCTCTTATGGTTTATTGTGGATTGCTTGATTGTAGTTTTTAATCATAAAATCTTTAAAAGAGTGGAGAGATTTTTCTTTCAGCAATCAGCGAGATTTAAACATGATTATTTAAAATACTTGGTTTAATATCAGAAACATGCTGTACCTGACAAGTGATATGTTTCGTTTTGAGAGAAGCAACAGGAGCAGATTTGAATAAATGTGACCCGGACAAAACAGTTTTTTGAATAATAATACTAAATTAAGTTGTTTAATTTATGGACAGACAGTTCTGATTATTTCATGTTGATTTCAGTGTGAGTATGAGGGATATATTGATTGATCATGAAGTGAAATTGAAAGACTTGGTGTTTTGGGTTCTCCCACAACACCAGGAAAAGTTTAATTACACTCCAAAGAAATGAATCCCCCCAGTTAGAGAACAGAGTGATTAACATGTATTCTTTAACTGGACATGGCTTTGATGTGTCTGATCCTGGGTTTCGTGATTGACACCGAGGCAGATCCAGAATCAACTGAGCGTCCGCACAGCTCAGGAGGGGAAAGTGAGAGCGATACCCTCAACCCCCCTCTTCCCCACAGTCTCACATAGCAGACAGTGGTGATATGTGTCACTGAGGACGAATATGGACACCACCAGTTGCAGGGCAGCAGTAGGACAGGGAGTGAGAAGGGGGGGGGCGGGGTGCTTTCACGGGGGTCCCCTGTGGCTTCAGCAGGCATCTGTTGGCCCTGTTGCCCAAATATATAGATATAGATATAGATATACAACCCCACCCTCTTCACTCCCCTTTGTCCCCCCTCCCAGCCGGTCACCGGTGTGGCAGACTGGTTCACCACTGGGCTCAGCCATCCGGCGGCCCTCAGGGACTGGTGCTCCCTCGGTCTGGCCTCAGGGGAGCTCATCCCTCCTTAACCCTGGATGGTGACATGCAGGGAGGGAGACAGTGCAGAGGCAGCGAAGGCAGGCTGGGTCACTGAGGTCGAGACTGCATCTGCTCTCTGGATCCACACCTCCCGCTCACTTATTCGTTCTGTGTTTTACATTTGGAATTAAAAAACCTGATTAGTGGTAAAATGGCAGTTTACAGTTGCGTTCTCTTTTCTCTCTCAAAGTTACTGTCCTTCATTATATTTGTAGTTGATTTATTATATAATATCCTACAGGTAAATCTGTTATCTGTCTCTCATATCATGTGAGAACGCTGGCATATCTGTTCTCTGTAAAGTTCAATGAGCCAAATATAAATGAATGAACACTACTGTCAATGACAATGATGGTTTAGTAATCAAAACTTATATAAAATGTAGTATTTTAGAGAGTTTTAATCTTTTTAGTGAGTGTCTCCTAAACTTTATTAACACTAATATAATAATATTAATATATCCCCATGCAACAACAAAGCAGGTATAGTTGCTGAAGTTATTAAACTAAAGCAAATATCTGACACTTAATGAAACTATTCAATATTTTGGATTCTTTCAGATGTAATATATTTATTTCATATTATATTGTTTGGAAAGCTCCTGGTGAGTTTTTGAAATCAAAGGCACAGTGAACAGACACAGACTGAGATTCAGGAGCAGAACGTCTCTGATCACACTGTGTCTGTCATATTTCTGCTGACTCCTCAGAGATTCCGTCTGACGACGTGTGACTGCTGCATGATGAGCCGCCGTGTGAATGATCGTGTGTGTGTGTGTGAGAGGGGGGTGACTGGGTTTAACCCCCCCTTCTCCGTCTGTGCACGCTGCTCAGGCCCAGAGAACAATGCTCCCGTCAGAGGAGGACAGATTGGGTGGCAGCTGCATTGTTGAAGGACGGCAAGCCAGACACACTTCTTTCCCCCCACCCCCTGATACACACACATACACACACACACACACACACACACACACACACACTCGCTCCTTCCTTTTGTGCCTCTTTTGTTGTTGGCGGACTAAATTATTCCGGCTCTCTTGTGGCATTCAGGCTGACAAACAGCAGCGCGGCAGCTTAGACACGAGGAGTCGGGAAAGAAAGAGGCCCCTGCTCTGCAGCACTGTGGCCCCACATCCAAGAAACGTCTCACAGTGTGTCTCTGAAAGACAACCACACAGAGTCTGATGGAAACAAATAAGTCTGCATGGACTAACACAGACGTCAAGCAAACGTCTGTGTTTGCTCAGGGTTTGCTCACCTGATGGAAAAAGTAAAATTATTTCTGTTAAAAGAGGAATCATGGAAAACCTCTCAACCTGCCTGAGCCATACTATTTAACATATGTCACTTGATTTCTAGATATTTACATCTGCAGCTTTCAAACTTTTCCCTAACTTGAGGTCGTCAACACCACAGCTCAACCATTGCTGCTCGCAGCCACGCTGGCTGCCTTTCCATTTTCTGCTGCTTCGCTTCCCCCTGCGTACTTTCCCTGTATTTGTAAACAGGAACAAATTCGAAAACAAATGAGATATTTCAAAATCCTGCTGTGACCGTCCTCTGAGCAGTGGGCGTCTGTGGGTGCCCCTTTGAGTTTATTTCAGCGTTCCAGGTAAATGACTGACTCCAGGTATCACACAACCGACCCTTCACTGTCAGTGGACGTCTGCAAATTGCTCTTTTAAAGAAGAATATAGAACGGATGCGACTGAAAGAATGAGTGCTTTGTTCATATTTTAGATCATCAGCAACACAATGAACAAAAGGCCTTATCTTGTCCTTAATTATGCATCAAACAAACACAACTGAAACTATATCTGATTATATAGAACACTTTTATATTGTGTGTGAGTGTGTGTGTGTGTGTGTGTGTGCCCTTAATACGGTGGCCAAGAGCAAGCAAAGGAACACATGTTGTTTTTTTAAGGGGTCACTGAGCAATTTCCCACAGCAGCTGATCGCTCTTTGTTTCAGCTGCTGTGTGGATACCCCCCAACCCGCAGGTCACTCTGAGGATCATCACAGCTTCATTCACTTTCACACTGAAGTGGAAACCACAGCTTTGTCTGTACTCCAGAGTTGGAACTTTAATGTCACATGTTTTGTGCTTCAATGACTTGTGAACACAGTGGTCCAAAGTGTTCGCACATCTCAGTGAAGCAATATTCCTCAAATACTGTTTGGACTTTCCGTTCAGTTATACATCGTTCTTCCTCTAAATGCATTGACTGATGGAAGTCACAGGATCGAAGACCTGAAGGTTCTTAAGCAGTTAAACTTCAATAACCCCGAAGACACTTAAGTACTGAGTCAACGTACGACAAGGTTGTATGTTAAGTTACACACAAGACCTTTAGAGTTATGTCTTTGCTGACTCACGGTGGTTTCCAGTAATCATGCCCTGAGGTTTTACAAAACCACTTGGCTCAGGTCTGAGCTGCTAAAATGCAAATCACTAGTAGTGGTGCAGCCAGTCTGGTGCCAATAGAAATGTCCTCATGCATCCTTGTGGGATTGGTGAAAGTAGGCGCTCTTGTTTTGTCAGTCGTCTGGTTAGATATATATATGGAAACTAAAGGGGTGGACCAGTCTTTATCGGGTGATTTTTACTGAGCAGAGTGAGGTGATTTTTACACATGATGGGCAGCTTTCCTTGCATACTCCCACTTCAATCCATAACCTTGCAATCCTTTCCTGCTTCTCCATCAAGCTTCGCCCCCAGGGAACCTTAAACCATCGGCAGGAACGGTGGGGTCGCCTAGGTGCCCAGGAGGTAACGGAGGGCGTGGAGCTGGATGTATGAGAGGACTTCATGGGCCTGAAGGACCATCTGGAGGATGGGACCGGCCACATCCTCAGCCTGGAGCTGGATCTGGACTACCTCCATGTGGAAGGAGCTGAGCGCCAGGGGAGTCTGAGCACTGCAACTGATGCAGGGAGCGTAGGAATTCTGCAGATCAGAGCTGGTTCCTCACATAATAGCAGTATAGGAAGTAGTGGTACTGGTTTTAGTACGCACTCGAGCTACAGCAGCAGCAGCAGTTGCAGTAATTTCTCAGAAGAGAGTGCAGTATCCGACAGTGAAGATGAGCGAATCCAGAATCGAGATCACCCTAACCTACACTTCCAAGAGTCCTCCACTGCTGGCCAGCCAGTCAGGCTGGACTTGACGCAGCCAGAACCATCAGCTCCAACCGACCCCATCACTGACTGCCGCACCAAGGTGGAGTTTGCTCTCAAGCTTGGTTACTCCGAGGAGCTGGTGCTGCTGGTGCTGAGGAAACTGGGCACAGACGCACTCATTAATGACGTCCTGGGAGAGCTGGTCAAACTGGGGACCAAGACAGAGATGGAACAGCATGGAGGTGTGACTGTCTCCCAGTCTCCCTCCACATCTTTATCATCCTCTTTGGCCTCCTCCTCCTCCTCCTCCTTCAGCTCCTCTCTGGACTCATGCCGGCTGCTATGTCCGTCCCAGCTGCTGGAAGACAAAGAAAACCTTCGGCCTGTTGTTGTGGATGGGAGCAATGTAGCTATGAGGTGAGGAAGAGAAGCTGACGACAAATCTTGATACAGTCAAAGAACGATTATTATTCACCACCATGATCTGTACATTGCAGTGTGGGAAACCCCTTTGTTTACCTTTATCTTACTGAACTTGCCTTTAACACGTTGTATCTGTTCTTGCAGTCATGGAAATAAGGAAGTGTTCTCGTGTCAAGGCATCCAGCTGGCTGTGGATTGGTTCTTAGAACGAGGTCACCGTGATATCACTGTTTTTGTTCCTGCCTGGAGAAAGGAGCAGTCACGGCCTGACGCTCTCATCACAGGTAATTTTCAATTTTTAGACAGAACATGTGCTTTGGGAGGAATTCATTATCCTCTTTGATACAATTTAAAATCACAACCTCTCTCTCTTCAGACCAGGAGATCTTGAGGCAACTAGAGAAAGAGAAGATCCTGGTTTTCACTCCGTCTCGACGTGTGCAGGGGCGTCGCGTGGTCTGCTATGATGACCGCTTCATTGTCAAACTGGCCTACGAGTCCGATGGCATCATTGTCTCTAACGACAACTACCGAGACCTTGCCAATGAGAAGCCAGAGTGGAAGAAATTCATAGACGAGCGTCTGCTGATGTATTCCTTTGTCAATGACAAGTAAGAAACTCACAAATAACTTTGTCCAGTTCGTGTCCCGTCACTTAGACACACTTTTACAATTTACAAGAGTCAATGAATCCTCAGTGATGTAGAAGAAGAAGAATGTGGGGTTGATTTCAATCCGTTGACTGTGTTTGTAGATTCATGCCACCAGATGACCCACTAGGACGACATGGACCCAGCCTGGACAACTTTCTGAGGAAGAGGCCTGTTATTCACAGGAAACAGCCATGCCCTTATGGTAAAAATATCTATTCATGTACAATAACAGCCTCTAGAAATAGTATGAACACTCTGAATTCTGTCAAGAGCCATAAATCATCAACTTTTCTTTTTCTCCTTGTAGGGAAAAAGTGCACATATGGTCACAAGTGCAAGTTCTACCATCCTGAAAGGGGCAGCCAGCCCCAGCGTGCTGTGGCTGATGAACTCCGAGCCAGTGCCAAAATTTCATCAGCTACTTCCAGAGGTCTGCTGGAAGACACCCTGATGACAAAAAGCCAAAGTCCTGGTCAAGGTCACAGAATGGCTGAGGCCGAGTCAAATCAGGGCACTCCAAAGAAACGGCCAAACCCCAGCCCCCGAGGCTCCCTTTGTGACCTCCTGGATGATCGGCTTCAGGTCCAGTCCAAAGTGGAAGGACGGAGGGGCAGTAGCAGCAGCAGCAGCAGCAGCAGTAATTGTAGTAGCACCTTTTTAGGGTATCCTACTCCAGGGGCAGCTCCTTCATTAGGAAACCTGGACAAATTGGAATACCCTAGGGGCAGCAGTGGAGGCAGTTCCAGGTTGGCTGGAGCCTTGGGACCAAGTCAGTCCGACACTTACCACAGATGTGAGTCTCCAGAGGTGGGCTACAACTCACTGGCAAAGGCATATTCAGGCCTCAATCTGGCTATGCAACAAAGTCTTGAATGCTTCTTCCCAGCTGATCTGCGAGCAGGATCGATGCTATCAGACTGTAGCAGCGAAGGCAGCGTCAGCTCCGACTCTTTCTCCCCCGACCCCTTATTAGATGATGGCCCCAAGTGCCACCATCACCATCACCACCACCCTCATCATCATCATCACTGCTCTGGCCAGTACACCCATCCTACAAGTCGTATCCCACCAGGACTGGGCCAGCGTGCTTCTCATGGCTATCCTGTTCCTCTACCACTGCAGAGACAGCAGGGTTTTGGTTTAGAAGATCATTCGTCCTCTGTTACCTGTCATGCATCTCCACATCCTTTCAAAAGCCCTTCAGCCTATGTTGCACCGCACCTTCGGCATCCGTCACTGAGCAGTTTTCCAGGGGAATTGCCAGCAAGTCCACAATGCCCACCCCAAACATCGCCCGCTCACTCCCACTCTCAGACCTCCTCCCTTGGCCGAAATCTGATGGGCTCCCTCTGGCAGGATGGTGGGTTCCTGGACTCTCGAGGGTACGAAGGGTCACCTCTTCATTCCAGGAAAAACTACTCTCCCCTAAACCAACAACCACTGCCGAACATAAACTGGGAGCCCCAATACCAGCAGTCGCCTAAGCCTTGCTATGATCCGTTTACCATGCAGAGCAGGCGGAGGGAAGCTCATTCATCGCCCCGTGGCCTCTCGACATCGACTCTCCCACCGCTCCCACAGCTGTCCCTCACATCCATCTCTCCCCGCAAAAGCCACCTGCCCCCAATACCCCAGCATCAGGAGCCCCCCACCCTGGGTCGATACCAGGACGTGAGAGAGAGGATGTTTGGTAACTTGTGTGGCATCTTCCCTCCAGATCTGGTGAGAATGGTGATGGCCAGAAACCCTCACATGATGGATGCTCAGGAGCTCGCAGCTGCAATTTTGATGGAGAAATCGCAAATTTAGCCGAGAGGTGAAGGTTTCAGCTTTGCTATCTGAAGTCACTTGTGCAGAGTCGTCCGCTGCGGTTACCTGAATTATTGAAGTCGGGTTGGACAACCAAAAGCCAAAACCAGGAGATTTAGGGCTCCTTTAACCCGGGCAATGCTTATGGTGGGCTTGTTTTCACTGCAGGGAAGTAGTGTTATTCATTTAAATGGTATTTTGCAAAGAGAAATCAGGAAATTGTCATATTTTTCTATATGTTGAATTCCAGCACTTAGGGTGCTAAGGGAGGCTTTTAATGTTAAGGGTGACAGTGTTGTTCATTTTGAATTAATTTATTTGTTATATTTTAAGTTATTTACATATTTTAAATTTATTATGTTTTTGGCACTTTTTGTTATTGTTTTTGGGGGGAGGGAGGGCAATCATATCAGGGTATCAATTCTGTTCATGTCTGGCGATGAAATTTTCCATCATCTCTGCCTCATAAAAACATTCCACTTTTGAGTTGTACTGTGACAGTTGGCAAATCAGCTACGCTGGTGATATTCTATG
This sequence comes from Pseudorhombus dupliciocellatus, assembly GCA_016785235.1. NCBI lineage: Eukaryota > Metazoa > Chordata > Actinopteri > Pleuronectiformes > Paralichthyidae > Pseudorhombus > Pseudorhombus dupliciocellatus. Next base: position 3,205,214 of record JAFBJW010000311.1, on the reverse strand, counting down.
GACTTCCCCTGACAGGGAAGTGAAACACTGCAGCGCCCACAAGAGAGTGAAAAGTCCGGTCGAAAAACTTGAGCTGTTTAGAATAATTTCCTGTTAGCATTTAGCTCAATCAGCTCTTTTCTTCCCACCAGCTTTCCCTCTGTTATTCTCCCATGCTTTTAATCTAAGTCATATCAGAGCGACTGTCAAAGCACGTCACCCGAAAAATATTTAGATGGAAGATTGTTGGTATTGATTGATTAATTCTATTCTGAGTTGTGTTAATTTATCACCTATTTAATGTGTGTGAATGTTAGACACATTCTTACGTACTGTTCTATCAAAGATGCCAGAAACAGTTCAACAAGAAAACATGTAAAACTCAGTTAGTGGGGTCGCTAACTGAAGTTGAAGCTAATGGGATTCGTTTTTGGATTTATATAGAAACACTTATACAGCGATAACTTTCCCATCACTTTCAAAAACATCTTCTTCTTATTTATCTGCCTTCTCTTTGAAAGTATTATTAAGTTTCCTTCTCCCAATGTAAAGCACTTTGGGCTGCATCTATTGTCTGGAATAATTCTATGATTCTTTCCACCAATGGGATTGTTGTAATATGTGAGGAACTGTTTGTGAAGACAAAACTCCGCCCTGGTCTGCATCACATCTCGCAGCCAGACGACACCTCTGTTCGTTGATACAAATTGTATCCTATAAACAAGATCATTGTTTTATATGAGAATATTTAAACTAAACATATTTCGAGTTGGAACATTTCGAGTATTTGTGGCAAACTTTGTCACCTTTGGTATTTAGACTTTATTTATATGAGCGGGGCTTTTTTATTCCCCTTTTGCTGTTTGCATCTGATAGTAACCAGCCTTAAGTGTGAAGCTGCCAGGAAGGTTGAGAGTGTTCTAAAAAGCTCAGGAGCGAGCGTGCAGTTGTCCCAGGTGCCCTCATCTGGCTGCTGCGGCACTATGTGCTGCTGCAGGGAGGAGACACCCAACAAACCAGGGGCTGTGTGAACACTCGTGCATATTAATTAGAATGACGTGTTTACTGTATGAGGGGAAATTATTTTTTGTCATGACCTTCTTAAAGAGCTATTTTTCTAAACTGTGTTTATCTGTGGGATCCTTGCCATGGACACTGTTGCACGCTTTGCTGAATGTGCTGTTTAAAACTTGAATTCAGACAGAAACATGCAGTGAATCTCTCTGATAAACAGCTGTTTGTTTTGTTCTACCTTGTGTGGGATCAGGGGACAGCGTTTGTCTGATGTGAACCAGAGTAACACGAGGGGTGAATAAACTGCACATCCTGATTAACTTGACTTGAATATTATCGGTAATAATTGAGTATTGAATATTGTGGAAGCATCTTTTTTTTTTTTACATCATACTTGAGTTTTCAGAATGTGAGACATGAAAAATACAACATGAAATACAACAGTTTAATTTAGAGTGAGGCCAATACTTGGAATATTGCCAACCATTCCACCAAGTCTCATTGATCTAAGGTTTAACTCAATATCACAAGTCACTAAAGCCTCAGTGACTTTTCTTCATCTCTAAATACATATATGTTTGTACTTGTACTTGAGTTGTATAAATCTGCAGTACAGTGGAGCTAATCACTCACCTGCCACTACCACTACTTTTTTTTTCAACAGTTTCCATATGAATTCATTTATTTTTGTCTGTATTTCATTATTCCCTGTTTTTAACAGGTACAGCTTGTTGCAATTTGTTTCTCGTGTGACAAAGTCAGCCTTATAAACAGTTTTTTTAATCCAATGAGAAGTTAAATGTAAAAATGCTGACATTGTTCCAGGTTATCTGGGTACATTCCCATTTTTATTTCTAATGTGCTTTAATATGGCGTTATTTCGGCTGGAGAATTTTTTTTGGGACCAAACTGCTGTCCAGTGTTTCCCCCTTTTCCCAGGTCAGTGGTAATTATTTAAAACCAAAGCTGTCGTATGTACTGTGCTGATTCAGAAGGTATATTGAAGTAAGATTGTTGGGCAATAATGTGCCCCACCCAAACAAAAAGACAAAAAAATAAACTTGAAATTCAATTGAAACCCATTGAAGTGACTTTACCCAGACTAATTAACTGGAAGAAAATATCACTTTGTATGTTTTGTTCACGACAAACAACTTGTGTCATATTTACAGAAACTGAGGCCAAATGAGACGTGCTGACTGTTCTTGTGTTTGATGTAAGAAAACAAGCAATAAAAGCCCAACTCAAGCTTTTATGCGTCGCGCTGTCCTGGTTTTATTCCGCCCAGGAGGTCCCAGTTTACTGTTTGTTTGTTTGTCAGCAGGGTCACCACTAAACTGATAACTAGAAACCCAGTGGAAGAATGTGGTATTAAGTCGGAAAAAACCCCCGCAGTAACCCGGATCAGAGCAGATCCACAATTAGAAAATACTCAGAGATCTGACTCTGCTTCAGGAGGAAAAATACTTATTCCAACAGACGCCTCACACACAAGTTTGCTCACTCATCTCCAGAGGGAGCGTTCGCCAGCCGGAGCTAAATCAGCTGATGCAACAGAAACACGCGGATGACGCGCGGCAGGAATCTCTGTCCTGCACAAGGAGACAGACAGGGACACGATGAAAAGAGACGAACCAGGCGTTTTGTTTTTCTTTTTGAATTTTTTAAACAAATTATTTAAATTCAACTGATTACAAAGAAATAAAAGTAAGGTACAGATATTAAAGCTTAATGGACGAGTGTGCCAGCAACATCAAAACGCTACAAACGGCCTTTTTCTTTATTCGTTGGGTCAAAGCACGACATCAGCCAATTCATGTGTGGTCGCCATTATTCTCTAACGCTGCTGGCTGTTGCTGTTTATTTATCGGACATGCAGGCATTAATATTGTCAGTATCGTAAAAGGAGTCTGTGGTTGACAGACTACGCAGCTTGCTATATTTCCAGCCGATTAAAAGACGTGCTTCGTTGGGGTCGAGGGGGGTAGGGAGGGAGGGCGGCGCTCTAAAAAGCAGGTTGCTGTGTGATTGGCTAACCGCTGCTCGGCAGAGCTTTGGCGAGGCTGAAGCTACAAAGCCCGTCAGCTGGTCGTTCCTCCTCCGGACGGGACCACAGCAGGAGCTCCTTCAGGTGTCGGGCTTCACGAGGAAGGTGATGCGTTGACGCCGTTGTGTCCACCGCCGCCACCCCCCCTCACATGGACTCAAACTCATCGATGCGCTGCTTGGTGTTGCCCTGGCGGATCTGACGCAGCGTTTTGTACTTGTCTCTTCCCGCCCTGACGTTCTCGGCATGCAGCATGTCGTTCTGAGTTTTCTTCGTGTCATCACGGGCCTCAGCCAACTCGGAGCTCAGAGCCTGGACGGACACAGAGGGGGGGGTTAGGGAATAAATGTTTGTTTATTAAAGCTTTATGGGAAATGGGAAGTGGATCTTAGTATCGTTAGAGCTGATGCCGTTATTCAGGAACTCTCTTTTCGTCCTGATTCAAACCTGAAAACACTGTAGCTGTTGCTTCTTTTTTTCCCCAGAATATAAAGAATGATTTATGTTTTCATCTCCATTTCATTATCCATTTCTGGCAAATTCACGGCATCTCGTCAAAATTTGACAGAGGAAAAAGTGCAGTTTACTCCCCCTCTGCTGGATGTACCCTAAATTACGTTCGCACTCTTCTTCTACCTGTAGCTGTTTCTTGACGCGTTCGTTCTTCTGTGCTTCAGTGATGCGCTCCTCCTCGCTGCGGTGGCTGGTGACGCCGTCGCTGAGCAGCTCGGCGCTGGCCTCGGCGTTGGTTTCGTCCTGCTCGTCATCCTCTGGTGCCGGTGGAGACGTCATGGCCGACTTCAGCTCCTCCCGGGTCTTCTCCAGGTCATCTTGTGCTGAGAGAGCCTGGAGACGACACACGATAGAATTCAGAAACAGACACAGATTTTCAGAGATATTCACCCACAGACATTGGACACCCACTTTGTGCTGCCACTCTGTAGCTTCCTCTTCTTTTTTCCTCTTGGCCTCCTCCAGCAGAGCGATCTTAGCAGTGAACTCTGCTAATTCAGCAGCCTGTTGAAGATAAAGTGCAAAGTTCAGAATAATATGACCCGGGTAAAATCTGCAGCTCCATTTTATTCTCGTTTTAAGATGTGAACGAAGGTCAGTCAATCAGAAATGATGCTGCGGCTCATTAACGTCACATAATATAATAAAGCTTTGAAGGTTCTCAGTACCAGTTGTTCGTGGTTCTTCATCTGGTCGGCCGCCTGCTGAGCCAGCGACGCCTTGGCCTCCTCGGCCGCCTGCCTCTCTCTGTCCAAACGCTCGGCCTCCTCCTTCGCTCGCTTCCTCTCCTGCTCCAGCTCCAGCGCTCTGCGGGTCTGATCCTCCAGCTCTGCACAAACATGCACAAACACACACATGCAAATATGAGTTCATTACAGTTCAGGACCTGTGACCCGAGTGATTGGGACAAATGTATTAAATGTGGCGTTGAAACGCAGCCCGTCTATGCCCAGGGCTTTTGTTTCTTATGACAGCTCAAATTTGGCGAACAAGTTTTGGTCACAGACACCAGAACTTTCTTTATTCTTGATAGCGTAAAGGCCATTTGTTCATGTTGTTGTTCTCAACTTCATTCTCTTTTGTTCTGGCTGGGGGACATGCATGTGCTCGCTTCTTGTCGTACCTTTCTGAGCTCTCTGGGTCTGCTCCTCGATCTGCCTCAGTCTCTGGATGAGCTCCTCCTTCTCTCTCTCTATCCGCTCCTTTTCCTTCTCCGCATGCTCTCGCTTCTTCTTCTCGTTCTCCAGCTGCGCTCTGCAGCCAGAAAAACACAGAAATCAGCCACAACACCCGGCCACTCACGAGTCACTTGCGGATTTTAGATGCTTCACGTGTGTTCTTCTGGAGCAGGATGTTTTGTGACACAGCGCTGCCCCCTATCGTTCACACGGAGACTTTCCATTTCAAACATTAGCTTTTTATTTGTGCTCGTACCTCTCCATCTGTTTGTGGTGTTTTTCCTCTCGGGCCTGGGCCTTCATCTGCTGCACCTCGATGGTGTCGGGCTTCCTCCTCCTCATGTACAGCTCATGGTTTCCCATGCATAACGCCAGAATGCGCTTGTTGATGCGCAACCGAGGAGCGTAAAACACAAAGTCCTGAGGAGCAGAGGGACAGACGGAAAGAAATTTTATTCAGAAATCTACAGCTAATCTAAAAGAAAAGGATGATGGGTCACAAGCTGCTCCATCACTTACTGGAGCTTTCTTGTCGATGGGCTTGATGACAAACTTCTTGTCGTTGAAGGAGATGTTTCTGATCTCACTCCAGGGGAAACCGATCTTTGGCGACAACCTGAGGACGCGACAGTGAACTTTAAAAAACACTTCAACAGATGAGATAAGGTGAGAGAGGAAAGCCTTTGGGTTCTTCATCTGCTGTCCAACACCACAAGGGGCACTGTTGTCAAACTAATACGATTCATAAAGGAGAAGGAAAAATCTAAATGCCTTTATTTTTATATATAATTAAACTCATTTAGAAGCTATGCCCTTTTGAACCAGACTGGCTGCAGATACGATTTTACCAATATTCTTTTTACTCAGAATCAGAAATTACTAAATTCTTAGTGGGTTTGAAAATGGGATGAAAAGTTTAAAATCTGGATTCATTTGCAGTATTAACCACGAATCCATCGGCACAGACCTCTCTGCATTAACTGCATCAGAGAGACTAAATTAAACTGTGAGTGGGTGTCACCAGCAGCAGCTTCTCTCGTGGTTTCAGTCACTTCCTCTTTGATACCACTTTTTCACTTTGGCTTTGATCATGTCAGCTGAACCAGCGAGTCCAGGGGGCCTCCTCACACATTCACTTACAAAATGTTTAATTTTAAAAGCTGTTTTTTATTTATGAGGCTGTCACAATAAAGGAGAAAAGTAAGAAATACTTTCTTGTATATTTGTTTTCTCTGTTTGTCATCTCATGATCTCAGTTACTCACAAGGAAATCACATCAAACGTTTGAGAAGATCAGGTGTGTGTGTGTGTGTTTTGGTTACTTGTCTTCATGCTCGTAGATGTTGAGCCCCAGTGCGTCGACCCCGAGCCACAGCTCCGTGCCCTTCTTGTTTTTTATCTCAAAGTAGTTGACGCCGTACATCTCCAGGTCCTGAGCGATCTTCAGATACTCCATCATGGCGTCCTCCCTGCACATGTGCGCACGCACGCACGCACACACAGACAAAAGGTCACAACCTGGATCTGAGGATCCTTCAGCCAAAGTCTTAAAGCTTGATTGATGTACAGTTACTCCTGACCTGAGCATGCTCCTGTGCTCCTCGTGCCAGGTCTGTATTCTGTCCTCCCACTGTTCCTTTGTCAGCTTGTGTTGCTCCAGAACTCTAAGACACACACACACACACTTTTACTATTTGTGTACGTTAACGCTTACTAACTACCGTGAGTACCGTGTATACACCTTACCGTTGTGGCAGTAGCCGGTCGGAGGCCAGGTAGCCCGGCTTGTGAACGTCTTTGTTGTAATCTCCATACTTGGCCTGGACGGCGTAGGAGGCGAGCAGGACGGCCGTCTCCGGGGGACAGTAGTTCTCGTCATTAAGAATGGCCTCCTTCACCTGCCGGGAGGACAGACAGACACACACTCACGAGTTGCGTTATCATTCTGAGCGTCTCTGAGAGTCAGCGCTGTGTCTGTGTGCGTTGAGAGTTTCTTGGAGGAGCAGTCGTACCTGCAGGAAGAAAAGCTTCTGTGTGATCTCCTGGATGAGCTCCTCGGAAACGTCCTCTGGGAAGAACTTTGCTCTGAACTTGAACTGCAGAGGATTCTCCTTCTTCACATCCTGCTGGGTCACCTGAGAACAAACACCCACACACTTCACTTCATACATCACACCTCACACGTCTTTGATAAAGGTGATGTTGGGTTGAGGGTGTCTCACCTTTTTGTTGAGTTTCAGCCACGTCACGTAGCCTTTACTGTCTGTGTACTGGAGGCCGAAGAACCACACCTCCCTCAAACCCACAGTCTTCACCACCTGGAGGATTGAAACAAACAGATCCACATATGCCACATCACATCATTCAGGTATCTATGGGTCACAGCCACGATCATTCGAGTAGCTGTTCCCTAGTCCTGCTGACTACAAGCATTAATAAAATCATGATGAAGGAAATAAAAAATGCAGGTTTCAGCCAGTATCTGTATTTACTTTCCTTCCTCTTTTTCTCTTCTCCTATTTTGCTTCCTCTTCTTTCTCTCGTGTGCTGTGTCACTCCCAAACTATCGACCCATTCACACATTTATGAAGAGGGGGGTCCCCGCAGGGACACTTACTGAGACCATAATATGATTTACACGGTCAATACGTCGGCACCCTGCACCGGATAATTAACTCTCTGTCCCACATAGACGGTCACATAAACACAGAGGGTCAGATAATCACAGACATACTCACATGGAAAAACACCCTGAACACACTGAGGCAATGGCAACATAGACACACACACACAGAGGGGCTGGAGACGCAGTATGCAGCGGCAGCAGTTTGAGAGCATGGAATGCAGATTAAAGAAGTGAAGCTGCAGAATGAGAATAAATGGTTTGGGATGGTCGGCATGACAGAGAGAGGGAATAATGAGAGGAAGAGGAGGAAAACATTAAAGGGCCAGAAGCATCGAGCTGAGCTCACAACTGAATAGAGACGAGATGAAAACACTCGTTAATACGCATGTTTAAAGGCGCGTTTTTTTAAGATCCATCAGAATCACACACTGTACATGAAGATGGACGCCACCCCCCCATCGGCACCCACGGTTAATCCATCGTGAGCCAGTCGGAGCTGTCAATCATGACGTTTCACCCTAATTTATGGCATGAAATAATGTAACTGCCTGGAGATTTGATCAAACATCAGCCACCTGGGGGCGATATCGACATTAAGGTGAGCTGTAATGTCAGCCATCTTTACATCCAGTCTATAGCAGAGTGCACATGGTTATAGTCTCTCCTGTTCTATACTTTCATGCTGTGTCACTGACACGAGAGGGGTTTTCAAAGAGAGCGAGGACCTTTTTCATCTGCATCTATTTTTGGCTCCTGATGGACACATGAAACTTCACGGCGTGCACGGATGTCTGTCATTACATCGACACCTGTTCGCTCCCTCACTGCTCACCTTCTGTCTGCGCTCTACAGTCAGGGCTCTGACCAGATTACGACGACTTTCATATGTTATCACTGACAGGTGAATGATTGTTGAGCTCTGGTTCAAAGGGACAGACTCAAACTAAAACTTAAACAGGTGAGAAAACCAACTGTACACAAGTACCAGGAGGAAAATATAATACAAGGATATTGGACAGATAAGAGCTAACTGATGGATTAATATATGACGAATACACACAAACAAAAATATCCATAAAAATGTGGACAGAAATTCCTCCTGTGAAATAACCATCATCATCAAGATACTTGTAACAGCGAGGCAGTAGACGTGTGTGTGCTCACATCACTGGACATGTGACAGCTAGTTGCTATGACAACGCTCGAACACAGCCGGCTGAAACATTGAGATCTGGTGAGTCAGACGCTCGTGTGTGTGTGCGTTTCAAAGATAGAAGGATGATACAAATGAGAGTAACACACACAGAGAGGGAGAAAGTGAGGTATGCGGGTGCTCTATTAATAACACCGACATGGCAGCACTGCTGTGATTTGAGCTCACAGGATAGCCCAGACTAAAGAGCAACAACATAAACAGTCAAGAATCACACTGAAAAGTTCAAGTTAAATCAAACTCCTGGATGTGGATTCTTGCCCCAGTCGTTTCACCAAGTTTCCTGGAAACCTGCTCTGTTGCATTTGTGTAATCCTGCTGAGGAAGCAACCAACTAAAACAGGCATAACCTGAGTGCAGCGAGCTGATTAGCCTGTAATTCTGTCTCCTCCCTCGACATGACCACAACCTTCACAAACCTTTACTGGCTGACGTGAAACTAGTCCGAACACTGGCCTTTAGTGAGCAACACACACAGCTCAGACAATGAGTGCTTTGTGTGTCAGCACAGAACCAGTACCAACCCAGACCCACCAAGCACTCAGTGACACACAGACACACACGATTCCTCCAGCAGGTCACAGAGTTCACTCTCAAATGGCAAGTTTGAAAGGTTTCATATGGAACATTCAGCAAACCCTGGTTTCATCAGCATCATGTTGCTCACACGCTCCACAGGCATCGACGAGTGATGTCACAAGGCCGTGTGTGTGTGTGTGTGTTAGGGTGTTACCTGGTCGAAGAGCTGTTTGCCCGTGGTGTTGGGCTGGATGGCAAACTCCAGCTCAGCGTCCATGGTGGTGACGCGCACATTAATCTGCAGGAGGGAGAAAATAAAATTGAATGACAAAATAATCTCCAGTGTTTTTTATGATAATAGAAATTAGTTTATTATAATTATTGAATCCATTTTATTCCCATGCATTCTTTCATTGAGATGTTACATTAAACTCTATATCACTTTGTCACTTTCTATTTCTACAATCTTCTACTCAAATACAGCTGTGTACTTATAAATTATTCAGAATGAATAAATATAAATACATGTTTTGCTACCACTGGGAGAGTGCTGCTCCACTGCAACAACAGAAACCAGTCAAGACGAAAAAGGGATTCTGGGAGTTATGGAGCCAGTTATGACCAGAGCCAAAAAAATAAACGTAAAATGAATGTGAAACTTCATGGAAGACTCAACACCTGCATGAGTGTGAAACTTTTATTTCAAAGTATTCTGGATTTTGAGAGTGAGGAGCGCATAAAAATGTGTGTGTGTATTTTCTCTTTTAATTCCCATTGGAGGTGTAATACATTAGATGGGGCTGTGGTGGTCTGCGGTACACAAACCCAGCTGCATTGAAACCACCACACACCGTCCTCAAGTAACCCTGAGGGACGGAGTGAGAGAGAAAGAGAGAGACTGAAAGAGAGCGAGAGGCAGACAGATAATGCCCGAGGTGAACACGGCATGTATCAAAGACACAAGAATCAGACGCACATCAGCTCCACTGACCTGAAATGTACACAAACACGCCATGTGGCTGTGCTCCCGTACCTCTCAGACATATTATTTTTGCTCCTTTAAGACTATTTTTGAAGTTGAATACCCATTTAACTTAATTCATTAATTGAAAAGTCCCTGTCCTTTGGATAATTAAATAAATCCCCGAGGCAGAAGCACAACAAACATCGAGTTACCAAGAGAACCAACGTCATGCAGCCGTTTCCCATTGAAAACTGCTTATTGCTGCGTGTCTGTGTGTTGTTGTTGTGCGTTTGATCCAAATAGGAGTGATTGTATGTGAACACAACCATATGGTGTCTGGTGTGTGTGTGTGTGTACAGAAGCGCCACCATATGGTTCTTTTACACTCACACTCACACAACTTTAACACAGGAAACTGCTCCCTGTCTCATTTCTGTCTGATAAAGTTTCCATGGCAACCAGTTGAGGCTGATTTTAATGTAATTTACCAAAAAGCCTTAAAGAGGGATTTACACACTTGACCGGGCAGCATGGTGAGAGGATTGACCCCTGCTGAGGTGAGCTATAAGCTGGTCAACACAGAGGCAACGGGAGGTAAACAAAAGTGCCGTTCAGTGAGGCAGAGATTTGAATTTTAGATTTACTGATGAATATTTGAGTGACTTAACATCTGCTTCAGGTGCAGCGCATCGGTTCACACCACCTCCTCCGCCTCATAGTACCGTGCGTGAGACAGATAATGACGAGGCGGCGGCGAGGAGAAGCAAATCAACGTGGAATCAGTCCAGATCACAATCTGGATCCACACCAAAATGTAGTGACTTCTTGCAGAGTTGTACGTGTCAGATTATTATGTTTACCAGCCTCCGTGTGCCTCGCAACGAGCAGTGACGGTTGCACAGTGGGTTAGAATGCCCACGCTCGCAGCCCCCTGTGTGTGGAGGAGACTCTCAGACAGCCATGATTAAAAGCTGTAGGTATAAGCTGGTTAGCGGCAGCTTTACAGGCAACCAGGGTTCCATCCTCATCCACTCCACATTTCCTCTCTGACATTCTTCTTTCTTCACCTCCGCTCATGTTAGTGCCCCTTCTCTTTTCAGCCCCACAGCCAGGTGTTCTTTTTGTGCTTTGAGTTGATTTGTTTTTTGTTTTTTTTTTGAATGGCTGTTTGTACTTTCAAAGTGCAGCATCAGGGACCAATAAGAGACATTTCATTCATTAGTGGATAAAAAAGGCGAGTTATTTTCAAACACAATGAATAGTAACCACATTTAAAAACAGAGGAACGGCCACTGTTTGTCCCGACGAAGTCATCAACCTAACTGGCGTTTAAAAATCCTGATGCTATATTTCTCAAGGTGTTTGTCTTCTCCAACATACACGTCCATCTCTGCGTGATGAATCACAAGCTGCCCCAGTTGTTAATGTTTTACCCTGATGCTCCGGCAGGGCAGCTATTTTTAAAACATTTCAATGCAGTTGAGGTTAGGAGAGGAGGTGGGGATGAACTTCACACCCTCCCTCTAATTAGTTTTAGCAACTTGTATAATTCCCATTATATAGATGAAAATGGCCCTCTGAAATATTTAAAGCCTCCTCCCACTCCCCCCTCACAAGCCCGTGGCCCCCAGGGACACCAACACCAGGACGGGCAACATGTGCAAAACGCAGCGATAAATCAATTATGTACGACGTCCCGCCACATCTCGTACCCTGGATTACGGATCTGATGCAGACGCTCGACAAACACATACAACTGCTCCAATAACACTCTGCTTCGGCGCCGACCTGCAGGTATTAGAGGCAGGAGCAGAATTCATGTGTGTGTGCAGCGTCTGTTCCATGTTGTGCAAACACAGATCTATATCCGTGCACATACATTCTCACAGTGCCGATGGGGATTAACATACACTCACCACAACATATTGGAAATCAATACACTTTTAATGGATCAGCCTCAGGATGAGAGCTGCTGGATGGTGAGGATGATTCTTCATGTTTTACCCCCCCCACCCCCATGTCTCCTCTCTTTGTCCCATCTCCTCTATGAAGCTTTGTTTACACTTGTAAGGCTCAGTGTGCTTGTTGTATTAGTGCCTGGAGTCTGAAGCAGCGGCTGTGCCTCCTGACCCTGACCTAATGTCAAGGAAAGTCAGACACATTTTTTTCCGTTGACTGCTAAAAATATAAGGCTTTTAATTTTTCTTTTTTTTTTTTTTAATCAAAAATGAATTTATAAAACCAAACAATTCATGGGTGTTGCTCTGAACCTGACCTTTAACAAGATGTCCTACAACTGCTGTGTAAACCAGGAGTTATATTTATTAAACGGACAACAGACTCTCTCTCTGATGTGGAGCTGGAGGGGGAAATAGATGTTTCAAGGCTGAGCTCTTTACAAAATTAAATCAAAGTGACTTAGAACAGTGTGAGAAAACAGTGTTATTTTTCATAAACTGCAGCTAAAAGACAAATGTAGATATTTAAATGAAACACTTTCAAGCTTCAATGTCATAACCCTGAGATGACTCCTTATATCCAAACAAATATTAATGGACACCATGAACTTAATTACACAGATGCCATTTGGAGTATTCTAGTTGCTAATAAAAGTCAAATTATAATGGTAAAGAGTCAGAAGATTCCCCTGCTAAAAGTTAGGCTCGCTCCGTGAGCCCCATGAATTTATTACCAATACACACAAGGTGAAATATGAGGTTTGTCAAGACTCCACTCCTGCACAGCCACGGACACAGAGCCTCTCTGTGGGCTACAACCCCCTCCCTTTCAACATGAAACAGACGTGTATACCAGGGGACACCCGCGCTGTGTTTGGGGTGTGTGCAGCACAGACCCCCCCATTAAAACACAGCCTCTGGGAGGGTTAGTATCCAGACTACCTTCACTTTTAATGGCCTGCCTGCGGCGAACAAGCTTCTTGTCTGTCTTTCCTTTTAGGGAGACAACACAACGCTCTCTCAGTTTACCTGCTCTCTATGTTTTCCATCTCTACATTTTGTTCCTGTAGTTCTAATGGACTCCAGTGGAATGGAGCGCGCCTGCAGGGGCCACTCGGCTTCAGCTCTTTATCCGACGGGACATTTAAACATTTTCATCAGCAGAAATCACACCAGAGGACGCACAGGAGCGGTGAAAGGGCTGATGTGTGTATTGTCCAGACGCAGGGCCTGTGGTGTTAATGTGCAGTCTCCAGTAACCGGAGTGGGAGTTCCCCTCGAGGGCGGCTCGGGTGTCGTTGTTCTGGGCTTGATATGAACAAAGTACCCGTCACTCAGTCTCTAAATCCTCCTCTATGTGCCTTTTCCCCTTCACATGAATCTTCCCTCCCTGTCTCTCATCTCCAGCCTCATCATCCCTTCATCTGTTTCTCTGCGGGTCCATTCATTGACTTTTTTCGATGCTGCTTATCAGAGACAACACAAGAAAATCACACAGTCTACGTTCCCTAGTTTGACCAATCACATTTGAGCAGGCTTTGGCTGCCCTCAGGTAAACAGTCCTCCTGGACAAGGATGTGGAATAAATTAAACCCAAATGCATCATTATTGGCTTTTTAATCCATCTCTGGTAACAGAGATAAGTAAAAAATGCCTGGAACTCAAACAACTGCTCAGATCAGCCCATCAGAGAATGTCTGAATGGGCTGAATGATTTTTGTGATTGCATGAACAGAGGTTTTACATTTAAATCTCTCTTCCTTTTCCCTTTACTATGAGCTGCTCCATCCTTCCAGTCTTCTCTCTCTCACTCTCTTCACTCCCGTTTATTTTTTCCCCATCACTCTGGTCTCTTTCTAGGAATTGGGCCTGGCCAAATTCCACATTAGTGAGATTGATGGAGCTGGGGCTGGGTGTAGATAAATGTGGAGGCAGCCAGCACGTACAGACAGCAGGACTGTAAACACACACACACCCTCATTTCATTGACCTCTGTCCTTTTGTATTTATTTAATGCAGTAAGTTGTAGGTTCACAGTTAGATCTTGAATTTAAAATGGTAAATCAAATGTTTTTCCATCAGATATTACAGATTCAAATATTCTGCATTTAGGGATGAACGTTAAGTTATTTAAAACAAACAATTATCACATTAATGGAGTTTTTCTTTAAATGTGTAACATAATTCATTTTTTACATGTACAATAGAAAAATAAAATAAAAAAAACAAGTCTTCAACCAATTACTCTTATCTACCTAATAATTAAATGGAATTAGTTTTGTCTGAGTCAGTAACTCTTTAATTTAATTTTGATCATGTTTGTGCATGATTTCAAAAACAGCACAGCAAAACAACCAAGTGGTTTCAATCTCCCTGTAGGTCATGCTTCGGTTTCAAAGATGATAATATTACAAAAAGGAACAATAAGGTCCACAAAATGACAATCCTGTTCTTTAAGCTGCAGCGCAACCTCAGCCTGTGTGTGTCAGAGCAACATGAAAGCTCCCAGTGTCCCTGAGTCCAAAAATAGAGCAGAGAAAGACCTCTTTGTGTTTGCTCTTTTCAATCGACAGGACAGTTCCACAAAGTGACCGACTGTTGTGCATGAGACTGTGTGTGTGTGTGCGCCCCAACACTCCGTGCACCCCTGTGACAGATCACATCTGACTGGACGGGCTGATGTAAAGACTCCAAGCCGGGAAGTACGAGAGTCCCACTTCAGGAATAAAGACCGATGGTTAATTTCTATTTTTTTGCCAATCATCACATGCCTGAAACTCATCCTGGATCATCTTCCCTCTGATCCGTTAAATTTCTAAACTAGACAAGACTCAGGGGAGTTCAAACTGCACCTGGGACAGGCCCCTTCATTGCTGCTTTCAACAGTCAAACTTTCAATTTGTGCAAAATCTGTGTCTTATAAACAACAATACTGAGGATGCTGCAGTCCAGTAAACCACACAGAAGAGTCCAAGTCTGCTTTAATCCCCTCAGCTCACAGGAAGAGCAGACAGGGGAGCAGCAGTGTGAGGGCGTGTGTTTGAAACTCACCGGTTTAGGCATCTTTCTCCTCTGTCCACCCAGTCCCTGATTCTGAGAAACCACAAAGAACTCGTCCTCCGTCTTTCTGCCTCCCTAAGGGGGACCAGCACCTGAGAGACAACACACAAACAAACAGAGTGGACGTCACAACAAAAAGAATAAAGAGAAATAGACGAGTACACAGAAAAGGAGACGGAACCCGGAGGAGTGAATGGTTTAAATCACTTCTCTGAGGTGACCTTTGACCTGAGCACTGTCAGTAGGTCACGGACTGATGCCTCTTTAACTCTGTCTCCACAGGCAGAGGAATAAGATTTATCAATATTTTAAGTACATTAAATATTCCTGAGTCATTTTATAATCACATCACAGAGATTTATAAAAACGCTGTGGCCTAATTCAGTTCTTTCATCTCTCTCTCTTCACTTCTTTGAAGCCCCCCCCATCGATGTTCTTTTGGGGTCAAACCCTGAAAGTACACGAAGCCTGGAATATGAGTCTTTGATTGCACCAGCAATCAGAGCCGCCTCAATCTGACCCGGTATTGTCCTTCGGAAGTTCTCCACACTTCCATTCACAAGAGAAGCAGCTTGAGTACAAGGGCAGCACTTTGCTGTTACCATGGTAACCACATTTAACAGGCAACACGGTGGTGGTGATGCAGTTCAGTTTTTAAAGATTATGTGAAACTCATTTTGTTCACGAGCAAGGAAGGAAGGATCCGTCAGGAACCAACAGATCTGAGGATTGATTCTGATGGAGCTAACGAGAGAGGGAGGGACCAGCTGGAGGCATAAACAGGAAATGCTCCGTCTTACTAATGAAACTGGAATTTTAATCCACATCATTTTGTCAGATCAGACCATTACATGATAATTATGAATGGAGACAACATTTTCTTCTGTAACGACAAAATAATAGCCCTTTACACAACATTTTTGTACTTTTACTCCCATCACAGAGACACAGTTTCAAAAAGTAGAACCATTTACTCTCCTAATTATAAAAGGTACTCAATCTAAAAGCAGCTGAGAGCTGCGCAGCGAGTTCATCAGCCCGGTCTCCAACTGCCATTTCCTCCAGCTCCAAATCTCCTTTTCTTGAGATTCATCTTTCCATTTCTCCTTAACAATGGAGGGAGACGGTGAGAGGGTGAGGAGCAGAGCGGAGGATTAATCAAGGAAGGAAACGTGAGCAGGAATCCCAGCACATAAGAATTCACAGGGCGCCTTGACCCATATTCCTGCAGCCGGGAGGTAGGTGAAGACAGAGGATACTGAAGCCAGGAGTGGGCTGAATACCTTTTCACTGGCTTCCTTCATTGACCGTGGAGAAGGAAGTCAGAGGTGGAGGATCCTGCTTTGGGTCAGACCTAACTATGGAGCATTATTTGTCCATGCAACACATGGACACACGGGTTATTCAGTCAATGGCACAAACCAATAACATCAGCTTATCTCTCTGAAGGTGCACGGTGAAAGTGATTAAACAAATCGACAGATTTTAATAGATTTTAGTGCTTCAGGCTTTATCACACACACACGACTTGTTGTGTGCACCGTAGCTGAAAGCATCTGGAGACAAAGGAACATAGGTCTGCTCTGTTTAGCAGCCCAGTACCTTGTAAAAGTGGGTGCATAAGCCTTCAGGGTGTGTGTGTGAGGGCCACTTCTGTCACAGCTTCCAGGTCACTGCTCATAGGAAGAGCAAGGCAAATAACAAAAGCTCAATCCACTTGGTTTCCAGCAGTTGACACCATGTTCAAAACAACTGTGATGTTCTTTTGTCACTCTGGTAAAAGCTAAATATAATATTGTCTGATTTATTAAATAAATGTTTAATAAAACATTGCTTTTCTATGACACTGGTTACTGTGCATTAGGATGGCATTTATGACAAAAATAATCTGCTTCTTTTCTTGTGATTACATTTCAAAGTCATTACTACTTTTTAAGATCACGCTTTTATCAAAACACAAATCTTTGACTGTATGCAGAGTCGACAGCATCTAAGGCTCAGAGTGCAGGAGAGGACACACACTCGCTCAAACAGCTGTTACAACAGCAGGAAACTGTACCAACTGCTCCTGACAACAAGGCTTTCCTTGTACAACACAAGTGTCGTGTGCTTCGTCACCGAGTGTTTGTGGAACAGCACAAATGGTCAGTGCAGAGCGAGTGAGAAACCACAAACAAACACGCAGCAAACTGACGGTGACACTGTGAGGAACACAGAGGCTCTGCACAGACAGTCCAGTGAGTCCTGGGTTCCCATGACATTCGTTGAGCTTTTGTAAAACATCACGTTTCATAACTTCCATCTGATACTACATCACCTCATGACCCAGCAGGGGATGCTTACTGTCTGCTTGACCTTTTGCGTGCCCTGCTGACTTATCCGTTAATTAAGGGAACGATCACACTTATGTCAACGGCAGGTTAATATTGCAGGTCAAAGTTCACCACAGTTCATTTGCATGCCCAGAAACGAAAATGTAAATGTAGGACTGCTCGTGCGTGGAGCTGCTGACACTCATTCAGTGTTTGACACCACAGGAGGATCTGGACATGGAGGTGTCTCACAGAGACACACAGAAGTGACAGGGATGCAGAAACAGAAAGTGACAGAAATGAAGCAGAGAGAGAGAGAGAGACGTGATGAGGAGATGAGAGACGGAGACAGAAACTGGATAGTGTGTGTCAGCGGACCTGGCTATGATGTGGGCTGTGAAACCAAAGCATCAGGTCTCAGGCACCGACTGAGCACAGTTTGAAAACACAGCTCTGGAATACTTTGATATTTTTTGATTGTTAGAAAGTAGTATTGAATTCCCTCAACACAGAAACTTCCTGGTTCAACTGTGAGCCACTGTCCTGATTACTCATGCATGCTTGCACTTTTACAATACAGTGGGTAAATATACTGGGTATTTCCATTTTGTTCACTTTTCTTTTAGCATTTTTAATTTGGGGTTAGACAGAACAAAGCAACAGCAGCTTACAGAGCAAAGAAAAACAAAATAACCCAAGATTAAAAGCACAAACTGGAACAGGACAGAAACTCAGAGACAAATGTCCCCCAACGAGCTCAATGAGCCAAACTGCTTCAGCCATTCATCGTGAGGAGCTGCTGCACTGACACCACGACAACAGCTCAGACGCTCTCACATCAGCAGCTGCTCTGTGAAGAATGAGTCTGGAGTCATGAGCTGAATTTAATGCGTCTGTTCATTTGTAAAAAACAACTTTAGTGCGTTTCTGTGTTGAGGCCCATTGATCCAGAGCTCTGTGGTCGATACACTGACGTGGATGATTTTTCTTTAGAAACATTCACGTGGGTCTGAGCGTCCAACGACCATGTGAGCCCTAAGACGGTGCACAATTACAGATATCATTACCCCTAAATATTCTTTCTCTGGACGAGGTTCTTGGAGAACATCAAAAACAATGCTGGAGAAAAAGTAATGAAAGGTTCCAATCCTTTGGAAAGGTCAAGAACCCCAAATCGCTCCTTCATAGCGAGAAAGTGATGATACAGATCATTTACCATTTTAATTTTGGCGTTATCCTGCTGCTAAACAAACCGGCAAGCGATGGAGGTTTAACCCTCAATGAAAACTACAGACAGTAAAAAACATGGACACGTTCCACAACGCTATGGCATTATAATCTTTAGCGACCAAAATATTAATATTTCCATGTTTTATTCATATTCCATTTGTATAATTTCAAAAGGATGACATTTAATTACATTTTATAATAAAAAACTCAGAACGACACCCATGAAGACAGACATTGTCAGATGAAGACCGGCCTGACCCTCTGAGCCCATGGAGGCTGAGGCAGAAATCTAAAACCAGCTACAGGTGGACTATCTCATGACATGACGCGGAGCCTCTTTCTCAAATGAGCTGTAATTTGGTCCCCGGAAAGGAGGCGGGGCCCAAGAGCAACAGGAGGGGATTTGATCGACGGGGCTAACAGACCAATCAGCGAGCTTCGTTAAGACGCAGCACCTGTCTGCGCCAGATGGAGCGTCACGTGAGCGCGCGCTGAGGTGCCTCAATTCACGACCGATGTTTACGTGCAAAACGTAGCGACTCGAATTGTGTCAGAAGGAGTCGCAACAAACAGCGGGATTTGATATTCTAGAAGCCTCCTACGCCACGAGAGGAGCGTTCAGAACATGACGGCAGCAGCTGCCCGGGTGGCCGGGACAGTTGCTGTGTTTACACGTGAAAAACAAACAAACTGCCGCAAACACCGCTCCAACATCCAGGAGCCGGCTGCGCGTAATTGCGCCAAGTCTGCAAACAGCGCGCGCCTGTGCGCCACCACACTGAGGGGAAATGGACACGCATCTAATTACCTTGCGTGTCCGTTGCGTAATAATTTCACTCCGCTTTACTCACCCCGTCCTTCCGCCCGGTAAAGAGGCAGGGTAGTCCGGTCCGAGCACGCGGCTAACCTGCCGGAGAGGTGAGCCGTATTCCCCAAGTTACACGCGGCGTGCTCAGCGTTCGCGTTAAAGGCACACGCAGCCCGGAGAGGAGACTAACTCCCTTCCTCCTCCTCCTCCTCACCACCGGGTTTGAAGCGGATTAACGGGAGTCAGGCGGAGACGAAGCCGATCAAACTCACCTCTGACGCCCGGCGGCTGAGGATGTGTCCAACCGTCACCCCCCTCCAGCTGGCTGCGCGTCTTTATATAGAGCCGCCGCGTGTAAAAATAGCGCGCTTCACCTTCCCGGCCTCCTCTGCGCCGCCGCTTACCGGACACGGTGATACGGTGACACTGGCTGCGGCGGGAGAGACTCCTCCGCCAGGCTCCCACGGCCGGAGGTGCTCGCAGTCAATATGGCTGACGAACTCACCGAGGCGTGGTGAGTCCCGCAGAGTCACCCCCTCCCCTTCCCGCCCCCTGACGCTCCGCAGGGCCGCGGGGTGTGAGGCAGGACTCCCCCAAAGTCCGACGCTTCGAACGGTTAGCACTCACATGGGCTCACAGAGGATTGAGTTCAGTTATATGGAGTCAACATCCAGCCTCAACACTGAATTCCATCTCGATGTTTACCTGTTAACATTGACAATAAAGGCTGTCTGTTCCGTTCAGTTCACATCTAAAATAGGAAATCTTCCTCCAAGGCCCAACATCTATGTATCTAAAAGGCGTAAAAACAAACCCACATCTCTGTGCTTCTTTCTACGGAGCACCACAGTTGCATTCTATTTATCTTTGCCTTCTTCTATCGTTTTGCTCACGCAACATTCAGGAGCGTCCCCTGTACCTCCACAGTGTGTGAGTTCAGAGCTGCGTTCAAATTCCAGCACCGTCTCCACAGAAAGAGGAGCTGCTTGGAAATAGAGGCCAGATGATGATGATGACAGCTCTCCTGGGAGGCCGGTTCGTCCGTTTGTAACCTATTTAAACACCCCTGACATGAAAATGTGGAATAGAAACCGCAGATGATCGTAAATGTCCTGTCTGTTATTCCACAGCATGCTCCGTGAGGCAGAGGCAGTAAATCTCTCAGTTTCATGTTTTTTAACATTCCCTCCTCCTCCTCCTCCTCCTCTGAACCTCCTGAAGGCCGCGTCCTTTCCCTCTGCCTCCCCGGGGTGTTTTCAGTCAGCGGTTTAATGAAGTGATGTGGAACATTAAACTGGTTTAATGGAACCTCCCAGGTGCTCTGCGGTGGCACAGCAGGTAGATTCTGTTCCAAAAACAAAGATGAACGTTGATCCAAACATTCATGAGTTCAGTTTATAAAACCCAGTCTATTATTTAAAAAAAATAAAAATAAAATAAAATAAAATACAGAACATTAACTCAGAGCTACAAACATGACAGGTGACATGGAATTCAAACACGATGTGAAGAGTGGAGAGGCCTCTGAGAACATTCTGGTCCAAGCTTCTCCATCTTGTTTCAGCAAAGATTTAAATCTGCTCATTTGCATTGACTCTTCCTTTGACAGTTTCACTTGACGCCCCTGCTCTGATGGTCCCAGTTGGAGGATCACAGTGGGTTTGGCTTCTGATGTTGAAACAACCTGTGACAGTTGAAGCGCTTCAGCAGATTCTCTATATGAAGAAACACTGACATCCTGTGGCTGAGGCCTGTAAACTCTCCAGTTTGTCGGTCTCCAGGGCAACGTGAGACACAAGCGCTATGCAGTGATGAACGGAATGGAACTGGAGCCAGAGATGTTTGCGTATGTGCTTTCTCCTCAGCCTGTATGTTGACCTGTACATCAGTGTACTGCCCTTTGTCTGAGACTGCTCATGATAGACTTGTATTCTTTAAGTGACCCTGACCTCTGACCTCTAAAGAGAAGGAACATTGAATAGAAGAAAAAAGACGAAAGGTCTGAGTTAATCACTATGAGAGGGTTAAGAAGAGAGAGGGGGAGATTAATCAATACTTATTTGACTAATTCTAGTATGACTAAACCACTAGGGGGTGTGTTTCGATTTGTAGTCATTCAATGAGTGAAAGTCCTATTTTGAGATCTGTGCCGGAGCAATGCTGTGATGCTTATCAATATTATTTAAAAAGAACAAGAAGGCATTAAAAAGCAACTTATCACTTAGTTCCCTCTATGGCCACAGGGAGGCAGCAAATCCATACTGGATTTTGTACAAACGCGGGCGCACGCACACACCCAGACTTTAGGATCCCTGTTATCTGACATATCAAACAAAGCCCTTTGGTTAGTGTGAAGTGTGTTTACATTCTTTCTCTATTGATTCGGTGAAGTGTCTGGCAAACAGACGTTTGACAGATGTTTGATCAAAGAGTGAATAAAACCAACAGCGGCCATTATGTCGGCCTCATGACTCAGCAAACGGTACAGGACATGTTACAATGGGGCCGGTGGACATTGGGACTGGACGCTCTCTGACCCAGATTGAACTATGTGGAATTTCTGCCACAAAACTGAGAAGCTGTGAATCATTTCTAGTGAAGCTTTTATCTGGTTCTCACCACAGAGATGTGAAACCTCTCTCTGTCCGAGCTGAGGACACAGTGACGTCGCACGTTTTGCTTTATCTTCATATTTCCCAGTTGAGACCGACATTACTATGAAAATATGATGCTGCTTTTAAATGCATATTGTGTTAGTTGCATGGAAACTGCACTTGAATACATTTCAAGCTACAGAACGTGACCTTTCAGTAGCAACACGGATACGACACATTCTGAACTCATCGTCTCACAACCCCACGACTCCACTTCTGGCACTGGTGGCATTTCAGCTGCCGCCTGCCACCACACAGGAAACAGGCAATAAAACAAACTCATCCCCCCTGCCGCTCCCTGTCATCGCCGTGTTCTACAAATCATCTCAACGCAGATCATTTAATCAACATCTCAGCCTCGTCTGTGTCGAGCTCCGGCAACCAGGGCCACGCAGACTTGGACGCTCAACACAGAGTTTGGCGTTTCCTGCAGCGTGACGCCATGTTTTCAGCTGCGTGCAGAAGAAACAGGGGAAGCCTGCCAGGGGGGGGGGGGGGGGCCCTCTGGACGCCAAGTGAAATATTATTCCCGCCTGCCACCACACAGGAAACAGGCAATAAAACAAACTCATCCCCCCTGCCGCTCCCTGTCATCGCCGTGTTCTACAAATCATCTCAACGCAGATCATTTAATCAACATCTCAGCCTCGTCTGTGTCGAGCTCCGGCAACCAGGGCCACGCAGACTTGGACGCTCAACACAGAGTTTGACGTTTCCTGCAGCGTGACGCCATGTTTTCAGCTGCGTGCAGAAGAAACAGGGGAAGCCTGCCATCGGGGGGGGGGGCCCTGGACGCCAAGTGAAATATTATTCCAGTGGAATGAAAAACGCTGCTGGCTGGAAAAGCGCTGAATAAATCATAGTTCTGTCTGTGAGGATGGCGATCATCAATGAGCATTAAATGAAGCGCGGGGAGGAATTAGTCGGAGGTGCATCTTCACGTGCTCGACAATCAATAACGGTGACGTGCGGCACGTGCTGCCTTCAGTGTCTCCGTGGCTTTATATGGTGGAGCCACTGCATCAAAGAGCTGGAGAGCAGAGGCGGGATGAGGAGGACACGTGGAAAGTCAAAGAGATGAGATGCAGCAGGAGGAGGAGAAGACAGACAGACAGAGAGAAAGAGAGAGAAAACAGCGGGAGAAATAATCCAACAATATGACCCCTGAGGCTTTTTTGAGACCTGAGAGTTTGAAAATATTTGACAGGTCGGACTGACTTCAGCTTCCACACAGCTTTTACCTCACGTTTTGCCTTTGTTAGGAACGTCCTCTGATTAATAGCTGAAATGACAAAAAAAAGACTGCTCATCAAGCCAACGTTTCTCTTCAGGATAGATCAGCCAAATAAGTCCTTCTAAAAACCACACAGCTGCTTTCAGACACGCAGAGAACCCTCTCCTGACTTCAGCTGTATGAACGACAGAAATCAGATATAAACTGAGACGTAGTTTCGTAGAACTCTTCATCAAAATGTCTGAAAACAGCTGCAGTGGAAGGGAGGAGACAGGGATCAAACCGCCGACCTGAATGATGTGATGCCTTCAGGCCGGCAGTTTGATCCCTGTCTCCTCCCTTCCATGTGCCAAAGTGTCCTCGAGCAAGACCCTGAACGCCACATTGCTCCCGATGGCCGACAGCGTGTGAGGATGTGGGCCAGACAGAGTGTTATGAAGTGTGATCGTATGTGTTAAAAGCTGATTCATTGTGAGCGGAACCTTGAAAGGCGCCTCCTAAATACAGTGTTTACCAAGGTCGTCTGCTCTCCTGAAGATCCAACCTATTTTGGTATTGGGATGATAACATCTTCTTTTCCCGGTAAACTCAGGGCAGAGGCAGAGAGAGAGAGAGAGAGGACGTCTCCCTCCAGTCAGCCCTGTGTTTGAACCCACTTGTCTGACAAGTGTGAGAGAGCTCGTGTTTGTTTTAATGCACCTGCGATAGGAGCGGTAAGTCATCACGCCTCCGCTCTGATGCACGTGTCAGACCATGACCCAGAGAGGCAGAAAACGGTCATCCATCTACTCTACTATGCATGAAGACGTAAACAGGTTGATTGAAAGGACGCAGATTAAAAGATGATGTACCACTCCGTAACCCCGCGTCGCCCAGAGCCTCATTAGAAACGCGACTCCACATGTAAACACAGTATTTTTTTTATTTAGAGTTGCTTATAAATGGTATTGTGGAGTAAATATTTGAAGACGACTGAGTCTGGTCGGATTTCTATTGGGATGGTTTATATTTTCCTGGATGATGTTTCTCACATGATTTCAACAAAGAGTCGTTTTATTTTGGCAGCAGCGAGCAGTTTCCATGCTTTCATTCGTGAGGGCGAGCCTGTCAGGAATAAACAGACTCCACGCTGCGTGCTGAGTCTAGTGCTTCTCTGTCACTGACCTTCAATTTCGGCCAGACGTTTAACGGGAGATTTGACCCTGCACACCTGCACACGTGTTTTTTTTTTTTTTTTTTAATCCAGGCTCTCCAACTGTATGACATCACAATGTCTTTCATTTCAGTGGTAAAACTTGTCTGTCTGCTTGTTCCAAGTTTAAACTTTACCCTCTCACCTCGCCGACAGCCGTTCTCTCAGATCGCGAACGCCTCTCAACTCTGACACGAGACGCCGCTTTGATGTTTTTTGAACTTGACAGCTTCTTCACTGCGCGGCTTCCTCTCCACCTGGTTTTCTCCATTGATTTTTCACTGTTTGTCACACACTTTCTTCCTGGTTTGAGCTCTTCACTGTTTCCAATCATGGTCAATTTGTATCAGTCACAATCTCCACGTCTCCTGCTCTTCACCTCCAGAGTCATTTTTTTATCCCTTTTTTTCGCAGCACACGATCCGGTCTAATGTCGGCGGGGTGAAGCTGCAGGTGATGCAGCCAGCACGTGTTTCTGTCAGATCCAAAATGGCAGATGTTGAAGTGGGAGTGATGGCGTCAGTGGGGCCTCGTCGGGCCGCTCGCGGAAACGTGAGTGGGCCGAGCAGTTCTGCATTAATGCGATGATGACTTATCCGTCGATGACGTGATGCCGACTGGTTCCTGCATCAGAGAGCCAGGTGATATCTTACTGGTCATATTATTTAGAGCCGCCTCACACAGACGTTCTAAACGTTCCCATGATGTGGTGAGACATTTACATTCCTCTGCTCCGCTGTGGTGAAGATGTTTACTCGGCTGTCGGTGTCCTTCCTCCACTGCTCAGTGGACACAGTGGACACAGTTAGAATGATCATAACTTAACTGGTATAGCACTCATCTAAATGAACTCGACTAAAAGGAAAGGTCAGATCACATAATGAGGTGGAGGTGTTTACATTCATAGAGAAACACATTTGAGAATCATTCATTAAAACCTTTAGATGAACGCTACTTTTTCTAGAGCACTACTAAAGTCATGACCTCTTCATAAAGATTAATGCCATTGTTTTATCCACTTTAACTCATAATGAGGTCTGGCCTGCTCCAACACACACACACATGCACTGAATAGGCTGGTGAATGACAGCTGGTGAACTCTTGCCGGGCTGTGAGCCAATGGAAATGCAGAAAGTGGGTCAGCATGGTAGATTAAACTCTCATCAGTGATGGAGACCTGCCTGGATATTGTTGTTGTTCTCCTCCTCTTGTTCAGTTTGTCAGATACGGCCCCGATTGGAGCAAAGCCTCTTAGGGCCACTTACAATGATTATTATATTAATCAGATTTCAGGGCATTTGTAAATCAAATCCCTCTGAGGGATTTATTGAGCCGATAAAAAGCTGGAAGTTGTTCTTCTGACTGTGTCGGTTATGTGATGATGGGGAAACCAGTGAGTGAGTCTCCATTACCTTCTATTGCACGGTTACAAAGCCAAAATATCCTGGCTCGGGCTCCGGTGAGGTCATTCAGAGTAGAAACCTGTGGAGTAGTGACCACGGTGAGAGGCCTCAGCGTCCTGACCCGCCCATACACTCGTAGGTCAGTCCCAGCTGTCAATCACGATGCATAACCCTGTCATGGCCATCAGTGATTTAAGCCTGGAGAATACCTGCCTTCTAAAACAACCTGTGATGTCATGACTGCCTACATAATAATTTCTCTTCAGGTCTCTTAGCTGTCATGTTATGGTTCTGTTAAATATTCAAAAGAGTGTAAAAAGTGCTGGATTATACAACATGCCTGCGTGTGCGTGTGTGTGTCACAGGGCTCACTGAGGGAATGAGTGATACAGATGTGTGTAAATTACACACTCAGGTGAACAGGGTTGAGACTGATTCTCTCACTCTTTGAAAGAAGAAAGAAAGTCCTAGTTTCAAGTGTTGAGAAATACGGCCCAGAGGTTAACGTGGTGAACACAATATCTGCGAGTGTTAAGCTGCCACACAGTCCGCTGTCTGTTGCATAACACCAAAAAAAAAACCCAACGCCTTTTTTTTTTTTGATCTGCCGCCAACCACGGCTCACACACGTGTCGACCACGGGAGAGGGACAGGGAGTGCCACAGCGGGCAGGGCAGGCATGGGGTTTAGTCATAGGTCACAAATCATGACCTCACCTGCCCTTTCCGGCCCCCTCATGTATGTTTCCCTGTTCCACTGTCTGTCCTAACAGAGTCAAAGCTAAATAAAGACGTGCATCGATCCACACAGAATGCTTCATTGTCCCCTCTACGTTAGGCCAGTCAGAGTCAGAGGTTAGGCACAGGGTAATACCTGGGTAAATGTCTGCTTTCTTCATCACTCCATCCCACGCCTCATCCTGACATCTGTTCTGTGTGACTTTGGTGAGTGGTGTGGAGCAGAACTGTGGATCAGTTTCAAGTCGTTAAAAGCCAGAGTTGGAAAAAAAAACAAAACAAAATAAATGTGCAGACCAAGCTTCTGCTTTCCTGCAAATTTGAACATGACTCACCATAAAACTGGAACTATCCTCAAATGTGGAAGTAAAAGAGAAACAACAGCGTGAAAAAGAGAATGCTGCTGTGAAGCTCGAGCACGGAGACAGACTCGGGGGTTCCCCTGTTAGGGGGAAAACGCATCTTCAAAAGCTGCGTGGCCTTTCACTGACGGGGAACACGGACGCGGCGCTCGGTGCTGATAACAAAGAGGTGGATGAAAGTTTGACCGGATCGTCGGTTTTAAGCAAAGGTCAGGCTCGTGCCCCCCCCCCCCCCCCCCCCCCCACACACACACACACATGAAAGGAACACAGAAAAGCATGAGCACACGCACGTGGAAGACAGCGGGGAAATGGCCTGGAGGGTTGCACATGTTAGATAAGAGACTGGGGCCATGTGTGTGTCCCCTGTTGTCCTGTGAATGTCACCAGTCAATGAGGTGTTGGAGGCTCAGCTCTCCACAATGTGTTTGTGATCTCGTCATCATTTATGTGGAATCACAGGTGAGCGCACGTCTGAGTGTGTGAGCAGACGCCAGGGAATGCTCGTTCGAAAGGGAACTGTAAATCTAATGGGAACCTGAGCCTTTGAAGACGAAAAGAGCAGAGAGCAGGGTCATTCCTCCGGCCCCAGAGGTCATCTCAGGTTGGAAGCTCTCTATCCAGAATGAGTCGGTGAGGGTCGGGACTTTTCATAAATCACTGCTTTCTAGACGTAAATCTTAAAACAGGTGATTTAACTGTCATGAGCCGACATGTCAATTCAGGCTGAAGAGAGAGAGAGAGAGAGAGAGAGAGGGGAAAGTCAGCAACTCCTGTTGCCGTGCCGTCCAAGGCCATGGTTCTCTCACCCTGTGGTCCTCTGCTGCTGGAAAATGGTGGATTGCTCTCTAAGTGGAAAACAGTGGGTGGATGCATGAAACAAGTGGAACGCAGGCGGTTTCCCAATGTTAAAGGAAGAGAAAAGGGTCTGTGAGTAAAATGCAGCAATGAAAATATGACATAATAAAGTGAAGCTCTTCCAAAAGGTCTGCAGTCTTTGCTCGGCTTCTGTTTGGATTATGTTGTGTGGATTACGTTTTCACCCCCGGTCGACTGGACCGAGGCAGAGCCGCCAGTCAGCGTCAGTTAGCTCTGATAATCAGCAGTCACACTTAAAAAAAGAACCTCTGACAGTGGGCTGGTGCTGACGTCACCGTTCTACATTCCACATGCAGAGACAATTAAGTTAAGCACAAAATAACATATTTAAAAAAGGGAACGCTGAGTCCACACCACAAACATGGACGCTCCCATTCACAGGATCACAGATCTGATGTTTCAAAACACACACACACACACATTGATGTCATAACATGCAACTTCTCTACTGTTGTGAAACCGAACTTTGTTGGAGGTCTGAAATGTGGTATTTTCTGGTATCTGGTATTGTGATGTAAAAACGTCAAACAAAACGCTGACATGTTGTTTCTTCAAACGACTCTGGTCGTGTACACGCTGTTGTAAACTACTGCGCAATTATATGTTGTGGGTCTCTCAGCTTGGAAGAAACTAAAGCACTAAAATACACCGGGTTCTCATTTAAGATCATTTAAAGATGGAGGGGGGGTGGTCGTGAATTTTATGGGACTGGGTCATTAGGACTAGCCGCTGTTTTGACCGAAATTCATGAGTTGGAAAGATCCTATCTTATGTGACCTCACTGCATGAAAGAGAACTGCTCGTTGGCCAATGAACTTCTCTTATCGTTCTCAGGAAAACACAAGTCAACTTCTGTTGCCAGGGCGACGGCTGAGGCCGTGAGGGAGTAGAGCTCCAACACAGAACTGTGGTGCTCCTCTCCTCTCCTGGTGGAGCAGCGGATCGTGGCTGGGTTAAAGGTTCAGCTTGTGACCTGCTCCACAAACTCAGTAAAATAATATTTGACATGGGAATGTTTGTATTTTATCAAAAGCACATGGTATCCAGCCACAGCCCAGTTGCCTGTTGGCTCCGGCGGGAATCGAACCCCTGACTTCAACATGGCTTGCTCTACTTTCTGCTGCATGGTTACATCCATACTTCACAGATCCTGGGGGGGAATGCAGGCACAGAATGTGAACCAGAGCAGGATGCAGCAGATGTTTATCATCCCACAGCTGTGGGTCACTGTGGCGTCCAGAGGATCTGAAGCCAGTTGTCCCGATGAGGCTGTGCACACAGTTTATGTCCATACTTCAGATTTCATTTTAGAGAGAGAGAGAGGAGGTTATTTGTTAGTAGGTTTATTCAGAATCACAAACTAAGTTCCACCTGCCTCGAGACACTGAGCTGTAAATCCAGGAGCGAGCGTGAAGCCAAGAAGTTAAACACGCCACACTTCTTCCTTAAGTTTTACAGGTATTCACCTGCCAGGGATGTTGAGCTATAAATACCAGCGGCTGCTCCCTCCTGCTGCCCCTGCTCCAGGTCGTGGAGGACAGATTCTCTTACATCACCATTCCCTGAACCTCTGACCTTTAAGCCCCGAATCTCTCTGTGGGTCTAAATGAGCATTTGAACCTCAGGCACACATTTCCAGATCGACGAAGGTAGTTTTCACAAGAGCAACATTTATTAAAAAGGTTTTTGTTCCCGTGAACACTGGACATCAGATGTACACAATATACAAATGGTGCATTTTGTAGCAAATATACTTTCTATAGAGACAGCAGCAGCAGAATTGGCATGTACAAAAATACACTTATGATTTTCTTACACAACACAACATACCAATGGAACAAGATAATATATTTATATGTATTTATATATATATATATATATTTCTATATTATAAATATGCAGAGCTATACACGTTGGACTCAAATTCACTGTAATGGAGAGAGGAATTAAAATATTAATAATACAGGATTAAAGTACATTTGACACCATTTAAAATGGCAATACCTCACATGACAATGACCTTATTGCTGAGTGTAGCAAATACTGCATCACCGACAGGTTTGTATCTACACACAGTGAAATCGGGTCATTCATCGTGAAGCCTCACAACAGAAATCAACACTGCAACATCGTCATATTATTAGGTTCGAACGTACGACAGCTCCAGGGACTGTTTGTACATTCCACAC
The DNA here is from genome assembly GCA_016785235.1 of Pseudorhombus dupliciocellatus. NCBI lineage: Eukaryota > Metazoa > Chordata > Actinopteri > Pleuronectiformes > Paralichthyidae > Pseudorhombus > Pseudorhombus dupliciocellatus. The sequence continues at coordinate 3,175,143 of JAFBJW010000311.1, read as the reverse complement.
ACACACACACACACACACACAGGCCATACCCTTCACATTCCTGTGAGACTGACAGCGTTCCTCTGTGAGACTATTGAAGTGCCATGAAAGCAAAGAATTAAAGAGACTTCTCTCTCGGTGGCACACATTTTCTCACGTTCCTGCTCAGCACGGGCCGACGGCGAGCACGCCTCACCTTAGCAGACGTTGTTTTATCCTTCCTCCCCCACCCTCCTCCCCTCCTCTCGCAGGTGACAGGAGCTGCCTGGGGTGCGCCTGGAAACTCAGAATAAATACCGGCCCCATTGATTCCACCGACTCAGACGCGTCACGAGAAAGCAACGGTTCACTCACATGTTGAGTTAAACTTATCGGTTTCTCACAAATTGGATATCAATACTCAATAAATACATGTATGTAACTGAACTGTTACTTTACTGAAAAATCTTCAGTAAAGTGTTAGGGGTCATTACCAACCAAACTTTTATTGTGCTCGTGCCAGATGTTTGTTGTGATCATTCCCTTGAGGAGAGTCCCCGTTTATGATGCTGCCAGTCGGTGTATATGGAGGAATATAATCACATTAATAATAACAACAACAGTTTTATCAATTCAATCTCTCACACACAGTTTGTTTGTACACTGCTCTTATTTACACATAAGACTCTTCTGCGAAAAAAAGCTGCTCGAAGTCGTCCACTCGCGGGTCGCTGCACCGCCGGTTCTGCCACTCCCTCTTCCCCTGCACTATCGCCAGCGCCACCTCCTGACTCCTCCGTAAGCAGGCGTCTGCATCCTCCTGATCCTGCGAGGAAAAGTAGTCCCTCACAGTCCGGGTGGCGGAGGGGGACAGGCAGAAGCGTGGCTCAGCGTGGTTGGGCTCTACGTCTGAAACTCTCAGGCCGCCGTCTTGGGCCGGACCTTTGTAAACTCGAGGTCTGTTCAGGCTCAGGCTGGAGGACGGGTGACAGGAGTTCGCCGTGGCCTTGTTGGGCTCGGACGCGCGGCGAGGGAGTGTCTTTCCTCTGGGTCCGTCCATCACCGGAGTGAGGGAGTGAGACTTTTGCCGATGAAGGACAAGAGTGGTGCCGCTCTGCCCGTAGAAAACTCCCTGCGGGGGCTGAACGCACTCGGGCAGTTTCTGCGCGCCCTCGCATCCTATGGGCTGTTTGGGGTTGTTGGAGGAGGTCTGGCTCAGGGGTCTGTGAGCACTGGTCTGGTCGTGGAGCTGCCTCAGCTCCTTGACTGTCAGCGGCTTCTCGGTGGCCTTGTAGAACGGCGAGCGACCGCGCTGCAGCTGCTGCAGGGCCTGCTGGTAGGACGGAGGGCTGCTGGATCTCCGCTGGCAGGTTCGATTCATTCCTGCCGCCGCCTCCTGGGTCCCGACCGAGTGGCCATTACCGGTTGGGTTGGTTTTCCCGTTGACCTCAGGCACGTCCTCGTCGGCGTGGCCGTTATCAGACTGCTTGAGTGACAGGCGGCGGTCCCTCTTGAGCCACGTGTTCGGGTGGAGGCCGTGGGGGTGGGAGGTGTTCTGAGCGGTCCGGATGGGCTGGTTGGGCTGTGGACAAGGGGGCGTGGCTTCCCTCTGAGGGGGGGAACCCCTGGGTGACAGCTGAGGCCGCCCAGGATAGACAGGGGAGAGCGGAGGAGGCTCAGCCAATGGAATCGCCCCATTGGTGGCGTAGTCAGTAGAATACTGCGAGAAGGCGGAGTCCAAAGAGCTGAGGGAGGAGCCTGTGGGTGAGGTGGCCGGAGACGACAGGCTGGAACAGCTGGCGTCCAGTCGCAGCGGGGGCGGAGCTGTGTGCTTCACCTTCCTCCCCCAGCCTCCATTCTGGACTTTGGCTCCTCCCTTCTCACGTCCATCGGCGCCCTCCTCCTTCAGCTGCAGCCCATTCAGCCTCTGATCCAGAAACACCTCGTCCTCCCCCTCCTCCCGCTCCCCTTCCATGGCGGCATCATAGCTCGCCTTCCTCAAGGGCAGGTGAGCAGCGTGAGCCGTCACAGTGCCCGATGGCGGCGTACTCGCCAGAGCCAGGGCGGGCTCTGAACTCCTCCTCAGCCTCCTGGGGCCGTGCGACACGCCGTTCCCCTCGCGGGCGCGGGGCTGCCGCACTGCAGGGCTGAACCTCCTGGGTCTGGCCAGCGGGGGCAGCTGCAGCAGGAGGTCGCTCTCCGGGTCGGGGTCGGGGTCGCAGTCACTCAAGGTGATGACGGAGTCGCGGCTGCGGCTGTCGGGCTTGTCTTTGTCCCGGAACGGCAGCTGCTCCTGGAAGGGAGACTCCAGGTCGTCGTTCAGCTCGTTCTCCAGACTGTCGTAGGACGAGTCGTTCAGCTGGAAGGACGACGCGTCTGGAAAGAGAAGGCAGTGTTTAAACAATAAACTCCGACTCTCAATACAAACTGCGCAGTTGAAACAGTGCGAGCAGTATCTTGACCCGTGAGCTGAAGGAACAAAGCCACGGTTCACAGCTGGAGACAGAGGACAGAGCGGCGTCCTGCTGTGAGCTCCTTGACCTCTTGAGGTTATTTATGGAGCCAGGAAGAAAAAGTCGGCGCTATTTATGAATGCGGAGATTCAATGGCGTGTTAATCGGCACATGCGACCCCAGCAATCACTGAAATTACAGCGGGTCAGTCTGCTGACCCCAATCAACGGGCCTGAAGGAGCACACACACACACACGGTCAATGTCAAACCACCTTGTTAGAGCCGTGTGTGTGTGTGGCACACTGAAGCACTGTTGTTGAAATTTCAGAAAACACTTCAAGCCTCTGTTGCCACACACACATTACATAAAGTATATATTTATTTATAACATATTATGTATTGCAGATGATTAGATAGTTGAGAATTCCTATTTGTTTGGAGCTGGTATTAACAACAAAGAGGAACTTTTATATTTAACTTCTGTGCTTTTCTTAATAAAAGAGCTGGGAAGTTTAAATTTGTCAAAATCCAGAGACATGGCGTCTGTGTTCGTCAGACCATGTCCATGTTTTTTCTGCTCCTGACCCTTGATCGTCTTTCCGCTCTCGTCCTGTTCTCGTCGGCCTCTCACCTGAACCGTGGTCGCTGCTGCTGCTCTTCTGGCTGCAGCTCCTGAACAGCGAGGTGACATCCTCTCCCAGCACGCTGCTGCAGTTCTCTATGAGGAACCGGACCAGCTCGCACACCTGCAGGAGGACAAACACGAACACGCTCATTGTTGCACGTCTGGATTCTGCTGATGCATAAGAGGAAGCGGAATGTTTCTGCAGCTGCCAAGCGCCTGTGTCGGCATGAATTCTACCTCACACACATACATACACACGCCTGATGGGACACAAACACGTTCAGACCACCGCATCTGGACACAGATTACACGCGATGTGTTGTTGTAAACATGAGTCGCTCTGTGACCCCGTGACCCAAATTGTTTTGTGCGTGCATATTTCCATTCTTGAGAAAAGTCTGTGTTCACTTGTTTGTTTCTGATATCGTCGCTCCATCACCTACGCAAGAATGTTAACTGCGAGAAAAACTCCTGACGTCACATGTCAGGAACGGCAGAGCCAGAGACTGGTGCTGGTGTACTTTTCTTTTTATGTCTTCTGAGATAATTAGCAGTCGGCCCAAATCTGGGACGGGAACAACACATTGCACCGAGGCTTCAAATGGGTTTGAGTTATTGCTTCCAGCAGCTCGGTTTCACAGCTCGCTGACTGTGACGGTGCCTTACAGGAACGATCGGATCAGTCTAAACACACGGAGAAATGAACCAAACACATGACGTCCCGTGTAACAAATTCACAGACAACGCCGGAGGGACTCAGAGACGCTGGGACATTTCCAGCCGAATCTGCCGGCTGTGTTTATAAATGAGCTGTTTTTCCATGTCGCCATTCGGCCTCCGCGACACCATGACACCATGGAAAACACGCCGGAGACAAACAGAGTTTAGGGCCTCTCTGTGTTTGTTTGTGGGCCAGATGTTGTCTGTGTGTGTGTGGTGTCCACATCCAGTTAATGAGTCATCAGCTGGTTGAAGCAAATCAACACCAGCGTTAATGTCGATTCTCACAGGTTTCAAAAGTTGTCTTAAAGATGATGTAATGATTTAAATCTACCATGGAATCAACCTGTCTCTGGATAAGATGGAGATTTTCGAGCACTTAAAACTTCCACTGAAGCCCGATTTATTCTGACGAGAGCTGAATGTTCCTGTTACATAACGTCCACAGTTATTTGTGCTGGTAATCAGGAGAAGTTAATCTGTTCTTGTTGTTACCGGAGAGCAGATGCAACGTTCCCCTCCTGGTTTTATCTCCTCGGAAAGTGCACCACATGTGCTAATGACGGCTGTATGAAAGCCTGGAGGCCGTGCTTCTCTTTGGATTATGGGTAATTCGCCATAGCCTGCAGTTACACAACATCCCCGCAAACATGTGACCCCGTGTGGCACATGGGGCAGAAATGTGACGTTAAAACTTTCTTTATCAAATAAAGTTCTGTGGACGGAGGCGGTGATCCCGCTTCACGTCCATCTTCACCGCCCTCCTTCCTCTTCTCCCGTCCACTTCCCTCTCTTGATTTGTTCTCCTCTCACCTGTCACTCTCCCTGTCATTGTGTCCTTCCCGCCCTCCTTCAAACACTCGCTCGGCATTCCTCCCTGTCAGTCAGCGAGGGCTGCTACGTGACGCAGAGCACGGCCGGAGAAAAAGGCCCGGAGGACATTCAGCCGCCCATCCATCAGCAGCCTGTTCAGTCTTTACCTCGCTCTCTTCACCTCTGTTTCACCCCTTTCCAAAAGCAGGTCAGTGAGAGCGCAGGCTGAGAAATGGAAGTTTGTGGAATGAACGCAGGTGGAGGAAGAACTTTCTCTGTTTAATGCCTCTGCAGGACGGGGGACACACAATCTGCACACGAGTGTGTGTGTGTGTATGTGTGCTTTAGCAGATGTTACAGCTGTGTGTTAGTAGGTCATTCCTGATTATTTCTGAGGTCACCAGTCCACATACACACACACACACACACACACACACACATGCACACACACACACAGAGTCCACCTATTTGCCTGTGTATCGCCTTTCTCTTTCCTCCCCCACGAGATTCTGAAAAACTCACTGTAGTTCCAAACAAAGCAGACGAAAGCAGAAAAATACAACTTTCCCCTGAGATGATTTGTCTCCCTGTCTCCATCTTAAGTGCTACAAAACCCAAAGCTGCTTTTACCTCAGCAGCTACGGTCAGAAACATTTAAATTATACGCTGCGCGGACGTGGGAGGGACACTGAGCGCTCACATGTCTCCAGACGAGGCTGGGACTTGGCCATTACACGACCAGGGGCCGCACGCACGTTTAAATTAGCCTGTGGTCCCGACCGGTAAATGTTGAAATGTCACTTTGTTATTTTTTGCAAGAAAAAGAGCGTCTGTGCTCGGACGGCCACACAGACCAGCCGTGTGTGAGAGGGAGAGGGCTTTCAGGGGAGTATTTGTGGAGGAGATATTTAGGTATTTGCGGGTGTTGGGGCTACTTGTACTGACAAGTGTGTGTGTGTGTGTGTGTGTGTGGAAAGAAACAGAGTAGCGTTTCAGCAGCAACACAATTATCTGCAGAAAAAAAATACTTGTCTTCTGGATTCTGTAGGAAATTCTTTGCATATTTATTTCAACATGTACGTACACACACACACCCACACCAGTCCCCCACTGAGACTATGTGTAACTAAATGACTGTTATTTTCCAAAGAGACCACAACTGAACAACGAAAACTTTAAATTCACCAAACCCGACGGCCTCTTAAAACTGCTGCAGTAAATTACAATAGCGGTGAGGTCAGAGGTCAACACAGACTGTAAGTGATATTTAGGCGAAATAACTTTTCAAAGGGGAAGCTGTAAAGATTTCATGTGTGTTAAAGAATCGTTATGAAACAGCGAGGCTTCCTCCTTCCTGTCAAGTCTCGCTCTGACCTCTGGGATTTCAGACTCAGCAGAGCAACAATGTGATTTTAAGCTTTTCCCTGATGACATGCAGACCTGACTGAGTGTGTGTGTGTGTGTGTGTGTGCATCATAGCTGTGTGTGAGCAGCATGTGTCAGCTCCTGCTTGCGGGTCGACCCTCACATCCGCGGGGAAACCTTCAGTCTGCTGACAAATGGGTTTGAGCGCACAGAGATAGTGTGTGTATGTGAACACGTATTATGTGCACATGCAGATCTCTAACCTGTCTGCCTCACATGTGTTTCATATACACACACTCATGCTGAAGCAGTTTGCTTCTATATCCACGCACACACACACACACACACACACACACACACACAGCAGGTTTGACCCTTAATAAGCTCCTCCTCACCTTTTTGGTGCCCTCCCCCTCCATCTCAGGGGTGCTCGGTGCCGGAGCCCAAAGCATGCTGGGAGCGATGCAGACGGACAGGTTGAAGGCGTTCATCTGGTTGTCGTGGGCGTTGCCTTGGATACAGTGCAGTATGGCGATCACATGTCGCAGAAGAAGCAGGTTCTCGCCAGGTAGGAGGTTTACCAGCCTGAGGGAGGGAGCGGTGAAGGAGGAGGAGGGTGAATGGCTGGTTTCCGTGTGTGTGTGTGTGTGTGTGTGTGTGTGTGTGTGACTTCCTGCTCTCTGGCTCCACAGGAATTTCTTCACTCACGTTGTCATTGTTTCTTTCACATTACTTGTTTTTTATTTTCCTAAGCAGGAGGAATTGTTGACGCTGGATGTGAAGCCGTTACGCCCCCGCCACCCCACCCCCACTCTCGTTCTGCGCAGACGTAAACATTACGCAATTAAATGAAAAACCAACAGAGCGCCACACTGAGGGGTTCTTCCTCCACGACATGTCTTCAGGTATTTTCCTTTCATTCGTCACAGGTCTGCATAATGAACATCTGTGTAACCAAGTGTTTGCTGCAGCAGTTAACTGATGTTTTTTAAATGTACGACTTGGAGTGCGTCCAGTACCTCTGGACAGCCTGTGTCCTCTCCTCCCCGCCGTCCCCCTCCATTACGTCCATCCACTGCTCGTACAGATCCATACACAACAAGCTGCCTGGGACATTTCGCAGGAAGTCCTGTGTCGGGAGACGAGATCATTAAAATGATAATATAAGATAACACTTTCATAGAACCACTACGGTAAAATGTGCCCTCTAACAGCAACAACAGGAAAAATAAAGTAAGAGTAATAAAAAGTAATAAGTTACTATCAATAAGATACTATCCTTATCACAGTATTACAGTATCATCTGTTGAAGTAGAAACGTCTGTGAACATGCTGCAGAAAGCAGGTTAGAGATGAATGAAAAAATCCTCCGGGCTGTTCTCAGGATGCTCCGCGCTGCAGCCGTCGTTCGGCCTGGATGTCGAACAATGCTGCACCTTGTGTGTGTGACTGGCAGAGCGCCTGGTGCACCGACAGATTATCCTGTCTGCACTAATGTGACTTTGGACGCACATCAGTCGCTCCTGCTTTCTGTTGTCTGGCTTCAAACGAGTGAGACAGAGCAGACCTGTGTGTGTGTGTGTGTGCTACCTTGAAGACGGCGGCAATGATGAACACAGACTGGTGTGAGATCTCCGGGTCCTCAGTCCCAGCGTCCAGTCTGTCTCGAAGCTCCCGACAGGCTTTGGCCCCGGCCGAGCGCCTGAAGACGCCGCGGGTATAGGGCCCCTCCAGATACAGGAACACCAGCATGTCCTGGAGGAAACAGCGATTATATGAATCACCAGGACAAACACAAATCTCTTCAGTTCATCAGACTAAAGCTCCAAAGCTTCCAGCTGCTGCGCACTGCAGACCCTGACCTCCTGCTGCCGGTGCACATGACCTCCACTGGACCACTCACCATGACAGGCTTGGGCAGGCCGTGGTCGGGAGAGCAGATGGAGCTCAGGGGTCGTCCGAACAGCCGCCCCTGAGTGGGAGAGGTGGAGGTCGGGGACAGGGGCAGGCCGTCCAGCTGTGTGTTGGAGCCTTTCCAGAAAGGCCAGTTGATCAGGGACCTCTTCCTCTTGAAAGACTTCTGCTGACCAGGCTCTGCAGGAGGAAGAGGAGGAGACACAGCATTACCACAGGCTGGAGAATGAGAATTGCAACAGTCCTGGACTCATAAATGATGAAAGAATTCTGAAAACAGACAAAAGTTAATTTTGCAGTCCCCAGAATTCAGTGTCTGGATGTTTGCTGGTAACACCAGTAACTCACCACTGAAATCTACAAGATGGCCGCTCACAAGTGAGAGAGACACACACACACACAGAAAACAGAGTGTGTGTTCTGTGTGTGTGAATCATGTATGTATGACCCTCTGTGTGCTGACGCTGGCGACTGTCGAGCGCTCAGCGGGGCCACGTCACAATGTCTACCTGTGTTGCTGTCCTCCCTCTGTCTACAGGTGTGTCTTCGCTGTGTGTGTATGCCCTCTGTGACATAACACACACGTATGGAGAGGAAAAGTACAGCAAACATTCCCATTTGATCTCAACCTCAAATACAGCAACACGATTCAGAACCCGTGGGACCAACTCAAAGGACACTGCTGCACGGCGTCTTTAGGGGAGTCGACTGCCAGTAGATTAATAAGAGAAAGGACAGTAATATATTGGTAATTAAAGTGAACCATTGAGTGAAATACAGATTCTCTGCTGGTTGTAGCATCTGAAAATGTGTTTGTATAACAAGATGCTCATGAATGTCACCTGGGGCTCCTGGAACTCATCAGCTCAGACCTCGACTGCGTCCAAGTTTCGTGGAAAGATCTGAAGGATGTCGTTGTGTAATGTGACTCACAAACAACCCCCGGGGGTGGAAACACAGAGCGGATACAGAGCGACGCATCCACCCTGACACATCTGTCAAACCTCTGTCTTCAGTATGAGCTGCAGTAAATCTTTCAGCAACCACAGTAAACTTTCATTTGCCAGGAATCTTGAGATGACATCATCGATAACACAAGCCACCGTGATTTATATCCGAGGGCGGTTCCCTCCGAACGAGCGGTGGATTCTTTCTTTGGGCGGAGGACGCACTCGTCCAGAGAGGGCCCCAAATAAAAATATAAAAATCTGTGGCATGCCTCCTGTAGAATCCATTATTTAACGACCTGCTGTGGCTTTGTGCCCGAACGCTCTCTGGAACAAAGTTCAACAGCTACAGAGCCTCAGCCGTTACATCATTAGGGCGAGTTTTAGAGACAGGGAATGAAACAAAGCCGACCTTCTGCAGGTGCTGGATGCTTCATCATCTTCGTTGTCGCTAAAATAAAGGATTGGGTTCAACCACGTGAGCGTTTCTATGGCGGACAAACGACTTTGGATGGAACTGATGCAGGCATCATGATGACTTTTCAATGTGTTTAAGTACGTCTCGAATCAAATCAACTGGAAATAAGCATCAAGCCCTGCAGGTGATCGGTGTCAGTATTTGTCGTTAGTGCGTAAACTAGTGTCCCGCACATTCACTGGTCTGGGCGTGAACCATCAGGCCTGTAAGGTGGCGGTGGCGCTGGTATGGAGCGATTATGTAAGACGCTGTCGCGCTTGAGGCAAAAGAATCCGAGGCGAAGCCTGTGGTTGGCGAACTGGAGCCTCCGAGACTGGAAAACACACACTTTTCTCCCTCCTCGACTTGTTTTCCTCTAAACCTCGTCTCCTCCTTTTTCCATCTGCTTCTCTCTATCTGCAGCTCGTCATCGCGCCTGTCCTCCGTCCGCCCGCCCCCACCTCTTCTCGTTTCTGAAGTTCCCCCTTTTTTTTTTCTTCCTGTCCCTGTAAATTCCTCATTCTACATCTGTCATAGTCCGTTGTTTCTCTTTCCTTCACCTCTCCTGACCCTTCAGACTTACTCACAAGCCGTGTCCCCTCTCTTCACTTTCCATCTTCCTATTCTCACACTCATCACACTCTTCCCTTCTGGGGTTTCTTCCTCTTCATCGCTCTATTGTTTATCTTATTTTGATACAGCGTCGGCCCTAACCCCTGCTGTAACCCCTTGTCCGCTAAGAACTCCTTTCCCACCATTCTCGGTGTCTCTTTTCCTTTCTGCTGCTGTTTCATCCTGAGCACTAATAACATATGACTGTATGTGAAGCTCATTTTGAGGGGAAGTATGCCGTGCATCCTTTTTTTGACTTCCTTTGGATCGAAGGCATAAATTTACATCTTTGACACTGGCAAAACATGTGGCTGGAAAATTTGACTCCTCTAAAACCCAGCGAGACCAAATTTTACTGATAATGAGAACATGCTACAGACTTTTGTTACTCTTGAATTACAAGGACTCAACTTTCCTCAATTCTCAAATGAACAAATTTTGAGTATCTGAAGTGTTGTCATATATCTCCATGAAAAGGTAGTTGGACCGGAAGTCCAGTCTTACCGAGAAGTTGAGCCTGTCCTGGGGCGACTTTGCTCGGCTTGAGGATGAACTGGCACTGGGTGTCGGGCGGGAGACACTGGTCCAGCAGCAGCACCCCTGGACAGTCTGTGGGACTCGCGGGATCCCGGCCTCCTCCGAATCCTCCGCCGTTGCTCCCACCGTCCCGGATGTGGCTCATCTTGATGCTAAAGGGAAACTCGTGGCCTGCGTGAGAGGTCAGGGTGCAGAGGTCAGGGGGTCAGGAACTGCAGTCTTTTACAATCAGCGATCCAAAATACATCAAACCAGAGAGGAAGGCTCACCGATGAGAGGGTACGGAGGGTCGTCTTTACTGGAACTCACCCACAACCGGTGGTCTTTAACACAACCCTACAAACAGGAAAAGGAATCATGTTACAACATTAGACGTTCAATATGATTTATTTAGACATGGTGACAAAAAAATGCTAAATGCTCAGTACTAGGTACGAACGGCCTCTACTCACCGATATGCCAAACTGCTGCAGAGCCATTCGGATGACATCATTGGTGTTGTCGTTGTTGCTGACAGCGAGCGTCTTGGCCTGAAGTAAACAAGTCGTTTGTGTGTCGGTTAGTGAAAACACACACTATGTGAATGTCATGTAGGGAAATGCATTCAAGAGGGAAGGAGAGAAACTTACATAGGCACAGTTTCCAATGTCCTTTGCAAATATCTTGACTGGAATGGTCTTAGGGTCGTCCTTCTCTTTTCCCTCAATTATCCGTCTTAATGAATAAAAACAATGCAGGTTGAGCAGTTGAATATTCCATCATGTAAAATATGTAATTAATCTTGGCTAATCTTAAAAAAAATAATCTTATTAAATTACATCACTAAATTACTTCTGCTGCGTCTGATCTGTTATGGCCCGAAAACCTCATTTACTAAATAAACTGGATTACATCACAAGAACATGTCGAGCTTTAGGCTTCAAACGGAAAGTGGCGTTTGATCTAACATTTACCTTTTGATGAGCGCCAACCACTTGTCCTTGTGCTCCTCGGAGCTGTGGAGGACAGAAAAAGAGATGAAGCACAATCAGAGGAGCTGTCTGTTTTTTTCTCTTTATGTAACACCGGATGGGTAAAAACCACAGACGTTGCCCTAAAGCTATGGATTTCTATTAACGGAGTCTCTAATACTCTGAATAGAAGAATGAATGTGTGTCCTCTGTCCTGGCAGGAGCATATCTATAAATTGACGTATTTGCATGTGTGTAGCACCTGCACCCGCGGGTATTTTAGTTCAAGTGAGTACCTGAACGTGGCTGCACAGTTGTAGGTGGGCCAGCCCATGACAAAGCTCCTCTCTGTGATAGTGCTTCCTTCACACACCACCTCCATGCAGTTGGCCGTCCACATCTCACACACCCGGACTTGGGCTTTCACTTTGAAATGTGTCGGAGACCTGCAAAAGGAGAGAATGGGCAACAGGTAAATCAGCAAGCATTTAAATAACGAGCTAAAGTTTAGAGACTTCTATTCATGCTCTAGAAATACTGCAACATAATATATGAATGGACAACATGAAAAATTAAAGGTTTCTCATAAAGGAGTTCCCCAAGGAACGTACTGAGACCCTCTTAACTTCCAATCTGAATTAATTCTTTGTCAAATGATAGCTTCTATAAATTATGAACATGAGTCAAACATTCAGTATAGAAGCGAAATATTAAAAGTCAGAGGTTAAACACAGGCTTGCTGACTACATCTGCGATTATAGAGGGAAAAACCAAAACGCACACGTGGAATCCACACACCGAAATAAAGGCACAAAAACACGCACAAAAAAATGGACGTCTTCTCGTCGTCCCTCTCACATGCCAACAAACATTCCTCCAACTCAGCCTGTGTTCAGCCGCAATGTAATAAAACCAATTATAGCTTATGCTCTGTGCTGGAAGGGTCAGCTCCGCCCACTGGCACATGACTACCAGGACGGACCACAGAGGTCTCGCTGTGTCTGCACTCGGGGGTGCATGTGTACAGTAAGCACACAAGAGCACAGAGCAGAAGTTTGTTTCCGTCGCTCCGTGCCCATGTGTTCATACGTGTGCATCCGTGCATGCATGTGTGCGTTTGCGGACTTCAAAAACCTCAGCCTGACTATTTTTGAAAGTGTGTGCAGTTTGTGGGTGGGGAGCCCCATACTGCAGGCCCGAGTCAGGCCAGTGGAGCTTTGATCCGAGCCAGGCTTCATATGGATTTAATTGGCTAGGAAATAATTATATAGTGGAGAAAAATGGGGGGAGGGAGGAATGAAAGGAGCAGCAGAGTCAGGGAGGAGGAATGGAGGGAACCATAGCTCAAGATGAAGAAGACTCCATCTTCCACGCATTGTTTGTGAAACTAGGTGCAGCAGATGAAACGTTGCCTCCTGGTTTCTGAAATTTGTCCTTCGTTTTATTCCTGTTTACATCACTCTGTCTCCATTTTCCATCTCGCTCATGCAGCCACAAAAACATACACTTGCTTCTTCTCTCTGTCATTTCACCAGACGCGCAAACGAGCACTTACTTGGCCTTGGCGACGAGCAGCGTGTCCGTGAAGAGGAAGAGGTGCCGCTCCTGGGTCTGCAGGCCCGTCTTTAGCTGCGCCTGGGCGTGTCCCAGGAACAGGCGGCCTGGACTCTCAGCCAGGAAGGCCTGGACGAGGGGACACGACTCCGGGCTCACTGGCGTCAGGCAGCTTTCCCTGGGGCCCAAACAATCCAGAGTCACACACAACACAAGGAATCAAATACTCTATCGATCCCCAGAGGAGGTGTTTGTGGTTTGGAAGCATTTGGAGGCATTTATCTGATCAACAGGTTTTTAGCCACAGCACTGGGCTCAAGTTCTCGCCTCAGCTGCCATTTAGCAAAGCACCGGGGCCCTGAATGCATCAAAGCAGCTGACAGAAGAATGGAGGTCTGAAGGTGGAGGAACTGATTGTGAGAATATGAACGAACTCAGGAAGCTTGATTCATTCCAGTGGTTGCACAGCTGTTGCATTTGAACTAAAAGGGGAATTTCCAGTGTCGGGGAATAACGGCCCATCAGCGAGGATGTAGGTAACAAAACATGGCGTGGAAGTTGTGCTGAACTAACTTGGACAGAGGCTGTGGAGAAATGGGCTTCTTCCAGTTGGGAAACAAAAAAGTGCAGAACTGGAACATGCCCCTCATTATTTACTGCATTTCTGCTCCTGATTCCTCACACTCACCACACACACATAAATCCAGTGCTTCCACTAAAATCAATGTTGGACCCTCGGTGTAACAGTTTGGCCCTGAATGCTGTTGCATAAGCTGGTGAGGCGAAGCTGTTCGACAGTATCTGAATGTGTTGGAAACATCTGAGTCTTCACTTTATCGATCCACGAAGATAAAATAACGATAAAAATGTCCTCAAACTAATTCCAGGATTCACCTCCAGCACATCCCGGGCCAGCGTCCCGTCGGTCCACGAGGTTCCGTGAGAATCAAATCAACGGCTTTTATGTGACTTTGCTTACAAACAAACGAACAAAGGGAAAGGGCTGAAAACATAACCTCCTCTGCAGAGGTCACGATTCGTTCATCCAAAGGGCTCATCGGTTACATCATCTGTTCTGTCTCCTCGGTTTTATTTTGAAGTGTCTCTCGCATCTCTGCTGTCAATATGCGCCGCTGATGGACAGATGTAAGCTGTGGGGAATTTTTAGAGGAAGAGGAAATGCTTTGAGAGCTCCATCCTTTCCTGTTTACGCTTTTCGAGCAGATAAAAGACCGAGATCTCTACTCACACATGCATTATATCTCCGTCTCTTTCATGTACACAAACACTGTCACGCACGCACACACCCACTTTTTAACGTGCGCTCTGTTGGTGGCAAAGAAGGAGCAGTCCAACTCTTGCTGGGAGGACAGAGAAGTTCAAATTTCGCTCTCTCCGTCCAGCGACATTGCGTAAGTGATGTGTTATGTAATTATTAACAAAGAACAGACGACCACGCTGGAGTGCTTCCCTTTTTTTGTCTGTCTTTGTGTGCCCTCCAAAAATAAATCCAAGGGCCGCTGAGTGAATTCAATTAAAAGCGTTGAATGTAGCCAATTAAGCTTCAAGGCCCGTGGGACAGAGCGAGTGGGAAAGTGAAGATGAAGGACGAAGGACAGGTCGAGAGGAATACATCCGCTTCATCCCTCTCGGGTCAGTGATGCTTTACTTTATCGGGACGCGGTACGACAACATGTTGCTTCAGCAACGACAACGTTTCTCATTGCAAAACAATCTGCCATTGTTCCCAGAACACAGAAAAATACTTTCCATGTGGTTTAACTCTGAAATGAGTTTTCGCCCCCCTCTGAAAACATTTACACAACCACCAGCCCACTCCTCTAAATCAAGCACTTCTTTATGAGAGACAGAGGCTGCAACATGTAAATCTTCATTTTCAGTGTCAGCTCTTTGCAGCTTGAAGTCATTTGGGGACATGACTCCATGTAAAAAACCCCTCCCCCTCCCCCACCCGCTCTTTCACCAAATTTTGTCTCCAAAGAGCTAATAAAGTTCAAAATGAGTTTTTTTCCTCCGCAGTCTTTGATATGTGACTAATTCCGCATCAAAGCACGGCTCCTATTGGATTTCTCAACATGGCAGTGGCTGCTCTCTTGATGTCGGGCCACAGGACGCCACAGGACAGCAGGGGTGAGAGACCACATGCAAACGAGAAGGGGGGGGTGGGGGGTAGGGGTTCTTTGTTAAGTTGCAGAAGGATTATAATCATTACAGAGCAAAAGTTTGAAGAACACATCGTCGTCTGTTCTGATTCCCGAAGCAGGTCCAGGAAACACTCCTGTCAGAAGAGGACACATACACACACCCACACACACACACACACACACACACACACACTTCTTCCTTGCTGTTAAGACCCTTTCACATCTCGCTGCCCCAAAAAAGGCGTCGTGTTCCGTATTCGCCGCACACCCCTGGCTGCTGAATGTGAGATTGACAGGCGAGCCGGCCGCCCTTTGAGTCTGACGGATGAGCAGCTAATGGCTCCATTGTGCGTCATGTGATGTTGATAAATCGAGTGGTCGGCCCGCCCGCACATACACGGCCACCTTTGTCGAGGCGCTGCTCTGCGCGGAGAACTGTTGACTTTTTGGAACACAATGAAACCCAGTGGAGAAAAGAAGCACACAGCTCTGCATACTAACGTCCCCGCATGAATATTAACGTGGCACCGGGGAAGGCTTGGATTTTAGTTGAGGAAATGAGATGTTTGATTCTCTTAGTCGTGAAGTCTTAGAGGGCCGAGGTCGGGCAGACGAGGAAAAGTCTAAGTCGTGATCCAACAGGTGGAACTGTGATACACCCCGAGGACAACAGCTGGATAAACAGCTGGAACTTTCCTCTTCTTCTTCGCAAACGTGTTCCACTTTCCCCTGCTTTTCCCTCGTCCTCATTAGATTTAATTGACAGAGTTGTTTTTAGAGATCAGTACCTTCATCAACTCCCTCGCTGACATCAATTTAATCAAGACACCGCCACACTGTTGCACGGCGACACGTTCCCTCGCCGTGTAACGTCACCTGGGCCGTCAACCCCGGGCCGACCCCCACCGCGTAGACGCACTCCCTCAGGGCAGCCATGACACACGCTTATATAACTCCAGACATCTGCTCAGCTTTATTATCAAGCCCACAAACGTCCCTGTGTGCGTGTGAATGGGAGTTTTTATATCTTCTGTCTCATCAGCTCTTCACCTTGTTTCCATCCGTACAGGACAAGTGGCCGGAGGCTGTCGGCCACGATGTCCTGATCTCATTAATAAAACCAGGAAAGGGCTTATGCGAGAAATGTGAGTGAGTCATGTCTTGGTCATTGTGCTCAGGGACCTTGGAACAACGACAGCGTGCAGAAATCTACACGAACACAAACATGGGTCCGTCTGTGGGGGGGGGGGGGGGTTAATGGACAGTGGTGACACTGTGGATGGGGGTGAGGCCAATCATTTGTTTTTATTCTTTATGCTGCAATCACCTTCTTCCCTGCAGGGGAGGTTTCACTGTGAGATGGGGTTATACTTCTAGATGAGTGTGTGTGTGTGTGTGTGTGTGTTGGACCCTCAGGTATTAAAGCCGTTAAATTTATGAACCTCTAATGAAATCAGTCATGAGTTCACATTTATTTTTGTGGGCATCCGGCCGATGCTTGTGTTATTTGTCTCACATTAAGATGAATTTCATTTCCCGAGCCGTCGTTATAAGAACAAGTTCTTTGTGAAAAGGCCCTTTGTCTCGAAGTGATTCTATGATTCCAGGCGGAGCTGTGGCTCTGAAACAGAGCTGATGCTGTTTACTGAGGTTGGAAGAGGACGAACGGACTGAAGCAAAAGTGAACGTGCAGGACCTGTGAGTGAGACATCACTGAACTTATGACTTACTCTTTTGATAAATCTTCCTGATTCTGATATAACAATAAAATCTGTCTTTGATTAGTGGCTGCAGAAAGTTGTCGGCAAGACAATCACAGCCTCTTTCCCCCCCTTCTGTAACCACCTGAGCCAGCGGAGTCATCTGGATGAGGAGCACAGTGTGAAACCCACGGCCAAGTATTTCTGGCACTATTTGTGTATCCATAAAAACTGTATTACTAGCACTTGGGGGGGGGGTGTAGCTTTTATACCACATCTACGACAGAGCACTGTTAGAATAAACTCATGACAAACAAAGACGAAACAGTGAAGAAAATACAGAAACTAAATCAATCATCCTGAAAATATGGAAACAACTGACAGGGACCACGCTTACCTACTGTGAGTCAGCTGACCACCACACACACACAGGGGGGGGGTTAATGGACAGTGGTGACACTGTGGATGGGGGTGAGGCCAATCATTTGTTTTTATTCTTTATGCTGCAATCACCTTCTTCCCTGCAGGGGAGGTTTCACTGTGAGATGGGGTTATACTTCTAGATGAGTGTGTGTGTGTGTGTGTGTGTGTGTGTGTGTGTGTGTTGGACCCTCAGGTATTAAAGCCGTTAAATTTATGAACCTCTAATGAAATCAGTCATGAGTTCACATTTATTTTTGTGGGCATCCGGCCGATGCTTGTGTTATTTGTCTCACATTAAGATGAATTTCATTTCCCGAGCCGTCGTTATAAGAACAAGCTTTGTGAAAAGGCCCTTTGTCTCAAAGTGATTCTATGATTCCAGGCGGAGCTGTGGCTCTGAAACAGAGCTGATGCTGTTTACTGAGGTTGGAAGAGGACGAACGGACTGAAGCAAAAGTGAACGTGCAGGACCTGTGAGTGAGACATCACTGAACTAAAGTTACTTATGACTTACTCTTTTGATAAATCTTCCTGATTCTGATATAACAATAAAATCTGTCTTTGATTAGTGGCTGCAGAAAGTTGTCGGCAAGACAATCACAGCCTCTTCCCCCCCCTTCTGTAACCACCTGAGCCAGCAGAGTCATCTGGATGAGGAGCACAGTGTGAAACCCACGGCCAAGTATTTCTGGCACTATTTGTGTATCCATAAAAACTGTATTACTAGCACTTGGGGGGGGGGTGTAGCTTTTATACCACATCTACGACAGAGCACTGTTAGAATAAACTCATGACAAACAAAGAAGAAACAGAGAAGAAAATACAGAAACTAAATCAATCATCCTGAAAATATGGAAACAACTGACAGGGACCACGCTTACCTACTGTGAGTCAGCTGACCACCACACACACACACACACATGCGGACATTAATGAACACCTCACACGACATGAGAGGTGTTGACCCCAGATGACCCGGAGAGACCCATACACCTCCTGACGAGATGTCAAAGGTCAAAGGTGACAGCTGAGAGTGTCAAGCCTTGGCTCCATACCTCCTGATTTGTAAAGCATGCACGCACACACACACACACACACACAGGGCGGACTCGGACAGACTGAGAGACTCAGTCAGTCAGTCTATTTGTCTTTCACTCAAGAACTTGTCTCTCCCTCCCTCTGTGCCAGCAGAATATGAGTTGTTTTAACTTTCTTCTGCACAAACACCCCCCCCACACACACACACACATGCAGTGCCCCACGAGCACTGACCCATTTAAAAGTGTGAAGAGTTTCCTTCAGCGCTGGTCTTAATGGTCCTGTTTCACAGTTCAGCGGCCCAGCCTGACCTCCGGGTGGTGTCACTAAAAGCTGCCACTAGCATGCACACGGGTCATAAAGACACCAGACAGACGCTTCCTCGCTGGAGACAGCACGGTGGCACATAAAGTCTGATAGGAAAGTCTAAAAGGGTTTAAAGGAGAAATAAAGTCCCAAAAAAGTGACACGGGTAAAGAGTGAAGTCAAACACAGGGAAGTTCTGGTAAGTACAAGCTTCCCCCGAGAGGTTTTTAATGGCTGATTTCCGACCCTGTTGAAAGGAAGAGGAAAGGATTTGTTTGATAATGGGCAAGGGTGATGAAAACCCTGATAGCTCTGAGACACGTAAGCATTTAAACCCCGCTCTAAGCCATGAATGAGTCTGAGAGCCCGGCGTTCAAAGCCGAGTGGGAAATAATCAGAATCTCCAGCTTGCAAAATATCTGCGTATGACTTCCTTAAATCCCGGCGTTAGTGAGTCTGGGGCTAAATTTCTCTCGTTTAAACCTTTAAAACCCAAATCCAGAACATTTCAGGAGCATGTCCTGGTCTGTGCGCGTCTGAAAACAGCCTCTAAATCCTTTAAACCCTGAATCTGAGTGCAGGAAAGAAAACTGTGATACAAATTGCAGAGAAATCACCTCAGCTCCACGGACAAACTGCAACAATGATGTCAGAGGTGTGTGTGTGTGTGTGTGAGAACTCATACCTGGACGTGCTTCTTGATCTGGTAAGTGCTTTGCTGATGACCAGCGAAGGGGCTGACTGTCGTCTTTGGGCCAAGGTCTTCATCTTCTATGCAGTCAGAGAGAGGAGGGGGGGTGTCAATATAAGTGCTGACTGAACATGATGGTTTGCACCATTTGGCATCCCATGATACATGACACTCTGTACGGAGTTTATTGAGAAGGCGGCCAAATGGAAATGCAGAGCACAAAGGCAGCAGACAGGAAATATAGGCAGACAGGAGTTAGCTAAAGAAAAAGAGAAGTGGCAGAAGCCAGGAGGGAAAAGAGGAAGTGGTTGAAAAAGGTGGATCAGGAAGTGGGCGACAGATGGAGAGGGAGAGTGAACGCGCGTTGCACAATCCTTTACGACTCCTCGTATAGATATTCAGACTGTAACACGATGAATAACAGGCAGCCTCAAGTATGAGCGTCATCCCCGTGCAGCCACAGCCACACCACTTAAAGACGACCTATTTACAACATGTGAGACATAAACACCCACCCCAAAAATACATGACTGCTAATATGGAAACACAAATGTGCATGACAGACGTCCAATTGTCCACAGTCACAACATCAAAATGTAAAAGTGTTTGGACGAAGGCGTGATTCATAAACTTTTAGATGAAGGACAAACTGTCCCAACAACAGTTTGACAGATGGCGTCATGTGAGTTTCATTTCATTAGTTTGACACTCTGACTCTGAATCTGCAAAGTGGGAAAATTCTCCACAAGCTTTTAAGTCCTTCACCATATTCACACCGTGCATCTATGAGAAGAGGTGGTGTGGCCCAGAGGCACTTGAGCAAGCAGAAAGGGAAGGAATCGAACCACCCGCCGACCTTCTTTAGAGGATGGCCGCTCTAACCCCTGAGCCACAGTCGCCCCATTTTTCCTCATTCTACGAATTCTTGGTCAGCAAGAGTTTGGCATCATCGTCAGACCACGCTCTGAAAAAAGTGGTATCTTCTCCCAGCAACGTTCCTGATCAGATACCACTGGTCACATCATTGCCGTGTAATCTCAGAGTGTGGCACCTGCAGAGAAATCAAAGAGGTGCTCTCACGCTCACGCATCCTATCAGCAGAGGCACCCTCTAAACCTGCAGCTGCCCTTCACGTCAGGAAGCCTCAACGTTAGGACGGAAACAAAGGAAAACAGCACGGGGAGGCATGTGGAAACTCTACATTCGGAGTATTTGCTCTGACCGTGACAGTGAAGCGCGGCTCCAGTTTCTCTGGTGACAGCTCATATCTCACAGCTTCCCAGAGCTGAGCTGAGCACAGAAACTTTCCAAACCACGGCCGAGTGCAGCGGCGCGGGGAAGTGGTGAAATACTTGGGAAAACATTACGTTTCCTCGAATAAAAACACGGCCTGCGACGGAGGTAAAGAAATCAGAGAATAACACAGGAACCTGGAACCATTAAATCCCAATCTACAAGGACATGAATACATATCTACATATCATCCTACAGCATTCTCTCTGTGGATAATGGCAAGTAAATGATATTAATACAAACATTTAAATTAGCCTCTCAGATCTGAGCACTACACATGCTCCCACGATGCTGCAGAAAATGATCTTAATTTTAAGATGCACTGGAGGGGGGCGCTGTTCACTACAGGTTCCATCAGAGCCAGTCACCAAAAACTGGGGGGAAAGCTTCAGGAACTGCAGGGCAGTCAAACCACAGGAGAGTCAGAGGCGATGAATCATGAGTTAAAAAACGAGGAGTTGAGTTGTTTGAAGAGGAGCTTAACTTTCTAGAGGCCAGAGACGCTGATCATTCCTCTGTGTGTCTGATTGACAAATCAGCACTATCAGCTGTTTACCCTGATCTGCTGTTTGGTTTCTCCTCAGCTCAGCCACATTCACATCCATCGTATCAGAGACTGACAGGAGACAGCCAGCGGATCAGAGCGCTTCTCTCGATTCACGGTGTTTAAAAATCCATAGTACACATCTAATCATACATGTGGCTGTGTTTCAAGTAATTCAAATGAATGTCCAATATTACAAATGACAAATTAAAAACCCAAAATAAATTAAATGGGCTTAATCGGGGTTTAAAATGTTCATATAAAACAAGCCATACATGCACTTTAATTATAGCAAGCTCTCATCATCCATGACAATCTCGTTCTCCAGTCAAAAACCTGACCTGCTGTGAAGCAGAAAAAACAACTGCGTATTTCCAAGAGCACACCAAAAAGAAAAACTTCAGCGCTCCATGGAAATACAAATATGGAAATAAGCGATGAAAGCGCAATGCTCACATTGAGTTCACGCATAAATCTCCATTAGTCTTTAAACTAAACTTCAAAAGCAAACACCCTGGTTCTGTCCTGATTTTCACATCGTAAAAATAAAGTTTTACGTCTGTTAAGAGTCTCATCTGAATCTGCTAACGTGGAAAGCCTCTGGGGTTTCTGTGCGTAAATACGCACGGGACGCGCAGTGTCCCCGCTCCATGTGCAGAGCAGCGCTGCGGTTACCTTTTTGTTTTCGGGGGGCGCCTTGCCCTCTCCGGTCAGAGAGTCGGACCTGTTCTGTCCCATGGTCCCCTGCTGCGGTGACATGGTTTCCATCAAGGCTGTACACATCCACGGTATATTCCCATGATACGAGCGGAAATAAGTCCAACGTTTATCCGGCGAGGAGCAGAGCGCGAGTCCGAGGAGAGCGCATGATGCTGGGGAGCAGGGAGACGAACCTCCGCCGTGTGCGTGTCAGTGTGCGTGTGAGCGCAGTCTGGTCTGAGCGGGTGCAGCTGCGCTCAGTCTGAGCTGAGGCTGTAAAGCCAGCGGAAGTGGATCATCCAACTCATCGGCCTTGTCAAAATAAACCAGGCGGGGATGAAAACCTGGAAACCCTTTGGAAGAGGAGGTGAAGTAGAACACTGAGGGGATATGCTCTCATGCTCGTGTTTAAACAAGCAGGTGAACATCCAGCATCTATTTAAAGACACATGGACCATAGACGGTGCTAATAATAACATGAGGAATGATGGACAACGTTAACACTTCTTTGAACGTTTTATGAAAAGCTCTTGCTCAGTCTTGGTTTTATGGTGAACCAGATATGTCCTGTCCACCTGGAATGCTCCTGTTTTTTGGAGTTGTATATGAAACACTTAATTTGTTGTTTGTAGTCTTAGGTATTGTTTGCACCGATGAGTGCTTTAAAGAAAGCTTCATTGACACTGCTGGAATTAGATGTCTTTTAGACATGTGAAATAAACATTTAAAAATATCCATTTTTACTAACTTAAACGTTCTTCATTTTAATTGTAAAGTAAAGTTCCTTTGTGAATGTTTGTCTGGAAAGATTTTTATATTGCCTCAAAAAAGGCTTAATGGAGGATTTTTGTTTTAGTTTCCACTTAATTGTGTGAATGAGCGTTCCTCAGCAGTTTTGGTGCTTTTATTTTGAAAGCAGAACTCCCTTTGACCCTGACTTCCTCACAGATATGGAAGCCTGCTCTGGTTTAACTCTTGATCCTGCCTGTGTTTACCTACAAGTGTGTGTGTGTTTTGATTTGAAGCACCCGTCATGTGTTCTGCTTGTCTGGCAGCCGCGCCACACAGGGCCCGAGTGTTCTGACAGGAAAGCACTTTCCACAGAGTCCAGGTGTAAGAATGTTCTGCCAGCGCCAAGAACAACACCAGCGATGAGGAGGAATGTCAGAGCAGGCAACCGCAGCGGGGCACGTGTGACACATTCGCCTCCACACTGTAGCTACAGTACATTTCATTGGAGGTTCACTTCCTCCGAGCGGCCGCCGGTGTTTACATTCAAAGGGCTGGAGGTGGCCAGAGCTGCACACACCTCCATTAAAGAGGTGATTTGTTGACAGTGCAAACTGAGTTTTAGGGTTTGGATTAAACAGTAATGATAAAGAGAACACGAGGCACTTCTGAAGCTTGACACCGTGTCAGGCTGCCCGGACGGTTTTGCTCGGCAGCTCTTTGACCATTGTCTTGTGTTGGTATGCACCGATTGTTCCTCGTTATCTGCTCCACGAAAAGTAGCGATGATTAGAACATTGATAGCGCTCCCCTTTGATCATGTCACTAGATGCATGAAACAGCAGCCGGGGGGGGGGGGACGGGGGGGGGGGGGGGGGGGGACACCGTCAGCTTCGGTCTGGAGGTCTCTCCATGAGCAGGAAGCCACATTCCTTCCCTCTGCCGCTAAATCGTCCTTTCATCCAGGGCCCAGTTTGGCCCAGTCACATTTGTTTTGGACTTTAAATAGACAGCGTTTCAAACACGTTCTGGTTTGAGTTGTGAAATGACGGCGATAGCCTCCCGCTGTTTTCAGGAGTCGTCTGTATTTTAAGGGAACAGAAGAAATCCAGGGTGTGTCAGAAATGTGGTTGGAAACGACGGCCGCTGCACTGCTCAGTTTTGTTTCTGTCGCTCAGTGTTCCACTCTGTCACCGGGCTGAGACAATTAGAGAATAGAGCGTTTGGGGTTTTTACTGCTTGTTACTTCCAGTATCCATGACAGAAACAATACTTTTGTCTGTGATGACTTTAAAAGCACACACAGAAATTTCCCTCTGACACGCCAGGACTCCCCTCCCGTCTGAGCCGAGGCCTTATCTGCTCCGCTCTGATACTCTCCCCTCGGAAGGAAAGACAGGGAATCAATACGTGTCCTTGCAAATATCATCTGACATATTCTTTGAAGTGCGGCTGCGAGGGAATGTCTCCGTCACGCCCGGGGAGTCGGGCTATTGAAAAACCCGAAGCCGAGGAGAGTATTGACTTGGACGGCAAACAGTCGATCCCAGAGAAAGAGAAAATGAGCTGGAGAGAGTCCAGAGGTCCCGCAGGGGGCTTCACTCTTCCCTCAGCCGCGTTCAGGTGCTGCTGTTTGGACCCTGCACCGTAAACACAGGCACGAACGCAGAGTATGCATTTAAAGAGCACTTCTGCCTCCTCCGACAACACGTGGTGAGTGGGATGGAGGGCTGACACATGACAGGGAGTCAACTGCCCTGGAGGAGACACCTCCACCGCTGCTGCCTCGAGAAGCCAGACTTCCACGTCGCCTGCCAAAAATAAAGACCCACTGTTTCCCTTTTCCTCCTGAACAGCGTAAGAGGTTTCTGGGCGACATATGTTTGAGGTGAGGCTGAGCAAACTGTGGAAAACTAAACGTGTGTTCTCCAGTTTATATATTTATATAAAGCAAAAATGCAGATTTAACTCTGATTGCGCACATCGATTTGTTTGCCCTTCCACCCATTATCTGTCTTTACCCCTCACTCCCAAAAAAAAAAAAAAAACAGCACTGCACAAAAGAAATTTTGAGGTTTTTTCCGTCCTAGAATAATGTCGCATTCGAAAGGAGAAAATAATGTGAAAGTCTTCTCGTGGTGTGTTTACTCCTCGGGGATTTACGACGCAGCCTTTAAAGCCTCTGAGGCAAAAACATCAGCGTTAGTTACAGAGAACGAGAAGACGGAAACTTCAGCATCACTCTCCCTTCACAGTCAGCGCGTCTCTGTCTCTTTCGGTTTTGTCTAAACATTGCGGCTCGGGGAGGCCGAGCGGAGACGCGTTGGGGGGGGGGGGGGGGGGGGGGGGGGGGGGGGGGGGGGGGGGGGGGGGGGGGGGGGGGGCAGACTGAGGAGAACAGGACTGAGACAAAGCCTGTGGTGAGAGGGAGTGACTCAGGTGGAGGACAGGGGAGGAGAGATGGTGGAGAAGGGGAAGATTTAAGTGGTGTGTTTTAAAACTCTAAAAACAGCTGCTTCTTCATCCTGTCAGGGAAAATGCACGTGTTGTGAATCAAGGTTTAATTCTAATTCTTCGACTCTCGCTATGAAATTATAGCTGTTGCTGATTGATTTCAGTCCTGCGACCAGTCAAAAGGTCATCAGCTATTTCCAGTTTCTGTAATTAAATCACTCATGTGTGTTGTCGAGGTGCTGCTTGAGCTGAACGTGCACGTTCAAGTATATCATTTATAGCAGGAAGCATCATTCATGAAGTTTTTTATGATTTTAAACATTTTAGGGTTTTTTTTTTTTTTTTAAAGATGTCATAAACCCTTCTCAGGTGGACAGTCGATCACTCAGCCGGTCAGGCGGAGAGACACTGAGACAGAAATCAGAAACAGACGGTCTAAGTCTGGCTGTTACATCTGCTATCTCCACACACACACACACACACACACACACACAGACCCTCCCCTCCTCCCTCCAGACCCTCTAACCCCGTTAATCTGATTACTGCAGTCTCCCCACGGAGTTAAAGATGCGTTTGACACACGTTTGTTGTTTTTGTCGTGGTGACTGACTCATCCTGATGTCACGGCGTCTCATATCGTTTCTGGAACATGCAGCGTGCTGCTCGCAGTCTGTCGACGGGTCAAAACCAAACTGGAGGGTGGTTTGTGGAACAGGAAAATACATCTCTGCTGTTGTATTCAAGAAAATGAATTACAGCCGCTCCAGTGCTAATAAATTAAATTAGAAAAAAAAAAAAATGTTTGGACATTTTGCAGAGGGAGGTGTTGGACTGAGTAGCACCCTCGCTATCAGATAAGTTCTGGGTTTGAATCCCAGTGTGGGTCTCTTTCCACCGTGCGTCCTCTGGCTCAATGTCTCAGTGGAGACACTTCTAGATGTCGGCCAAACACAGAAGATTAAAGGAGTACATTTTTGTTAAATGGTCAGTGTTTTTAAGGCTTGAGGAAAGTGTTTGTAGGTTGGGTCAACTGTTGGCCGCCATAGTTGATAAGGTAGGAATGTGTGTGTGTGTGTGTGTGTGTCATGTGGAGGATGCAGCAGGACAGGTTAAGCTGTAACCCCGGGGGCTGTTTTGGTTTCAGCTGAGAAGCCGTGCTGGTGTCAGGCAGGTTCCAGTGAACAGGGTTTCTGTGTGACAGTGACAGGGGTCCGTGCACGTCGTTTTATTTGTGAAATGTTCTCATTTCCTGTATTTGGTCACCTCAAATGTTTTTGCCATTCTTTGACTCTACAGCCATGACTCGACGGTTTCCTTCTCTGTTTCCGCAAAGGCTGAACTTGAGAAAGGGGGCTAATTGGCTTCTCTTCGAAGAGCCGGTTATTCAGGGAGCGAATGTGAAAGACAGTCGTCTTCTCTGATGATATCTGTCGTGAGGAGGAAATCTAACCGGCCCAGTTGCTCACTATCTCAAATCTAAGCTGTTCCTTTGAGGCGATGCATGAAGCTGAACTGTTCACATAAACTGAGATAACTAATGCAATGCACCTCTTTAAAAAAAAACTTTCCATAAACAATTGCGTGGATTCAGGACATTTAAATCTCGTCGGAGTTTGTCAGGTGAGCGCTTCGCTTCACTGCTCCGCTTTCTGCTGGGGCTGCAGGTCGACCCCCATGACCCCGTCAGCTGACTCCTCCTTCATTCATCATTTCCAAAAACAGGCCTGAGTCAGATCTGACGGCCCGACACTCGAACAGCTCCGTGCAGCGATGCAGCAACGCCCAGATGAAGACAGAGGAGCAAGTTTCAGTTCTAGCTGATTTTCTCTGTTAAATAATTGACCTGGAAACTTTTGCTGCCTCCAAGTCACTGACGTAATCGCAGTGGATCGCCAGGACCTTGGCTCAGATTCTCACTGATATTTTTGACGTTTTCTTCATCCAAACCTCAAAAGGTCACGCCAGCAATTAAATGCATTCGATGTTCAGGAAACGCAGGAGCTGCGAGGCGACCTGAACCCGTTTAAACTTTGAGTCTGTGGGTCATTTGTGGATGATTTGGTCGGAGACGACCTGCAGCAGCTCAGTCATGTGTTTCCTAATGTCTCCCTGAAAGCTTTGAATGGTGATGAATGAGCTGCCGGTGAAACGGTCACTTCAGATGAAGGTGTGTGACGAGTTGAGGGAACTGGGACGAGCTGTAGAACAGCGACTCCCACGATGCCACTTCACAACATCACCACACTGCTTTGCGATTGTTTTGATTGAAACGCTCTCGGCACCGGGAAATAACACACCGAGAGTAGAGGTAATTTATCCAAACAAGCTCACAGCCGGCCAAGGTAATCCTGTCACCAGCCAGATGAGGCCATTTGATAAAAGTCCAGTCCTCTGAGGGGCTTTAAAGCCCTGACCTCATCGGACCCGGCAGCAACAACCTGTCAGCCTGACAAGACAGAGCAGAGGATCTCGCAGGAACTCTTCTCTTTTCCACCGCTCAGAATTACAGTTTTACAGTTTCCGGAAGATTTGATGATGGACTGATGTTTATTATCGTCCAACGCTTGAGAGAAATTCCCCAGGTTCTTCGCTTTGATGGATCACGCTGCTCGTCGGCACGGCGGTTTCCTTTATTAAGTTTCAGGCCGTTTGTTACTGCATTGACACCGTTTGACTCGAGGCTCCCTCACGTTCTCCTCATTGCTCTGCGTGACAAATGAGTTGCCAGTGAAAATGTTCACAGAAACAACAACAAAAAAAAAGTTAGCGGGCTGAGTCACTGCTCAAGTTTTAACAACAGTCACAAGAGCGTGAAGCTCAGTGGTCGTTTGTGTCGCCGGCGACTCCTCCAGCAGGAGAGAGAGAAATATAATGAGGAATGTTCAGAGGGCGGGATAAGCAGCCTCAATCATTCGCCGCTCGTGTGTGTGTGTGAGGGCCATCTGCCTTTATCTGTGTGCGTGTGTCAGTCGGTGCTCAGCCGTAGCGTCCGCCGGGCGCCGCGTGTGAGCCGCTATCACCCCAGCGGCCTGTTATCGGCCCGCCAGAGGTCAAGAGTTCAACGCCTGTGCTCCGCCAGGGGAGGTCAGGGTCGTCACGGGACGTTGACCTTGGGGTGAAAATGAAATCTGCGGGTGTGTGTATATCTGATTTTCTCCTCTCTGTGTGAATCTCACGTTGACTGTGACACATGAATGAGCCTCGGATGAACGCAACGTGCGTTCGGTGATGAGGAGGTCAGAGGTCAGCGCTGTTGAGAGGCCTCAGTGTGAAGGAGAGCTCACAAGACAGGAACTGAGGACCACACAGAAAAGGTTGGTTCGCTCTCATAACGATGAAATAACTCAAACATTCAGGTGGCAGAGGACGGGGAGAGAGGTTTGACAGCAGTTCGTCCAACAGCAGCTCCACCAACCCCCACAAGGCACGGTCTGCATTATATTAAAAGGGAAGGGTGTGTGTGCGTGTGTGGGTCCTAATGACACCATTGATGGCACGTCCTGGCTCGGCAGTGCCAGAAATAAACCAGGATCTGGACCAGAATCTCAATGTTGAACTTTTTCCATTTTCTTGCCGCAAATAACCCTCACATACACACACACGCACACACACACACACACACACACACACACATATGCACACGCTGATGCAAAACCCAATAATCACGTACTGACTTAACATACACTCACCATCACAAAAATGCGTCATGCACGGAAACACGCTCGCTCTGAGTTTCCAGGGAACGCCTGTTGCTATTTTTAAAACGTGCCTTGGAAGCGCTGCAGAGCCGCGGGTGTTGTAATCCGTGCTCTCTGCACATTCTGTCATGTGCCCTGTCAAAACAAAACAGTCGAGAATCAGGCAGCGGCGGCGGCGGCGGCAGAGACCCGGCTGCAGATAACAGGACGTCTGGCCCGATGCCCCGAAACACAACCGTCCTGCTGTGTCAACATCTGTGTGAGGGTTTGAGCGCGTGTGACGGGCTGTTGTCTCACACATCATCCTCCTTGTTCTCTGCACACACACACACACATGGTTCCATCTGAACCAGTGGAGGATTTGCATGAAGCGAAAGGTTAAAGAGCAGGGACATTAGTGTTTGTCCTTTGCCAGGAATGATCACTGCAACTCCTCTTAAGTATTTTCAAATGGTCAAAAAAAAACTGCTGGTGAAATGCGTTTGGACAGAGTGTGGTTTAATCACACATGCAGGCTCCCCTCCGCCTTAAAGCAGCCATAATAACCAGAGCCGTGTTCACAGAAGTGGCCGTTTCTCTTACATGCAGTAATTACCTCAGATCAGAGCTAAAAACGAGCTGCACGCTCCCGAAGAAAAACCACGACCTTGTAAACTGTGCTGAACAACCAGACCAGAATCAAACTCTTCTGTGTTATTTTCCACCTCGGGGAAAGTGGGCGGTTCTCAGTTTGGGCCCTGGAGCTCTGGAGTCTTATCTTTACATTTCAATCGTTTATTATTTGACCAAAGGAATGTGCTATCGGCTTCATGCACTGGAA
Organism: Pseudorhombus dupliciocellatus; assembly: GCA_016785235.1. Classification (NCBI taxonomy): domain Eukaryota; kingdom Metazoa; phylum Chordata; class Actinopteri; order Pleuronectiformes; family Paralichthyidae; genus Pseudorhombus; species Pseudorhombus dupliciocellatus. The sequence continues at coordinate 3,145,677 of JAFBJW010000311.1, read as the reverse complement.
CCAGTGGAACCAGTTGACAGCTGAAGCTGCTCCTCAGTTGGACGTAGCGGCTAACGGAACATCGCGGCGTTATTTGCTCCTCTGAGAAAAGGGGAAGTTTGGCTCCCGTCGTCTCTCATCTGTTGAACTTTGAGAAGAAGTCACATGGTTTACCGCACATCTCCGCTCATCAGGGGCCAAACAGAGGGATCACACGTGTGATCCATACATGCAGTTTATTCTTTTACAAACTGCTTCTGTCCACTCCAGGTTACATCTTCATGTCCAGCTTATTTTACGGGAGACAATTGTCTTCTGTCCTTTCACAGTTTTATGCTTTTTACTCGCTGAGATTTGGGAGCGTGACGATAACATGAGCGCTCTGTGTTCAGTGGGCGGCGTCTTTTTCTTTCTCCGCTCAACCACAGCGCCGATGGCTGCTCATGCTAACCGTGCAGAGTTCCTCTGCTTTTGTTTGCCTGAGAAAAAGCCTGCGATGTAAAATGCATCACTTCCTTTGCACCAGAGGAATGTTTCCCAGCAAAGAGCGTCCAGGCAGCGAGAGCTCGGTCTTTGACAGTCGATGAAAGGCAGATTTACACGTGTGGGGTTTCTAGTCGTATCCAGAAATCCATCGTGTAGGAAGTTTATTATGAGGAGCATTAATTTCCCAGTGAATCAGCACCACTCCTCACAAACGAAGCTCACGCCATTCCCAGACCCTCTGAATTCTTTCTGCTGTTCCCTGCGCTACAGACGAATTTTGTTGGTTTGACATTCTCGCCGTTTTCTTTATAATCCTCTGGTTCTTCTCTCAAACAGCCCTTCAGCTCTCTCAGATATCATGTGGTGATCACACACCATCTCCTCAACCCTTATCTGCTGCAGCGCTCTGCATCATAAACCACACTGAGGTCCTGGCGGCCGTGTGAACAGAGCAGTGGTGCTGGTTCATTTTGAGGCATGAGTGATTTTGCAAACATTTACATTTTAAACTGCGAAAAGATACGTAATTTATTTGTTGATTTTAATTGGGAACTTGATATAAAATGTGGACGTGATTCCAGTTTCCCTGCAGCTGATGCACTATTCACATGACAGTGATGTCACTGCGGCTCGAGCAGGAGGACCACGAGAGTGAGGAAAGACACACGCAATTTCCCCTGAGCATAAAAAAAGCATGAAACATTAATCTATTTGTGCCCACTTGCAGCGCATCTCTCGACCCATCAGTTTCTCTCTTCACGCCTCCGAGTCAGCAGAACAATTAACCGCAAGAATTATCGGCAGCAGCCGCCTCGAACGATCAGACCAGGCGCTGGTGGCATTTGGTGAGGACGGAGACAGAGATGTTATCTGTCCCATCGAGACAAAGACTGGAGGCTGAACTCTGGTTACATCAAACCAATATGAGAGACAGGAAGATGAATGTAACATCAGACAACATCGCGTTAAGATGCAGAGCGTCAGGCCCGATCTTAGATAACAGGAGGAAGATGGAGCTAAAGTCTTCATGTGTTTGTTTCGCAGGATTACTCAAAATGGACCATTTTCCATTTTCAGAACCAATTTAATCCTGAAGTGGATAAATAATAAATGAATGGATCCATAAATAGTTTTTTGGGATATTTGTGCAACATTTGATGGATAAAACTCCCCATCTGGATTCTTTTCTGCTCTTCTCCATGAGTGTTTGTTGTGTTCTTTGCTGAGTTCTGCTGCACACGTGTTACAAATTCCTCGAACGTGCCACGCTCTTTTCAGACCCTATACATGGAGGAAAATACACCAACAACATGTTTTTACACTGGGTCACCCAAAATAATCACCCCAACTTAATGAGCAAATTACTTCACGAATGGTTAAGAAGTGTTCACACACACACACACACACACACACACACACAGCTCTCTCCCTCTCTCTGAAGATCAGCTGCTGATTGTTGTGTTGTGTGCAGTTGCAATGGAAACAGTGGGTGAAGTCGTTTGGCCACTGGTTCACGCTCCTTCGTGATGCCTTCAGGTGCCGTAGGTAAAGGGGGATCCTGTCTCTGCCGTTCAGACATGCAGCAGCAGAGGGAGCTACTTCTCCCACTGAAGTTGAAAAGTTTATCGGAGAGGCGCCAACTTCTGCCACATGCCATCTCATCAAAACCTTTGTTTCCTATCCTACATTCCTTCCATCTCAGATCCTTTCCTCCCTCTTGAACTCTTCTCTTCCTCTCACTCGGCCTCTTTTCCCTGACAGCCATTCCCCCACAAAACTGGGAATGCTGGGTCACTGGGATCTAATCCCTCCCCCTCTCTCTCTCAGCTGGCCTAATACCTCCTGCCGCCACCCTGATGCCTCGAACTTCACAACCTGCAGCGTCACGGCCGCCGTCTGAAGCCGAGGAGACGTAATGCCTCCTGACGCTGAATCCCTCGCTCTCGCCTCTCTGGAGAAGCAAAGCTCTGCTGGTGACATGTGCAGGGGCCTCTTCTGAAGGGAACACGGCCACCCATGAAGAACACTTGTTGATCAGGAAATGGAGTCACAGATTCAAACTGGATGGTTAATTGGTAAATACCGTCACATATCTTTCTCTCCTTATATCCCAGTCGGCCGTGATAAATGTGATCAAGTCCCACATCGAGGAAAAGCAGGGTTCAGGTCTTTCAGTCTTCGAGTCGTTTGGGTTTAATCTTCACACACACACACACTGTACATGCATTAAGTCAGTCACGTGAGAACAATGGCTTCATATTGCGTGTTCACTGACCCGGTGAAGCTGCACACACAGGCACCATACATGTCTAAATACATATACAGAGCAGGAGGCCGGCTGGTCTGTTGGGACTCAGGGGCGGTAATGATACACCTGGAGGAGTCAGGGGAGACCGTCAGTGATTGGCTGAACTTCTGAACTCTCACCGTGCGCGTGAGTGTGTGCACGTGGGTTTATAGCTGATATAGGATCAGACACACACACACACACACACATGCTGACCTCTGAGTCACCTCTTCACGGTTTGTCCGTGCAAACATGTTGATGGGTGGGAGTGAGAGAGAAAATGAGGATCAGACACACCAGTGTGTGTTCAACTGGTGGCTCCTTCACAATAAATCCTGCTGAATGAGTGAGGAACAAACAAGGAGCTGCAGGAACCTTTTACTTCTTTAATAGAGTTACTGTGTTTTTTTTAACATACATCGTACTGCTTATACTTGTGCCGTGCTGTTATTACACTCCACGCTAAAGCAGCATTCCTCTGAGTCCGTCTGGTCTGCGGGCCGCCTCACGTGAAGCCACCTGACTTCCTACTGTACACACGCACATTTGCACCTCTCTGACTCCATAAGTCCAGGTTTTCCTGTCGGTGCGCACGCCGTGCGGCCAAAGATATAAAATATAGAGCACAGAAGAAGAAGAAGAAGAAGAAGAAGAAGAAGTACAAATTTTAAAGAAGAGCTGCAGCACACGACGCTTCTGGCATTATACAAAGATGAACGGGGAGACGTTCAAACCATCCAGCGAGGAGGTTTGTCACGTCCAGGGTTGATGGAGGCGGAGACGCAGTCGAGATGAGCGTCCAAATGTGATGACACAACAGACTGACCAAAGTTGGACGTCGGCCTCGCTGCGCTCTGAGCCGTGTCGGGCCGCAGACCTCCTTCACGAGCAGCTGAGCCCGAGACAGGATCCGTGCCCCCCCCCCGCCACACACAGACACACTCATCTGACTGCACGTGAAGCTCTGTCTGTCCCGGAAGTTCTTGTACGAGAAGATGCGATGGCAGCGTTGTTCTGCGGGGCGTGGGAGGCGAGAGGGGATGCGTGGTCTTTATCGCGGTCTCATCTTTATTTACAGTGTAAACCGGTCAACCCTGCAGCTCATAGCTCAGCTACAGAAAAGAAGCAGCTATTGTGAACATCAAGACGGTGGGATTTAGGTGACAGCTCTTCTTCATCTTTCCAAACAAAAAACTCATTCTGCCTGTTTCTACCAGAACGCAGACCTGGAGTTTTGAAGCCAGAACGGATGCGGAAGGTGTTTTCACGTGCGTCCCAGGAACTTTGAGGAGTAATAAAAAGTTGGTTTGATGCCTTTGCTTCCCACTTGAGAAACAAACTCCCAGCAGGTTCGGACCCAGACCCTCCTCGAACAGCTCGGCTCGTTGCAATCACACAGAAATCTCTGCAGGTCTGCCGGCTTTAACCCAGCCGCAGAGAAGTGGTTACAACAACAGTTCAGCTTATCCCTCTAAACATCACGCGCATTATGTGCAGTTTATTGAATAGTGGAGATGTGTATCAGCATGAAAACACACAAAGACCCAGGTTATGAAAGAAAGCTTAAGCACACAGTTTGAACTGTTTTTCAACCTGGGCTCCAATTATAGCGTTAACTTTTTTTTCCCCCCTGTTCTTTTGTAACGTCTGGTTTTAAAAGCTTTGTGGCCATAAACGCCCCTCAGTGGTTTCAATTCCTGCAGGAGAATAATTAGGGTAACGGTTCAACATCAGTCTAACTGGACTTGAAGTTTCGTTATGAATATTGTAAAGTCAGTATTTGGTGCTCCGTCATTCATGTCTGTGACTCAGACGCAGACGGTGTGACGCTCCAGGCTGTTCCTGCGCTCTGAGAGGCAACAAGTGTGAAAACACATTCTCGGTGAGCTCCTGCGAAGAGATCTGTGAAATTCCCTGATACTCCTCTCACTTCCTGTGTCCTACGCCGCTCGTGTTTTCCACCGATCGGAAGCAGAACATCTCAGCTTCAATAACAGCAGCTGTGAAACTGATAATTCAAGACGACTTACTCTGACTGTGTAAAACTCCACGCAGCTCCCAGCCCTGCTCCGGGCCGTGTCCCTCTGCTCGTCCTCCATCCCCACCAGCACCTCCATGTCTGAAAACCTCCTTCCTCCTGCCGGCATGGTGCAGTGTGTGAGTCAGACGTCTGTGCTGGCAGCTGCTGACATCAGATCTTGGTTTGACACTTGGGCCCTTTTGGATTTCAGTGCATGCTTTAGATCCAGAGTGTCTCCTCCTCCTCCTCTGGACGCCTCAGGTTCAGGAGCCTCCTCTTCCTCCTCACCTGTGGCTCTGTGGAGGCATCAGGCGAAGGAGTTCAGACAGGGACCGTTGATCCAGTCAGAATCCACAGGCTGCATGGACGTCCGTGTCCTCTCTGCCCCTCTGCTCCTGCCTGTCTGGCTGGCAGGGTGTTTGGTCCTGGCCAAGCGGTCATCCCTCCCCCCTGCCCCCCCTCCCCAGTCAGTCTACGCCCGGACAAGCCCGTCTGGTCCCATTGGCCAGTCAGGTGGAAGGGGGGAAAACAGGGGGAGTGGCTGAGGCGAAAAAGAATAGGAGAAGGAGGTGAGGGGGGGGTAAATGAATGGGGGGCGGGGGGTTACATGCAGGAAGGCTGGCAGCATCCTCCAAACTGTCACGGGGGGTTGGGGGTGGGGGGCAGTGTTGATCAATGGGATCGTCAGTGAGGGGAAGAGAGGGAGAACTTTACAGTTTTTAGAATATGTTTTTCCACAGAACTGGATTTGAGTTTCACCTCCTCCTCCTCCTCCTCTCACACCGTTGAGATGTCAACAAGAGAAGAAGGAGGGACGGAGGCCAGTGGAGGATCAGGAGCCCGGACTGAGACAGACAGAAGGACAGAGGGGGGATCCCCTCAGCTTAAAGACCAGAACGAAAGACAAAAACAAAAACAGAGAGGGAGACAGAGGAGCCGTAAAACGTGTGTGTGTGTGTGTGTGTGTGTGTGAGAGAGAGGCAGAACTCTACGGTTGTTAACCTCCACCCACTGCTGCTGCCCCACTAGCCTTTGCTATTCAAATGCACTGTGCTGATGTGAGGACAGGCCATTGTGCTGAGCCATGTAGCCTTATGTGGAGGACACACACACACACACACACACACACACACACACTCTGATGAATAGGGAGAGGGTGTTGCAATCACATGAATTGACTGAGTTCTCTCATTTCTTGTCGGCCTGCTCAGTCGGTCACTAATATGATGGAATATGTGCTGATGCATGAATCATTTTTTTTTATATGTTTGAAATGACAACGAGTACCCAGAGAGCCAGAGAAAGCAAATGTGTCCATGGGATTTTGTTCTTCCATCCATTTGTGGAACAGGGTGTGGGGACGTTTTGTCTCGTTCTCAGTTCCTCAGCGTCGCCGCTGTCGCCCAACACTCACCTCAAGAACGCGGCTTAAAACAGAAGAAGTGTGACGTTAAATAAAAAAGTATCCAAGTTTACCTAGGTTAGAAAGAGCTTCACAGAAAACAAGGCATAAGAAAAACAAATCACAACATCAAGTTTGAGCCCTGAAAAATAACAGAGATTTTCCAAATCGTCGCGTGCGTGTCGGAGCAGAATCTCCATCGCTGACACCGTCATCGACCAGCTGCGGTTACAAAGCAGGCCTGGGTGCATGGAAACCAAAACACAAGGTGGCCCGACACAAAGAAAATCTTTCCACCTCTTCTGGAAGCCAAGGACACGAGACGATGTTTCTGGTAAAGACACAGCTGAGAGGATTAGGGCCCTCAGTCAGTTTTAATGGCCTCAGTCACGTCTGAGCGGGAGAGAGAGCGAGCGATGGGATAAACAACATGACAAACCATAACAGTCACAGAATGGAACCAGAGCAGGTGAGGGATTATCAGGTTCTGGTTACACTTCTGTTTCTGTCTGACTTCAACAGGCCGCGATGAATTCAATGTTTGGCCAGGGAACTAATCCCCGCACTGAGAAATGATGGTGAGTTGATGCAAAGCAATAATAACCACAACGACGACGTCGGAAAGATGACAGCTGCAAGAGGAAGTCACGTTGGAACGGTTGGCAGGTCAGGACAGAGGGAATCGGCTTCGTAAGTGGCCATCAACAAACAGTGGACTACAGTATCATAGGAGAGAAGAATATAATGCACTCAGATTCATGAATACACTTGCTGCTCCCTACGGCCATAGTTTGAATTGATACACTCGTTCTGTTGGCTCACCAAACAGCTCACAGACGTTTATAAACAAACAGTGAACTCTTATATACAGTAACTGTGACAGAAGAGGAACTTATATATAAGTCATCTGACATGCATCAATAACATGGTGAGAATCCCAGTGCATAAATCTCCAAATATTATTTTCTACATATATATAGATAGATAAATAGATAGATAGATGGATAATATTGAGTCTTGGAAATTTTATCCTGTATAAATCAGTCTGACAGGGACAGGACAAATAATCTCATCTTGCTCTGAAATTGAGTAAGTGCAGATTATTTCATCAGTGGTTTAAACCAACACACAGATTCTCGGATGACTTCTGTCATCGTTGGCGTGAGTGAAGCTGCAGGGACGATGCCCCAGACTCTCATTCATCGCCTCTGAATAAACTCCTGCATCGTGATCATCTAATTAGACGTCTCGCGTCGCTGTGCCTCCTCCACACTCTGAGGCTGCGTCTGTTTTCTGTCAGCTGTCTGTTTGCCATTATGGAAGCTTGACTGAACAATGATCCAATTAGTCAAATCCGGAGCAGAACAAAGGTTGGCCGGTCACTCCGCTTGTGTAAGGTGGTCTCCTTTGAAGCGCCCACTGCACCTGAATGGATGTTCTCACCAGAGGCACCAGCAGGGCTGCATTTCCATCACAGCCCGGGCCCTTCAGATGCATCGTGGGTTTAAATATTTATGATCCTAATGTTCAAGCCCCACTCGTGCTTCGTGGGTTCATGCTGTATCTACACATGCATGTATCTGCTGCGTGCACGTGTAGCTCTGTGATTTTCAACAGACTTTTCGAAGACATTTGAGAATAAATGTCTCCTCGAGTTAAACAGCACAAGTGTAACATATACAAACGCATGTCTTCTGTAAACAAGTGAAACTGGAGGACGAGGCAGGGGGAGTCCACAGAAGGTATTAGGATATGAGCGTGAGTTCAAACAAGTCATCACGTGTTGTCAAAATATCTCGTCTTATCTTAAGGCCCGATCCCTGCGGTCGGCAGCTCGTCACAACAAGCAAGCACATTTTGAAGGGGGGGGGAGGGGGGGGGGGGGGGGGGGGGGGGGGTCACAGGGTCAACACAGGATTGATGAGATTTCCTGAAATATTTTTCCTGAATTTACTCTGACATTTTCTCCATAATGTTGACGGAGGTAGAACAGGGAAAGGTGAGAGTGACTGGACAATCGTCTCTCCCTGACTCAAAAGGCAACAGCTGAGGTGCCAGAGGGACGGACATGAAGACAGAGACATGGCATGAGAGAAGCACGTGAAGAAAGACAGACATGAGAGAGACACATGAGAGGGACACGTGAGAGAGGCACATAAAGTGCCGTGAGGGGAGGGAGCTGAGAATTCATGTTCAAGTGAAAAGACTTCTGAAGAGCATCTGTTTGTGGTGGGAGCCCTGTGTCATCGTCTGTTGCCACGCTATGTCCCCTACTTCAGATTTATACTTGGAAGGAATTCCTCTTTGATCAGTGTGGACAGGAGAAATTATTAGCCCATCAGCCCTTTCCACGATTTGTGAAGAACTGGACAAAACTAAAGAGCATGTTGCTTTTTCTGCTGTTGTGAACGCTTTTTGAATAAACAATGCAGACAGAATTCTCCCTTAATGCCACCATTATTTATTCCATCCGACGTCTATGTGTCTCCTTCCGGCTCGCTCTTGATAACACTCTCTTTAAAGTCTCAGTAAAGCGTGATGAACGATGTTGAGATGGGTCCCGGCCCCCTGCAGCCTAATTTTAGCTCTGACCTTTTACAGGTTGTTATTGTGACAAATGGCACAAACAGCCCAGATGATCATTGCTTTGTGCTTGAAAGCGTGTTGATGGGGGAGAGATTAGCATGGCGCTCCAACAAATGTGTCGAGCCGCTGAGTAATAAGAAGCACAAAAGGTCAGAGGTGAGTCACCCCGCACGTCCAGCAGATAACGGGCAGACATCGACATGGGGGGGGGGGGGGGGTCAGACGGCTGAGAGGGGGGGGGGGGGGGGCGGTCAGACGGCTGAGAGGTAATCAATTGTGTTTGTGCATGAGTCAGAGGGAGAAGAGCGCACGCAGGCGTGTTTTCCACGCTGCCGACGACAGGACAGACGCTGTAAATCCATCCTCCTTTATTTACCTCCATCTGAAACTAACAAGCTCATAACCTGCAAGCGTGATGGCTGTGACTCCTGATGAGAGGCGGCGCTCAGGACCTCATCATCATCGGTGGAGCAGCCGCAGAGCTTATTGGAGGAAATCACTCAAAACCGGTGACGAGCAAGAGCACGTGCACGGACCGATCGTTTAAGAGGAGTTAGTAACCTTCGAATCGGTGAATATTAACACACAGCCGTATCTCAACAACACACCTTTCGTTGGACTGAATATATAAAACAGCTTCTATAACTTCCAGTACCTCCAACAAGGAGGATTATAATTCCTGCATCTTGGTGGATTCATTATTTTGCCAAACTATTCCAGAAGCTTGTCCTGGATGAGAGAGATGAACTCCTGGCTGACCCTGCTTTTTTTTTTTTTTTGAGTCAGGGATAGAGATGGTCAGACAAGAAAGAGTCAGGGCTCCACAGCAGGTAAGCATTCCTGAGCCCTGTGTGTGTGTGTGTGTGTGTGTGACAGTTGTTGTTTTACATTGGGTCATTACACCTCTGCTTGTTCATTTTACGAAAGCAAAAGCAAGACATGAGCCAAGACACCGAGGTGGAGGGAGGTGAAGAATTTGTCTCTGCTGCCAGATGTTATTATCCTGGATCTCTTGACAAACACAAGATAATCCTTCTCCCTGAGCCGCAGCACGCTTCACACCACGGCAGCAGAGGGCTGCCGGGATTTCCACCTCGTCGAATGGAGCGGGATGAGGGGACGTCGTTCTGAACACAGGCAATAAAAAAAATAACTTTAAATTGAAATCGAGCACTGTGATTTGGAACCTGGGTTTTGTTTCTATTTTGTGACAACAGTTGCAGCATTGATTCATGACACTGACGTCTTTATTGGACTCAAACATACAAATACAGGTAATATGTAAGAATTAGATATATCTGACTGGAACTGTGAAAGGTGCAGTGCTTCTGTTTTAAAGCTAATGTATAGTGAGGCGATGATGCACCGAGACACAGAAATATAACCCTAAATAAATAAAAGGTCTCTGGAGCATTGAACCTCTTCCACACGTGACCGTGTTGACACAGTGATGTTAGGGCTGATCCGGAGCGTGTTTCAGAAATAGCAATCAGGGCTTATCGGCCCGTGATCGGATTTCTGGAAACTGGAAAGTCAGGTGTTGTTCTTGGAAGCACGTCAAGCTCCAGCTGAGCTCATGTATGGATTGTATGCACAATTACCTCCAGAGCTGAGAGTAATCTCAAACTCCCATCTTCTGAGAGCGATGAGGTTACCCTGTTTGCTTTTCCCCAATGAACCATCATGTTCACGTAATGTTCACATCCAAAACAAAAAACCCTACACACCTGCATGCTGTCCCAAAGACCCACTTCTCACTCCCACCTCGCTTCTAATCCAGGGATATTTACTGCGGAGATAAAGATCCGGATTTATTCCCTCTCAGGGGGATTTAAAATAAGAGTGAGCGGCCAGAGGTCAGGCCAAATATGAAATATGGTTTCTCAGTCAACGACAGGTCGGATGAGCTGCACACGGGAGAGCTTCAATAAAACTCTGTACCTGCGCTGCCTCTCACAGGTACTGACACTAAAACTCACTAACTCTGGCGTTCATCTGGGATGCATGCAATCAGTGTTCACTGCGTTAGATTCAGTTCTTTATCAGCTCTGATCAAACCATTAAAAAAAAAACTACAATAATGATAATAATAATGTTAATGTGTGATCTACCTGTTCAGCCTCGTGACGCCTGCAGGGTCCGGAGGGGGAAGTGAAGTGAAGTGCCTCTGCAGGATGTCTGCCATAAAGAAGGCTCTTACGTGCTGTAAGTGATTTACACCAGTACATTTTTCTGTCATGTTTGGGGAAAAGAGCACAAATCTTCTCCCTCTCCGAACGTTTTACTGCTCCTGGTGGCGGCTGCTGGGGTTTGTTTGGACCCAGGAGGAAACCAGGGTGGAAAGACAGAGGGACGGGAATAATCAGTCTTTCCATCGTGATGCAACGTTCCACAGTAGTGTTGGGTCTCTCTGAACAGTATTTAGAGACTCGGGTACAGTGGTGCAAAGTAAGAGCAGAGGCTCATCGTCTTGGATCGACTACAGGTGGGGCTGAGTGCGACACCTTCAAGTAGAACTTGTTAACCCTTAGAGGCATTACACTTTTTGATACCTTATTGCTTGTTTCATTAATAAAATGTGAATAAAAGTGATAAATGAACATGTTAAAAATGAAATCACTCTTTTGTTGACCAAAATATAATGAAAATCATAATTTTAATTGGAGTCATTTTTGACCCCTCTCATGGAAGAGTGTAGGTATTGGTCTGCCATGGTTAAAACAGCCCTACGTTTATCAGCTGCAATATTACTATTTCAATTATTCACATTCAGACTATACTGCAGGAACAGCTCCGTGACTTTGGTCTCTGTCCTTGTTGTCTCTCTCCTCCCTTTACGATCATCTCTTCACTTTCACCTCTTGTCACAAATCCCCCGTGTTCCTTAGAGAGTGGAAGAAGTTTCTTATTCTCCGTTGCCAGCTTCATTCCTCTCGGTCCCTGCAGCCTCCAAAACTCGCCGGACTTTATGTAAATTATTTAAGTGCATGTTGTTTTTTGGCACCTGTGTAAACAGCCTAATGTTGCCTAGAGCTCCTGAGCTGGTTGTCGGAGCAGCAGATTCATGCCTTATGGACCGTAGACCCTGCAGGGCTGACAGCGATGATTGAGGGCCCAGTTAATTTAATTTACTGCGTCCGTCATCGCCCAGCGAGCGAACGCTGGCTGGCTCTGACTCAGTGTGCGTTGGCTAGCTCTCCCATTCACCGCCGGCGGACTGTTAGCTCAAGGTGCTAATCGGGTGCAGTTCTATGCATTTCACAACAAAAGCCTCAGAGAGAACTGAGGCTGACTCAGGATCAGCCTGGATATCTGAAAGTCTGGATCCAGGACCAAAGGTTGGAAAAGAAATAGAAACTGCCAGAGGCAAATTCGTTTACAAAGTAATGTGAACTAAATAGAAGCATTTCTTCTTTTTCCTATAAGAATTTTGGTGACTCTAAAGAAATTGCTCAAACTTTTACAGATTGAGGTCATGGGACTTTAATCGGATCAGCAGTGCTGAGCCATGTGACTGTATCCCTGCCTGGCGAACTGGGTGCAGGGTGGTAAGTTGGCATTGCCAGGAAAGTATTCCATTACGCCGGCCTTAGCACTGAGCCCACGGCAAGAAGCCTAAAGACTAAATGAAAAACAAACAATGGCAGAACAAGAATGTGGGAGATAACAGAATATCATTTTAGACCCAAGCCGCTCAGCAGTCGGGTAAGAGTCGACGTTGTTTTTGGCGGCGCGGCAGCGACACGCCCACGTCGGCCGTTAGCACACAGCAGGGCGACCGACGGGCCGCGTCAAAGAGTCACAGCAAACGGGTCGGAGGATTCGGAGCTTGAGCACCAAGATGTGGTCACGTGTGACGTGACAAAAACACGGTGACATGCCGTGACTGACACCTCCATATAGCTCCAGTGTGTATTTCATACCTTTCTTAATTACACAGAGATTCCACAGTAGTCTTTGGCCGTCACACTGATGCATTAACAGCTTCTGCACGTGGCCGTGTTTTTTTCAAGATTGACGTTAAGTGAGTTTGACCCGAGGCAGCAAAAAGTGAAGCTGTCGATCAGAGGCAGAGTTTAGACAGAGAAACAGGAAATGGAATTTGATGTATGTCACTGATCTCACGTTTCCCACACCTGGGTCCATGTGTGCTCCTTGTGAGTGTACGTAGATAGAACAGTGCAGCGTACATGGATGGAGCTAAACGTCTTTATATCTAAATATATAAACGTCTCTCTGTGTGTACGCAGATGTTGTAGTTAACTGCAGGTCATAGGGTTGACGAGGATTAAATATGCTTATCTTCCAGATATCCGCTCTACATCATTCAGCTCTCGTTCCCCCCCAGCGTCCAACTTTCTGTCCAGCGAGTTATAAACAGTAAATAAAACAGTCATTCAGACCTGGAGCTGAACATCCAGAGACTGTACTCCTAAACGTTTTATCCGATCAGTCTCTCCTACACATCAGACTGGACTCTTTATCTCCCATCTCCCTTACAGAAGCTCCAGAATATGTCTGTTCTTTTGTCTCAGCTTCCATTGACCTGCTGCAAATCCATGGTTGTCCAAATCGGCACCCATCCCCTTGACCTCAATTAGAATCGGCATCTGGATTTACAATCACAGTCCTAAAAGCACGTCCCTCAAATCAAATAAGAGGGCAGTGGTTCACATGAGTGATGATGGCGTGTCATCTCTGAGTGCTCTGCTGCTGCTCTCAAACCTCCGTGATGGTCCGCGGCGTCCTTCACACCTGCTGCAATGTGGCTCCAGAGAATATTCCCCCCGGCAGCCAAAGTAAGGTAATCCTGACTCTGAGATCTTATCTGCCACGGACTGATTTAGACCCAGTCTCAGATCTCAGTCAAAACAAGTTGATTTGCTATCGAGCGCTGCATGTGAGCTGCGGGGTCATTGTTTCTGGAACACCCTCCCAAAACACGTGAAGAGAAATGATGCCGAGGGCACCATGGTTCACCCAGTGATGTATAGTTCATATTCCGAAACAGGGAGCCGGATCCAAAATCAACAGCTGCCTCATACCCTGTAATTAATTCATATGGAGTGACTCAGAAAGATGAAACGAATTAGTCGTTGCTGTTGATTTTTAAACTTTACCTCAAACTTTGAATGAACCTCACAAGTCAAAGGATGTGATGATGAAGAAGAAGAAAATACCTGAAAGTCATTTAAATAATCAGGTCACCAAAAATGCCCGGTTCACGGCTCCGTGGCTAAGAAATCACTGACTGATTCGCGTTGCTCCGCTCTGCTGAAGTGCCCTTGAGCAAGAATTTAAAACACTGCGAACCAGCTGCAGCTCCAAGTCCAGCCCCGAAAACAGATGTAGGGATTTTTCTGCGGGGATCAATACGACATCGTTTACATTGGTCCCACATTCCTGCTGGTATTAGCTTTGGCAGTCATAAAACACGGCGTAAAAACTGACAAACAAGTTGCATTCCTGTGGCGCGCTCAGCGGGAGACACGTTGACCGACTTCACACAAGCAAGCGAGATTATTCAGAGTGTGTGTGGCGTCGTCCAAATACGGTCGTAAACACGTCACCTGGCTCGTGCTGACGGCGGGTGCGTGTGTGTCTGCGCTCCTTATCCATATGCTGTCCTTTACGGGCTTGTAGAAATGACCAGTGTGCCCAGTAAAACGATTTAATCTGATCGGAGCAGTTTGATCCCTGCACTGGAGGTCATAAATACTCACACGCACGCACCTAGTCTATATACACAGTTTTACATGCGGACATAAACACGTGTAAACACACAGTATCTGCTTGTACGTAGCAGTCAGTCGGGACCCCTGGAGCAACACTGACTCACTCGCACGGATTAGGGCCGTATTTCTTCAGCGTGGCGTTCGGGGGCCAAACCTCACACGCAGGCAATGAGAAGCAGAAGTCTCCGATCTGGAGTTTCGGGGAACGAAGGGCAGAGCTTCCAGGCAGAAGCAATCCAACAGTCCCACGGGGCCACTTCGCTGAAATCCCTCTGCAACGGCGCAGAGCTCTGGGGCCGCGACCCGTCCGCGTCGATGACCCTGAAAACAAAAATGATTGACCTTGAAGACACTCATGATGAGATCAACGTTAACTGGAAGTTTATATCTTTGTTTATTACGAAATTAGTCATCAGCAATCACCACAACATCGAAAAGTCTATTTCCTTAAAGACGTTCCACATTTGATGAATAAGTCGATTTCCTTATTAGGTCAATAAAATATGTAATCTGGCTGCAGTTAGGTTTCCCACAGAATGTGTTTGCAGTGGCGGTTTAGTTGAGACGCGGCCACTGTGGTGTCAGTATTCCATTATTCTAGAAAGCTGAGCCCAGGCTCACAGTAATCAGAGATACCTGCATATGGCAAGAGCTGCTTCTCCCTCCTTGCGGTGGAATGTTGGAAGAAGCTGGACCATGCCGTTCCAGGGTGGAGAAAACATGCTCCACCAAAATGAATCGATGCTCCTCAGTGCTTGTTGAGCAACAGAATATAGGTCAGGATGTAGGAGTGAGCGCAGCACTGTGACGAAAACATGTTTCAGCGAGAAAGCGAGAAAGAAAACAAAACGCTTCCCTTATTGGAAAAGTCTGTTTAATGTGACGTTAAGGGGAAGAGAGCGAGGCGTCCAGAGATTCTGCTCTGAAACGACATTACAGAGGAGCTGAGCAGATATCTGTCCCAGGCCTGTTACCATGATCTCATTTCCTCCACTGGTTGAATGTGACTTTATTCATTTTTACCAAACTTTGGTGGTAATTTGGATGAGAAAGATGAGGACGCTCAACCTTAGCTTTAAAAATAACAGCACACACAACAGACTGCGAATCGGTGGACTTGCTGTTAAAGGTAAATACCTTCCACGCCATCGCCTTGACGCAGGAAATTCGGGTGAGGTGCTTGAACCGCCGACCCTCCGGTTTGAATGACCTATATTCATCCCTATCACCTTCTGAGCCCCCTGACTCTCGGGTCTGATTCGAATTAAAACGTCGCAGTGGCATCTCACGCAGGCCAACAGGACGTCTGCCAACTGCAGCTTCAAACCGAATCTCCCTAAACGTTACTCATCTGACGGTGGAAAGCCGATCCCGGGTGTGTCCGCAGTGGGATCATCGCTGGATCCTGGTGATACAATAACAGAGATGTTTAAAATATTTTGATCATTTGAGTTTGTTGATATGTTCAACGTGGCAACGATTAAGAACACGAAGGAAAAATGTTCCACTGTTTTATATTCGATTACATTATTGAACAGATTTTGCGAAACAGGGACACGCTATGATTGCATTAACAAATTAAAAAACCTGATGTGAGAATGATAGAATATAAATATCTGCTCCATCCATGTGCACATTTGTCTCATATTAACTCGTCATCCGTCAGTCCTTCGCTTTCTTCCTCGTTCCACTCTGAGAGTCCTCGATCGTCCTGATGGAACGTTTCTCCAGATGGTTTCTATTTGAGGGTGGTTTCTGTTGAAGTGCTCCGCTCTGAGAAAACAATAACAAAATTAGGACTAAAATGACCAACACATTTCAGAAATAATCCTTTGGGGGATTTTGTCCCGCAACAAAAATTGCTAACTAAATCCATCGCCATCTTTGAAATGGCACAGTCCATCGCTCTGTCCTTCAGCCCGTGTCTGCTCCACCTGGAAGTGAACACGGAGGAGATGACTGACATTTCCAGTGTGGCATGAAACTGAAGATAGAAGCAGTGGAAAATAATAAAGTGGTAGAAGACTTCAACCTCAGTGACCTGATTTTTAATACCCAACATGTGCCACAACCTCTTTGCACTGGAAGGATTTTTTTCCCTGTTGTGACCACATCTTAATTCTAACCTTCACCAAACTCTTAGAGGCCCTTGATCCAAAGGTTCAGTTGGCAGAGGGTAAGAAAAAGTTGCCATCATCACAACCAGCCGTCAGAGTTCAGAGGTTTTAGTCCTAAACCTACCAATTTCTCAGATGTGTCGTTCCAGGTCGGATCTGCTTTGAAGCAGGTTACCGTGTTTACACTGGAGGAAATAGAAGTCAGGAAAGTCGAGTCTTCATCTGCCTTTTTTTTTTTTTTTTTGACAAACACTGTATACAGAATGAGTTCCCAATAAATCAAAAGTTGTACTGAGGGATAATAGTGGGTGTGGTCGGGACCCTTCAGTCGTCCAGAGGCTCACAGACTTTAAAAGAGGCCGCCATGAACTGAAGCCTGCGTTTGAGCAGCGAACACTGCCACCCCCGGAGGAAACGAGATGTTTACGAGTCCGAGGTCGTTCAGATCTCCGGCTGATTCGCTGAGGCAAATCACACACGGTATCATTCAGGTGACTTTTTCTTTCGGGCCTGTGTGGAGCAAATGGCTTGTAGAGACGTTACTGGTATGTTGGGGACTTTATTTTCTCTCTCTCTCTCTCTCTCTCTCTCTCTCTCTCACTCCACCCCAGACCCACTGCCTCTCCAGAGCGGCCTGTATTTTGGGCGTGTTTCCGAAGTTTATAAATGTCTCCGAGCCACTAATCAACATGACCGCAAATCCCAGACTTCTGCAGGAAACCCAGCAGCACAGAAATAGCCCTCAGATTGGTGGAGTGGAGGTGCTTTTTACAGGGAGGACCGGCACACATCTCTCCCGGGAGTCACAGAATATGGGTTCAGACGGGGACTGAAGAGCAAACAGAGACGTTGTCCTCTCATTCAAAAACTTTGAAGAAAATCTGAATGATTTGAGTTTTTATGACTCTGAATTGTGTGTCAAGTTATTTCCAGCTGAGAAGACATTTTCTGCCAAATGACATCAGCACCAGCGTTCTCCTTGTGTCGGTGCCCGCTGACAGTCAGGGGTGGAACCTCAGTCACTGCAGGGGTGATGAGTGGAGGCAGACGGAGATGGGACCGCAGGGTGAAATGAGCTCCATGATTTAAGGAGTGACACGGACCGACTCAGTGTGTGTGTGTGAATCACCGCTGGCGCGTCACCAGTCACATCATTCACACACTACACAGGAGGAGGGGCACCAGGGTCAGATCCAGTCCCAGATCAAGGGTCGGCCTCTGCTCTGTCTGCTCGTGAGCCGTAAACACTTGTTTCTCTGACTGTGTTTAGGTTAAATGTTTGTTTCTGTAATAGTCGGGAGGAGCCTGTTCCGCAAATAGTCGTCTTTTCCATTTTTCCACTTTGCCACAGATGTTTCTTCTGCCTATGTACTCAACTAACACAACATGATATTAGCAGAGCTGTGACGTCCGAGCATTCCTCCCAGCACTTTTATAGCTGTGTGTGTGTGTGTGTGTGTGTGTGTGTAGGGTTAGGTCACCAGAGGATGCTGGGGAAAGACATGAAGTGTTCTCTTGCAAGTTGGAGGACATTTTTTGCTTAGTCCAGACACTTGGTCCCTCTGTCCCTGCCCCCCTTTGTGCGTGTGTGTGCGTGTGTGTGTGTGCGGCCGACAGCAACAACAGCCAGACACCACAGCACACAGCCCTACAATAAAACAACGACGCACAACATGCAGTTAAAGCTCTTTCATGCAAAGAATAAAATGACACAATAAAAATTGTGGTGGGATAAATATAAAAAAAACATATTTATATATAATTGTGGCACAAAAAGATTCCAGAGTCAAACCAAGACTTCTCAGCGTCATTTTTTTTTCATCTCTTCAAACACACGTGAGAAAACATAACGTCACAACTAAAGACAAGTTGTCCCGCTGATAACGTGTCAGGCCTCATGTGTGACTCTCTCCCGTGTCCTCCTCTGTGTCTCTGATTGACTGATTGATTACTCGTCTCAGCTGTTCCAGTCAAGCCTCCCTGGTTCACGTGCTCTCTGAGCCTCCTGCATTGCCACACACTGTGGATAGTGGAGAATGTCTTTAACATGGAAGCAGCTTCATCTGTCTCTGTCTTAATGCTGCGTCTTTGATCATAGATCATCGTCACAAATTCATATTGTGTTATGCCAGAGTCTGAGCAGTAAGTGGAGAAGTATTTCTCATTGGATACGCTGCACGATGCTTTCACTGGATCCGTGCAAACGGTTCGTGCTCCCAGGCTGAACTGCAGAGATTAGTCACAGTGCAGTGTAGTTTTATTATTCGGCCTCAGTGAGGCATCGTGTTAGAAACGCTGCAAGTTTCCCTCATCTTCCCTGCTGCTAATAGATGAGGACATTATCCTGATCTCATTCGGCGTTCGACAGGCTACAGCCGGTCGAATCACATTCAGACTGAACACTGGCAAGCAAAATGTTTACGCAGTTAAATACAGAGAGGCTGCACACACACACACACACACACACACAGTGTGTCATTGTTTCCCAGAGAGCCTCACTGGAAGGTGACCAACGACACAGCGTCCTCCTCTGACCTCTGTCACGCCCCAGATGCATGAACGTTGTGTCCCAGTAGAAGGCACGGTCACACATACATCCTGCCATTACACAACCGTCCAGCACCGGGGGGGGGGGGGCTTCATCCCTCAGCCGGGATCAGGCAGATCAGGATGCTCATGCTTCGCTAAATGAAATGTGGAGGCTCAGCGGCTGGGACCCGCTGGAGGGGGCGCAGGGAGAGCGAGCTGCGGTCTCAAACCTCTTCCGCCTATCTCACCAAAGAGTTAATACACAGTTACATCATCACCAGATTCAGGAATGTCTAATTTACCAACGCAAGCCATGGCCCCGCCCATCGGCCCCAGGCCAAAAACCTGCATGTATTGCAGTCATGAACCAATGTGGGAGAAATAATTTGCAATATGTAAAAGGAACAGAGATATTTTTATGGTTATTTACAGTTATATAGACACTGGGACTCCAATGGGAGGATTCCCTTCCCCCTCATTGTAATAAATATGTATGTATGTATACACTCAAACTGTGACCCCTGTGGACAAATGTAATATAGCGTATTTTGCCAAAAATTCAAAAGAGCCCTTTATTTTAAAATATCTGATTTTGTCTTCATCCCGGATGCAAAAATAAAAGTCTTTATGCAATCCCTGCTCCAGGCCCCTGGCAACGAAACTGAAGCTGAGAGGAGGCCAGTGGAGATTACATCGCACTCAGGTAATGTTTTCACATCAAAGAAGGTATTTGGGATCCAACATGGATCTCAGGTCCAGTCCAGTGGCTCTAATGGGTCAATTGTTGCAATAACATCGCCAGTGTTTGATTCCCAGCAGGGCGCCCATATTACAACCAGTGTCCTCCAGGAGCTCGGAGACAAAGCTCCTTGGATGAAGTCGTTTTTCTGCCGTTGTGTAATGTTGTTATGAAAGGCTGGCGGAGGGCAAACAAATGGAATTCTCAGGGTTTACGAGAGCAGAGGAGTCGCTGTGCACTGGCTCTGCTCCACGTCCCAATACTGTGATATTGATCTGCTCGGCCGTTTCGCCGATTTTCCACGGATGGATGCAGTTTAAAGCATTTTTCATGTATGTGTAATGTTAGCGAACCGTAGCCACAAAGGTTTAACAGGGTGCAGGTCAGAGCGGGGTCAGAGTCCCTGCAGAGTGACGGCGTTAATGTTGATTCAAGTCCATTTAGATTTATTTGAGCGTCATCGAATGATCACACACATCAAGAAGAAAGAGTTTTTCTTTGACATTTGATGCTCACCGGTCACTGAGAGCAGGAGTGAAGATGTTGAAGCAACTTCTGTGAGGTGGCAAGGATTTTATCAAACACACTTCTCACACTATCCCCCACACAGAAACTGACACTCTCACAAAGGGAAGTGTGTGTGTACGTATATACGGTACGTGTGTGTGTTTGCATTCCATCCTCGGGTGCAGGTGCTGACCTGAAAACACGATAAACACAGGAGCAAATCAACCGCAGGGCGAATGGGGCCGACCCATAATAAAGGCTCACGGTGAGGATCTCTGGATGATCCGAGGGTTCGAGATCAGCCGAACAAACGCCTTTGTTTAAGATGTTGTGTTCCTCAGAGTCGGCCTGTCACTCACAAACACATGTGGCCTGAAGAGGAAGTCCTCCGAATGTCTTCAAACCCTCCGACCGCGATGGAGCAGCACGGCTCTTACAGACACACCAGGAATTTGTGTAATGGTGACCACCGCGTTAAAGTTTAATGCTTTTCATTAGTTGTCCATTAAAACTGCAGCAAATGTCCAGTTTTCTTTCTTTTCTTGTTTTCTTCCGTCTTTCGCTTCGCGTGTCTTTCTGCTGCCACATTAAAAGAAATTAAACGAGGATGGAAAAATGATTTCCACTTGCAAAGTCGTACAATTTGTAAATAAACTGCAGCGATGAGCTCTTTGAACAACGTGTTTGTCCGTGTTCCAAACCAGTGGATGGAATTACATTAATCTCCCAGCTCTTATTACCATACTGGAGTTAATCCTTTTGTATTCAAATGATCTGAGTGATCCAGACCGGACCAGTTCGCTGTTTCTAATTCCTGCTCTTTCTCAGGTCTGTAACCAGATGTTGGCGTCGACCGTATGTGGGTCAGCGAGGGAAACCTCAGCCTCCACCTTCGGTCTGAGCACATAGAAATGTCAAAATATGTTAGGAATTTAAAGCCAGTCCTATAAATCGATATAGAAATGTGAATCATTTACTGCAGCTGACGTTTGACCCAACCACCAGACACGACTCAGGATGGTTTTAACGACCAACAGCAGCAGGTTCTTGGTCTGTTTCTGTGCAGGATCAGGACACGGAGGAGGTCAAATCCCTCCGCCGCTCAAAGTAGATCAGTTCTTCTCTCTTCCTGCTGCTCATTCCCATCTGACGGCTCCCTGCTGTCCTCAGCGGGAGCCTGAAGGAGCGAGGACCCCGCGAGAGTGAGCGTGGCTCCATCTTAGTTTACGTTGTTTTTAGTATTGAATAATTCTAAACATCACTCTTCAATCGCAGTGACGGCTGTAAATGTTGTAAGTGTCTTTGCTGATGTTTTGTGGACAAGCAAACAAACAAGCTTCTTTATTGGTCATTGTTTCATGGTCATGTTTTATTTCTGTGTGGTGGTTTTCTGTCTCTGTGTTTTTCTCATGGTCAGTTTTCTAAATGTTTCTGAGACTCATCCGACAGCATCACCTGCACACATTCTGACTCTTTTTGTTCTTATTCTGTGACCTTTCACCTCTACCTGGGACGTTGTGTGTCTTTGCGCTCGATTTCGATTATTGTTGTGGACATATTGTCTCTCTCTTGGCCTTCTGTGTCTCTGTGGAACAACATGCTCCTCATGTGAGCCCCTCTGTGCTCATTTTGAGTCTGATGTGGTTGTTCTCCATCCCTTTGCGGTGGCTGTAAGTGGTTTGCGTGTCTTTGTGGACAATCAGTGAACTCCAGTTTCTTCATTAACATTGTGCATAAAAGGGCAAAACCAAGGGGACATCTGTGGATACTTGCTTCTGTCTGTTTACTCTCGGGAAACAGTATATTTTAACCACGGAGAGTTTAAAATGATTCTGGCTGTGGGGTTTGAGATGATTGTCTCTAAAACGTCAGCGCTGGCAGTTTTGTTTTCAGCCTACTCTGCAGACTGTCACAGCCACTGGCTGTTTAATAAACGTTTTTGAAAGTTGATAGAGTGATGAGATGTTACGCAAACGTTCTGTCATTTGGACCCCCCCCCCCCCCCCCCCCCCCCCCCCCCGTTACGCAAACGTTCTGTCATTTGGACCCCCCCCCCCCCCCCAGCCCCCTCTCTTCATGAGTGCAGGTCACCTTATGTAATAAATGCTCGAGGTGATGAGGGTCCAGACGGTTTTGTCCCAAAACAAACAAGCTGCCCTGATACCTCTGACCCCTCATTACACACAGTCACATGAGACGCCGCCGCTTCACTCGCATGACTCTTGTGTAACTTTCATTAATTAGCATGAGTTCCGCAACAGCCGGGAGGCAGAGATCAACCAGCGATGTGGAGGAGGACGATGAGCCGTGTCAGTCTGTGCGGAACCCTTCATCTCCCTCTGCTTTCATAAAACACTTTCTGTTCGGGGACGTGCGTGCGTGTCTGACCTACATTCTCCGTGAGGCTGCATTTCACGGCTCAAAGGAAGTTTTGGGGGTAATTGCAGGTGTACAGTACATGTCACAGTTTAACCTGAATACTGCAGTTAATTAGATGGCTCCATTTCATAAGGAACAGAAAACCCCTGCGCCGGTCCTCCAACAGCCTCCTGGGCGTTCATGTCACGACTCTTACTGCAGAGAGAAAGTGCCACATCTGATTTATTGTATCATCCCCGGAGGCGAGAGGTGTGTTTTTTTTAGCTTTGACAGGTGAGAAAAATGTAATAGTTTGGCCTTAATAGACAGATAATTCCTCAGATTCTGGTTAGAACGTTAGGAATTTCTCTGATGTGACTTTTCTACTTCAATCACTCAAGCTTCTCTTGATGCATTTAGGCCAAACAGACTTTTCAGTTTCAGTTTCTTGCCTTTCTTTGATAGCGTGCATGACTTTCTCACCGAGCTGTCCCCCACAGTTTGTCAGAGAGCAGCTACCACAGCACAGTTTCTCTTTACTTCCTTTGCATAGATTTTCCCAGCCGGTTTGGGGAATTAGAGAACTCAACAGGCTGCATCTGTAACCTCTCGGACCACTGTTTCCAAATTAGAATGATCCAGAGGCCCCTGAGAGCCTTCAGGAGGAGCCAGACTACTAATTAATACAAGAGGAAGTAGAAGATTCTTGCTTCAAAGTTCTCAGAGTCTAGCCTGACTGTCTCACACCTTGGTTGAAACACAGTCAGGAGGCCTTGCTAAGGCTCCACATACAGCACTGATGTACCGCATGGACGTCAGCCTGTTGATCGCTCAGTCATCTTTAACACGTTCCTGTCATGTGCTGGCATCCAGGAATCACTCCCGCCCCGGCCAGGAAATCCAAGCTGCGGGTGATGGCGCTCTTTTAATGTCTCCTCTCGTCCACAGTGTCAGCAGCATCCTCAACTCCTGTACACTCTTGCATTATGGGTACTGAATAGGAGTTTGAGGAAAAGCAGAAATATGTATTAGGCACTTATTTACTGTGGGCTCCTGTTACAAATGTATTTATACAGAGCATATATTTTATAATAAAACAGTCAAAAACAAGCTTTCAACAAATCATTTAAGGGGAAAGAAACGACAAAGCCAACATTCTGATGTGAACTGAGGGACACCTGAGTTGTTGCCCACTTTGCCTCATGGGATGTCCAACTCAGCCATTGTGCACCATGAGGAGCAATTTCAAACCTTTTAAAGGCTCGATCTTCCAAGAACAAACTTTCCATTGTTTATCTTTTTAATTCCTTTTGTCGTGGCCAAAGCTGAGGGGAGGAGGATAAAGACAGATGTCAGCATTCGTTCCAGTTCCAACTTATTGTATTTCCTGGAAAACAAGGCAAGGCCCGGTGTAGTGAGTAAATAAACTCTCTTCGGAGCAATGCTGCTGCACATGCAAGCCGTTTTGCTCGAAAGCATCGGGCCGCTCCGTCCACAGGCTCCGAGACATGAAAGAGCGAGTGGAGCTGTGGAACATCCTTCTCTGATGAGCTCATCCAAACACAGACAAAACTCTTTCAGTAACCACAGAAGGACTGAGAGCGCGATGAAGAGAAGAGGTTGTTTTTGGATTACTGGGCTGGAGCGTCTGCTGAAAGCTAAGGAGGGGGGAGCGGGGGGGGAGGGGGTGGTTGTTGAGAAAATGGCATCAGCTCCTTGATATTCAGCACCTGTGTGTTTTTCTTGGCGGCGGCGGCCTTCGGTGCTGAGCAGAGGTTTTGTGGTATTACGAGCAGCTAATTAGTCATGTAGATAAATTACAGTGAGACACATTATACCTCATCGTACTGTGATGTCTGATCCAACGCCTGCAGTAAGATACTTATTTTAATGTGCTCGCTCTGCCACGACGTATTCCCTAATGCCGACGTTCACCTTGAGCGTATTTACAAACCATGACTCACGTTGCATCATTAAATTCTTGATAACGAACGTCTGAACGTTAGTTGGCTGGTCGGTCGGTTGGCACCAGTATCAGAGCCACGTACCTCTCATTAGGTTGTATTGTGATTAGAGCATAACTGTAATGAATTACTACAGACTACTGTGTCTCTGGTGAGAGGGTTAGGGTTACTTTGCTGCGATGTAGAGTTTCCATTTCATCTAAATACACACAGGCACCGATGAACACACCGATAGACACAGTCCTTTTGTTTTTAGGGAACGGGACTAATTGCTGAGGTCCGTCAGCCAGAGGAGGATGAAGTAGGTCAACCGCTCCTTTTTAATTTACTGTAATGATAAAGCTATTCACAACAATCACTCTTCCCAAATTTGAAATCGACACCAGGCGTGCTCGCCAAGGGAAACACGTTTTTAAGAGGCCGTGTTTTGTCTTCTAACCGACCATGCCGTGGACTCAGCAGCAGGATTTGTGCGATCATCAGCAGCTTTTGCCAAGAAGGGTACGTTTTTAGCCTGTCTGGTTGTTGGATTACACACACACAAAAAAAAAAATTTTCACACAGGCTAAGAAAGAATCCATCCAAGTTTGGCATGGTTCGCTTTGGCATTTTCATCAATCACAATAATTCAGAGGAGCTTGGTGAACAGGCATCTAGGAACAGATTTCTATGTAATGTTGTGCTTTAAAATCGTCCTTTGTCACTACTGAGGAAAAAACGCCGCGTCACATTTCATTACAATCCGATCTAATAGCCGTTGGGCTTGCCGACTTCAATCTGTGACACCCAAACTGACTGACAGCGCCACACCTGGAGTGACACCACTAACACGGCCGAAAACATCCAGACCATTTGAGACGTGCCCCAAGAGCCAAAGTTGTCCAAACCCTATAAAGGTTTATTTTACATTGTGGTTCCCTCAAAATGTTCAATGATAGCAAATATGTCAAAATGAATTTATGGACGTGGCTATTAAACACTGCACAAGACGTGTGGAATACATGGATCTGATGGAGCATGCAGCCATAAAAACCACCTCGTCCAGTGTAAACGTGGATTCAATAAAGAGCTGGAAGTTGATAGGGAATATGATCCTCAGCCTTTTTCACTTGTTTAAACAGTGATTATTTTATTTACTTTTCTCTATTATTTCCTAATAGTCAGTGATTCTCTCAGTCTCAGGTCATTTGGTGGATCGCTTGTTGCTCTCTCTTTGCGTTAGCCTGCATGAAACCTCGCCTCGCTTTGTTGCACACTGGGCTCACACACACTCAGGATGATGCCAGCAGTCAGAGGAGACCACATGAGGGCAACGGAGTCAGGAAATATTGGGAATAAGCACAGCGATGTCAGCGTTCATTTAGATTAGGGAGTCATTCGCAGCAGCAGTAGCTCAGTGGTTTTAATGGTGTCTCACTTGTTCTAGAAAAGATTTTAAAAGGGAATGGAGGGAGGAAGGAGAGCATCTGGGTTATACAAGATGTGAAAGGTAGGGGAGAGGTGAAGAAGAAGGGATGAGAACAAGTGAGCAATGGAAAGAGGTAAGGGATGGAAGATAAAGACAAAGAGAAGAGGGAAATGAAGGTAGGAAGAAATGAAGGAAGAGGTGGAGGGTGCAACCAAGGAAGACAGATGGGGAGAAAAACAGAGAAACTCTACACTCTCAATCTATTTTGGACAAGACCTGATTTGATCTCAGGTCCGTTCCAGCCAGCACCAGTCATTCTCGGTTAATCATTATCCGTCTGGACGCTGGCACCCGAAAGACCTGGAGGGCGATCTGTGTCGGTCCAATGATCCATCCACCCACAGCGCTCCACCTTCGCCTCGCCGCCCTCCCCCCACCACCACCACAAAAGTCTGGGCAGCGGTACCGACCAGGCCCCGGGATGCGTCGTCCGCATGTCAGAAATGTGTTTCCACCTCCTCTTGAGCGGTGCATCCTGTGGCGTTAGCTCCACCGTCAGCTCGCCTCAGCGTCACAGGGATCCAACGTGGCGCCGACGCTGCCACGAATCCCCTTGAAGGTGATTTATATGTTTGCTTGTACAGTGAAGAATTAAACACAAACAAGGGTCAGCTCAGAAGCATTCAACACTCGGCTCTTGAAGCTTAAAGCCAATGTCAACTCCTTTTGTTGGTGAAGTGTGCAACACGCATCAGTCAGCGTGATCCTGACAAAGACAAAGACAATGGTGGTGGTGATGGGGTCACGTATCGCTTCGTCTCTGTTTCAAAAGGCACGTAAAATATGCCGGGCATGCACGAGTGAGTTACAGTACGCGGCTCTGTCGTCATTCTGAGGTCAAGGTGGCGAATTACAGGAACGTAGGGGGCTCTGGGATCGAGGAATGCGGCCGTGCAGATGCAGAGCGTGTGTGTGTGTGTGTGTGTGTGGGGGGGGGTGTTTGCATTGCGCTGGTATGTTCATTCGCCGGCCGTTCTGACCTACATTTCAAAAAAAGCTCCAAAAAACCTGATGCTGCTTTATACAGTCAGGACTCTCTCCTGGGTTCGGAGTAAAGGCACACCAGGAAAAACCCACACTCAAATATTTACAGGCTGATTCAAACAGTGACAGAGTGTTGAGGAGATTTTACGATAGCAGCCACACGGTGTTTGTCCAGGGCTATTCTTCCTTTCTCCTCCAGTCTTTGCAGAGTAAATACACTGAGCCGCTCCAGAGATGTTGCAATGTTAGTTTGACAAGAATGAGCCTGTGGAGCCGTAATCCGCATTAATACCTCTGGCTCATTAAATCTTTCTCTAAACAGTTTTCCTGGCTCGCGCGCCGTGATATCTGCGACGTCTCACATCTTGACTCGAGGTTTTAACAAAAGCTCAATAACAGCGGTTACACGTCGACTCGCCAAGACAAACACAAGCGACTCTATTTCTAGATGAAGCGCACGTGCGGACGCTGACGTCATCCGTACTGTGTTTCTGCTCAGGGATCTAATCACCCTCTTCTCGCTTCTTAATCATCTCCTGCTCCTTGTTAAACCCTGGGATGTGTCTAACGCCCGCCCGTTGCCTCGGCGACGGATTGTTTTGCAGGATGGCGCTGGCGGCGAGCGATGCGGCGGGCGGCCTCGGTGCTGCGCGCGGATGGAATTAGTTCCATGTGTGGATGACTGTCAGTGTAAACAGGGAGGGTGTGGGTCCGAGCCGCCTGGCTCGTGCTTAGCCTCAGACTAATAGACAGTGAAGGCTCTGGAAGAAAATGAAGGAGAATTCAGAATGGATTAACTAATGCAAAAATGATTCTCCACGCTGGATTCCATTAAGCCAAAAATAACACGGCGCGGCCATCGAGGCTCCCCGCTGAGTGCAGATTCAGAAATCATATTCATCAAGCATCAAGCGGTCATGAAGTAAATAGGGTTTGGAGGAGCTTTCTTCAAAAAAAAAAGACGGCTGAAAGGAAATATTTAGCTGAGGTGTTGCAGGAGGTTAAGTTTCAATTGTGAAAAGGAAAATGAATGTTTGGATCTCTTTCTTTGTTAGTCAGCAGATTCACCCAGAAACCAATGAAGTGATTTGTTGACATGGTGTTCGAGGGCGGGACATCACCCAAGGGACAGTCAGTTAGAGTTTGGAATCTGTGGAGCTTGAAGAAATGATGGATCCAGGAATCTGTTTTCACTTTCTTTAAAATGCCTCTTCTCTTTTCCTTCACTTTTCAAAGTATTTTCACTTTTCATACTGAAGCACATATTATATATTACATATATATAAGTGTATGCATACCTGTTAAAGGTGCTCGACTTGTGGCTAAAACGATGAGTGCGGTGCTCGCTCTGTGCGGCGTGTTAGAAACAGGCACCTGTGTTGAATGTTTCCTGGAGCTCAGCAGATGCTCTCAGCTGAAATAACATCGTGTTTGGGTGGTGACACAGATTCACTGCGGAAAAAGTATTTAATCTGAAGCGTGACTCAGTTCTCTGAAATCCATTTGTTTGTTCAGCGAGTTTCAAACGTTTGTGTTTGAGGTTTAAAGACTTGTGTGCGGACTGTCTTTAAACAACGTTGGACCCCTGCAGCTGTTTGTCGCTCATCGGTTTTTAATTATAAGGTGAACAGGAGCTGTTTTATAAAACAGATCCCGGCGTCTGTTTCCCCCTCTGAGCGTGCGGGTGCTGATCTTTTCATTACACTGACACGCATCCCGATGAGTCACACACATGCCTGACCGTGTGTGTGTGTGTGTGTGTGTGTGTGTGTGTTCCAGCTCTAATGCAGCTAATGCCAACGCAGGAAACAAGAGCAAGGCCCGAAGCTGGCAACCACTGGAATTAACACGAGGGGACGTCCACTGGAGTCATGTTAGCTGCGTTGGTGATTAGACCAGTGCCGGTGGGTGATGAAGGGCCATTTATGGAAGCATATGAAACGTGACTGGCAGAGAGCAGCTCTGAGAGACAGGCTGAGCAAGAGGGCGGGAAGGTCAAGGAGAGAAAACAGGATGTAAGAGGAGAGGAAGAAGGAGGCCATGCAGAGACACGTGTGGACGGTTGCAGCGCGAGGAGCAGGCGGATTGATTGAGCCGATGGCAGACCAACTATTCTATCATCTTATTCCAACATCTCCACGCCAACGTTGGATACATCAAAATAAAACCCACCTACATGTGAAATTTAACAAAGATGTAAGAGACATTATTTAAGCTTTGAAAAAGATTGAACACCACGTGCGTACATCTGATGACTGATGTAAGCTTGTGACACCTTTCCTCATCCACACATGGAAATACCAGCAATGCTTCACATGCCACACATTTCTCTGAGAGAAGCTCCTCCGAACGCCTTGAAAGAAAATGATCAAGCGTCAAAAACTGTCATTCTCAGGGAAACAACTGCTCAAACGCAACAGTTAAGTTTTTACAACCCTGTTATATAGTCGCTGTTTTGACTTAAGCTGAGCTATGGAGTATGACGTCACCAACAACAGCATCCTTCTTGAATGCTTTATCGCGGTCTAAACCTGCGGCGGCCGTGCACTGACTCACCTCAGAGGACGAGACAGCAACAATTACTTCTGATTGTGTAACTGCAGCTCTGACATTTGAGGAAGTCGCTGTGTCGTTCTCCGGATTACAGGGTGACATGGCGCCACGCTTCACCACCACATTACACTTTCGTCACCTCCGAGACATCCGCCCAGGTGTTTCACCGCGGCCACTGTCTGGGTTTATTGTGGCTCTGACTGACAGGGGGGGCGGTCCCGCTCTTGGTCAGGGGTGTTATTATGATGGTTGTAGGCTTGGCAGCCAATGGCATCGCTGTCATCGTCTGCCTGAAGTGAGAGAGAGAGAGAGACAAAGGGATGTTTGAGATGACAGCAGAAAACAACAAAATACCATACACGTGTGAGTGTGTGTTTTAAATGAGACCAATTAGTCTGCTGTCAGTCGTAGGTCAAATAAGAATAAATTCCTGTCAGATTAACGCTTTTTAAAATGGACTCAGCTCTCTTAAATGTTTGGGATCCATGATCTTTGGAGGAAAAAAAAATGCTATTAATCTTTGAGCGTGGAGGATCAGGACCAAGAAATATCTTTCACGATATTCATTTCCCCTGACAAAACATATTTCACGTTTCAGATTTCATGAGCCGCTGGACTGGCTGCTCGCTTCCAGAGCCAGCTTTCCCTTCATCACGCTCCTTGTCTCTGGACCAGGTGTGTGTGTGAGACTTCACTGTAAACCAAACACCACTTGTGATGATGAACAGGGTCTCGCGTTTCTTTTACTCCACGGCCAACAAGACGGATGGAGGTTTTCACAGCCTCTTCAGGCGTTTGAATTCCCCGAGCTTTGAAGCTTCACTCAGAAGAAGAAACAGAAACTGCTGAGTCCTGCCAACGAGTCCAGGTGTGTGGCTGCTGCCCCACTTCCTAAGAAAGGAAGGAGAAGCTGGTCAATGCAGGACGATGAAGATGAGGCTGATGTGTGGACATGTTAATAGCTCTGCTTTGCCAACGCCTTCCATGTCTACGGTTAAATCCCTGGACTGGTTCCCTGGTGTTATTTCTGAACTTCCAGGAATCCGCGCATGTGCAAGTTGATGCCTGGGATTCTTTTCATCTCAAAATAAAACCAAATGTTCACATCTTTATGAAAAATGGTTGAATTGAGATGTCAGCACTGCATGGCAGTTGTTGTAGCCGTGCGTTTTATTGCTGAAAGAGGTTTTCTGAGCCAATGCGGCTTTTCAGAATAAAAGCTGACATGTACAAAAACAACTGAAATACGTGCACACGTGATCAAATTCCAGGTGAGTCACCAGAGCAGCTGTGTGTTTCACGCAGGAATGATGAAGAGACCTCAAAGTACAGTATAAGAAATACTGATGGTGGAATGCACCCCAGTTGACTCATGTCTCCTGACACATGTCCCCTCCCGATGAACAGGAATCTGTCAGCGGGATGTTTCATCATTAGTCAGGGAGGACAGAGAAGAGGACAAGAGGAGAGGGGACAATTTTTTCTACTGTGTCTCGAAGGAGATTTCTTGGAATCTCTGTGGGAGTATGAATTTATCATCAAACTAATTCTTTCTTGATTCATGTCAGTTTTAAAGGAACTCTCATATTACTACATAATGACATCAGAGTGTGTTTTAAGTAACACGCCAAGTCTATCGTTACAGTATGGTTGTGTACTTGTAAATGTGTTTTTGCGTACTAGTCTTGTGATAAGATAAATCCGCCAACACTTTGCCGTCTATCCGACCTCTTCATCGCCCACCCAGAAGGATTGAGGCTCTCACGGCCTCAGTCCGGCCACAGGGCAGCTGACAGGTTAAAAAAAAAGCACACATAAGCACAGTATGACACTTTATGCATGTTCTTTCTCACACACACACAGAGTCAGCGTATGTCTCTCTCACACACTCCCACATAGATCTGAACTCTCTGTGCCTCACCCTGAGAAATGTGCCATGTCGATGCTGAGAAGCAGGTCAAGCATTCTGTAAGTGCAGCAAAGTGAGATAATTGTAACATAGACCGCTTTCGGCTTACTATTAAAACACTTCCCCTCCCCGACCCCCCCCACCTAAAGGATCACCCGGTCTCCGCCTCCCTCGGATCCAGCCCTCCTTCGCCCCGTTCATAACAAGCAGCTTTTTTGAGGGCGGCGGGTCTCCGATGCAAAAGGGCCGAGTGGCGGCGGTCCTGAGCTGATCGCTCTTGCGACGGACAGGCCGTGAAATTCCCTGCGACAGAGCGAGGAGTGAGCCCGGCTAACGAGGAGCCTGATTGGTCTGATCTCTCACTCTCTCCCACCTTCTTCCCCTTGATGTGGAGCCGTGTGATGTTCGGCGGGTATTAGGTCACAGAGGCGGCAAGGCCGGTCTTAAAAACCATGCCGGCTTTTCTTGTCACTCCCAACGACTGGTACCCCGTCCTCCGCCACTATAGCCCCTCTGAACCATTCCTTTGAACCTGAGGGGCTGGAGGGTTGAGGGACCTAGGAAGCATGACCAAGAGTGATCAAGCACATATATGAATGTGTGTGACTGAGGACACAATGGGTTCACAGGCAGTATCTCTAACTTGGGTTGTTTCTAAAGGTCGCTGGAGCTTGCGTAGCCCCGTGCCCTCCTTTGGTGGAATGTGTGCTGCTGGTGCCAGGATTAAAAAGCACAGACTTGGAGTCCAACACATCAGCCACGTAATAAATATGACCTGTGCGAATGGATTGAGCTGATACATGGAGAAGAGGAGAAGTTGTAAAGTATTGTAGGGATTCAAATCAGCTCTATCAACAATAGATGGAATGTTCATCTAGGTTTTTTGTTTCTTCTCCTTGGATTGATTCAGGCAATAAAGTTATTTTTTTAATGGACATTAATACAGTGCGTTGAATGTTTATCTGAATGGAGCATCATGAAGTGTGGTTTTTAAAACCAGAATAAAAATGGGGAAAGACCCAATAAAGGAACAAAACACCAAAAAGTTCCATAGAACTGAGCCAGAACACGAACAATGAAAGTCATCTCAACAGAAACTGAATATTTTAACTAGTAGGCAGGAGTGTTTACCGTAGGATCATTGCAGTGCATTGCATTACAGCAAACTGACCTCTCTGTGGTATCTGTGGTTTCTGAGGGAAAAAAAACGACATAAAATTATACTGGTATGTACAAAGACTGGAAAATCAAAGAGCGTTGGGAGCCCTCGTCAAACCAAGACCTTCAGGGCTCCTACCGAAAAAAGGCCACAAGCCTGAAAATTCACTGGCAGGAAATCTGTAATTTAGAGATATAATGGGTGCACTTTCAGCATGTTGTGAAAAAATGGGACCCAACCCCAAATATCATTGTGCATCATGTGTATTGATGCGGTCACATCACATGAAAAAGAGCATTTCTGTTTGTGTCAGCTGACCTGGATCTAATCATTACCACTCACAGGCAGACGCGTAGATTATGAGACTTCAAAGACATGACGCAAAGAATTAAATACAAATGTGGGAACCAATTTGTTGAATCACTTTAATAATATATAAACTGCAGCTTTTGAGCTGAAAGTTTAAAACTTGAAGATATGATTCTTCTTTGTGTTTTGGAGCAGGTTTTTTCAGACAAAGAGAAGAGGGGAGGTACAAAGAGACTGTCAGTCGCCATCGCCCCTGCTCTTTTCAAGTGACCAAGTGGCCTGCAGAGGGGGGGGGGGTAACCACTTAAAGCCAATCCATGTGTCTCCTGGGCCCTGTGTCTGCTGACCTCTCCTTGGTTTTGGTTGGATGATGGAAGAGGCTCCAGCTGCATCACGCTCGCACAGATAACGGGTCAAAGACTCAGGAAGATAAAAGGTTCCTCGATGGAAAAAAAATCTATATGTCAAGACGTCTGCCGAAGTAGTATGAAAGTTAATGACGTCTTTTTTTAATGCACTCCTTTTGCGACTGATTGCATCCTGGTGGTTTTCAGAAGACGTCTCACTCTGAGTGTTCTTATCCTATAAATTCAATATTCTTGACCTGTTGGGGGAGGGGGAACAAGGACTCCTGGGGGTGGGGGGTGCATGTATACATAGCTTCCTATAGATTTCATCTCCTGTCAGATGTGATGACCCACAATAAATGATTTAGGAAATAGCTGGATGAAAACAATGAGACGCATGGGTGCATGTGCAAAGCCTGTGTGAGACATCAGGGCAGAGCTAACGAGACAACGCTGCTTAATTAAGAACATCATTAATGACTAAGTGATTTGATAGGGGGTTTGTTTTGGGTGGGAGGGGTGCAGGAGGGTTATTGTTCCTATGGAAACACGAGGGAAATCACCCGAGGACGGGAAGTGACCCACATTTGGGAAGAGGGAAGATAGTGGGGCGACCCCCATTCCCCCTAAGTGGCACCCCGACATGCCCCCCTGGGCGGCCCACTGATTGGTTCATTACCCACAGTGAGCATGTCTCCTCACCCCCCACCCTATAGTACACAAACACATACCCTACCCCCCGTCACCCCCCACCCCCCATGCCCAGTCTGTCTATGATCATCCTGACTAATATCCAGATTCCTTCAGATTCATACATA
The DNA here is from genome assembly GCA_016785235.1 of Pseudorhombus dupliciocellatus. Taxonomy (NCBI): domain Eukaryota; kingdom Metazoa; phylum Chordata; class Actinopteri; order Pleuronectiformes; family Paralichthyidae; genus Pseudorhombus; species Pseudorhombus dupliciocellatus. The sequence goes on along the minus strand of JAFBJW010000311.1, from coordinate 3,111,421 downwards.
GCTCCACACTCTCCCCATCTGCTGGAATGCAGACCGCAGGGTGGAGAGATAATGCACATCCTCTGTAGTAGAGTTTACAACGTCTATCCACACACAGGGTGGTGATGAATCAATGGAGAAAGTGTTTATTTTATTGATTTACTTTATGTTGCACTGGTCATTAAGAGAAAACCCAGCAGTGCAGGATGGAGCAGAAATACCTCTCAACCATGTGTCGTCTAGAGGCTACTCTTTACCTACGGGTGTTTTGTCACCTCACAGCAACAGGATCTACTCTCACCTCAGATAACCACCGGGAGCTCCTTGTGTATAATATGTAATGGTTGAGGTTGGTAAAACACGTTGTTAAAACACATGAATTTCAAGTTGGTCTTCGGGGCTGCATCCTGCCGCCTCCACATGGAGAGACCCCTCACTGATGAGCTGCACTTTCATTCCCCCCTGCAGGGATTTGTGTGTACAGTCTCTGAAGGTTAAAGTTTTGACCATGTTGCAGACGATTTACCTTTTCCCATCTGATGTCTGCGCCTCCCTGCGCTCCATCGGCTGTCACCCTGGGTTACTGCTGCTCCGCTGGGTGGCTGCCCATTGTCCTCAGGCGGGGGTGCTCCTGGCAGCTGCGCTCAGAGGAGAGTTCCGACATGTTGCCGTTGAGTCTGCTGCGGAGCCTTGTAATTGGTTGAAAAGGAAACAAAAGAATATCACGCACAACACAACATGCAGGAGGAGTGTATGTGATCCATTGATCTTAACCTTAAAGATGTGACACAAAAAGAACAAATAACAGAATCAGTGTAGAACGTACTGATGGATATCCCCTGTCATTTTAATCATTCATACACATTCATCATTTTTTTTGAAGAATGACACTTCATCTTTTTGATCCCGCTTTTTAAAGTAATGAATTTTGTCGTTTTCCTTTAATCGTGTTTGATTTGAATCTCTCTGAAACATGATATACATATAATATGACTTGCCTTGTACACAAAAGATAAAATATTTTTACACTCCAAAGGTTCAGATTTTTACTGCACTTTTTAAATCCTGCACACAGCTATTGTTTTGCAACCATTACCACAATAGACACAACCTAAAATACCATGCTGTAAAATGTATGGTGTGAATATGGTGTGTGGATTTAGAGACTTCACCATGATCCAAAGACATTGTGATGCCAGAGGTTCATTTTGTATACCTTCTAAGTCTCTGGTAGACTATTAAAAAAGGAAAATGTTTAAGGGAGTGTGTGTAATTTTTTTTCAGCTGCTCCTTGTGAAGCACCTTTTCTGGTGTGAGTGCCTCGGTCTTTGGCGCCCCCTAGCGTTTGACAAATGTGTTTCTACACATGTATTATACTGAGGGAGGATCATTAGACAGACTTAATATGTAAATCTGAGGTTTAAAGTTGAATTTGATTCGTACAAAAAACATTTCTAGGTGGACTAGATTCCTAATTTTTGCTCCTTCAAATTCAGGAAAAATCCCGCAGAGGAAATTTTCGCGTGCTTCCGTAACACGTCGCGGACCCTGAACGCACCTGCGAGGTCACGTGACAACTATATTCGGCCAAGAAAATGGCGGCGATGGAAAAAACAGCCGCTGTTACCTGCAACTTCTGTGGAGAATTCTTCACTCTGTCCGGTAGAACCGTTACAGCCCTGTTCTGAAAGTTATCTAATAAAGTTATCCTCGGCTAACCGAGTCTGAGCGAGCGAGGCGGCGGAAGGAGAATTATGCTGACTAGATCGGCTAGCAAAGATGGCGGCTGAAATAAGTTAGCTCCCGTCCGTTACGGCGGCTAGTTAATGTTTTAAATGTTGGTGTGTGTGAATGCGCGACATTCACACAATTTACCACATTATTAACACGAAGAACATTATCTTAATTCACCAGAGGCCGTGAGTTAGGGTCGAGCTAAGCTAATACTAAACAGCCCGGTTAACAGTGAACTTAGCGCCATTGTATCGTTTTATGACACCTTTCATTAAATCTATAAATATTAACTTGGAACGTTCATAAATAGTGTTTTAATGGATTCAAGAGAACCAGAATGTTAATTTGCTGATGTCATCGTATATACTGAGGAATCCTGATGTATTGTGTTGTATTTCAGAGGATGACACCAATGGAAACCTCCCTCTGGTGCTTCAGTGCAGCCACATCTTCTGCACCTCTTGTCTGCTCTCCATCCAGAGTGACAGAGTCATTAAATGTCCTGAGTGTGAGGTAACATCAATACCATAGTTACTTAAACACTTTAGTGTTTGATTTTCCTTAGCTCTGTATGTTACGTGTTATTATATGTGATGACAAAGAACAAACCAGCTTCTCTCTCTGCAGGTTGACTCCACCCTTCCTGAAGGTGGTGTGCATTTTCTGCCAGAGGACAACAGGATTATCGGCCTCATCTACACGGCTAAAATGAACAAGATGAAAAGGTATTGCGTAATCAGGTGGGGTAATGGATATTTTAGAGAGAGCAGGTTTTTACTTTTATTCTGTCTCTGGTGTTGTCATCTCCTGTAGTGGTCAGTCTGACAGATCAAAAAATCGCAGAAGGAAAAAGTTGGCGTTATCCGCTGATCTCAGTGTGAATACAGAGCAGGTATGTTGAGGTCTCTAGAGAGATTAAATTTATGCCTCACTGAGGTGTAGACTGACTCAATTAAAGCTGTTTATTTTACTAAGTGCTGTCATCTGATATGTGTTTTTTGAGAGGGTAATATTCACCTCAGATAAATGGAAGGAGTGCCTGGATGTAAATTACTCCCATTAAAATCATAAAACGTCTGTTTATGTTTAATTCAGACAGATGACATCAAGGACATTGAGAGGACAGTGGATGAGGCGCTGGTTCAAGCTGCAGATAATCTCGCCAAGCTGAAACTCATCCATCAGGTGAAAACTGCCCCAGATCTTAAGAAAAAAAAAAAAAACATTACATTTTTTTTTTATTTTTATCCATCATGTTTGTATTTGTGCAGACTCTGGCTGCTGTTCAGGCAGAACAGATGAAGAGAGAGAAAACTCGGCTGGCGATGGAAATCAACCAAGTTGCAGAGAAGTCTAAACATGCAATCCAAAAGTGGTACGAGCAGTCAAAAATACTTGAAGCCATCTCATTTCGTATGGACTTTATCTTGACGCCTGTAACTTGTTTGTCAACAGGAGTGCGATGCAGTTGAATCAGGTGTCAAAACTGGAGGCACAATCCTTCACCACTCTGGCAGGAGTGTCCCATGTCCAGGAGAGGATCAAGGCCCTGGAGATCGCCATGAAGATGGCCAGAGAAGTACAACGCGTCCCCTTCCTGGGGCAGTACCGTTCCCTGGACAATGTATGAAACTTTTTTCTTTTATATATTCAAACCATAGATTGCATAATGGACGTGTTCTTGAATGTCACTTGGTAGCTGGTTGTATCGACCATAAAACCCACCTCTGCCATGTTCATTGATCAACAAAAAGTCAAAAGTAGAAGATGGCTACTATCACTGTCACTCCTTGTGAGCATACAGAGTATAGCCAGATGTTTTAAAGCTACCATTTGAAAACCATTTGATCTCTGTGTGTGTTAGATTCTAGAGACTTTGAGAGCTCCTGTGGATAAACAGACCTTCGAAAAGAAAACTGTCACCATGGAATCTGGAATGAGGTTTGTCACGAAAATATATTCCATTCTAAGTGCTAAATGCCATTTATCAAAATTATCAATCATCACAACACCTGTCAGAATAAGAGCTCTATGTATGTAGACCTGATGAACATGAGTGACTTAACCGTTCATCTTGAACTTGTTTCTGTCCCAGCTGTGTTCTACAGTCAGAATATTCCAACCAGAATCTGGAATTGTCTCTGAAGTTAGAAGTCAGTAGCCCAAAACAGTGAGTTCATGATCATCACCCTGTGTCATTTCGATTTATCATAAGATGGCACCTCTGTTTGTTATCACTCACATTCCATCAACAACACATTTTGTATTTGCTTGTTGTTTACTTTATGTTTTCAACAGAAAGTCACCTTTGCACTGGGCTGAGGTCAGAAAGAGAAACAGTTCCTCAACCAGACGAGGCAAGCTGCCCTCCCCACAGAGACAGGAACAGGACAGCTGTGAAGTGAACTGGCATCAAAGTTCCTCTCAAAGCCCTCGACCTTGTCACTGGTCCAACCTTTCTCTCCATGGCTCAAACTCGGATATTCCAGATGTAGTTGGAGAGGAGCTTGTAGATGTGGGACAACAACTAGGTTTGTGGTCTTGTTTATTAATCTAATTCCACAGGATGGACACAAAAGAGAGTCTGCGTAAATTCCTCTTTCTTCCTGCAGCCCTCCCAGTCACAGACCCTGAGCCGGCCATTGACAGAGGGAGAATCCCCAAGAGAAGGAGAAATGTGTTTGTTGGCAACAAGAGAAATGGTAGGAAGCAAACAAACAAAAAAATCTTTGAATTTGAATCTCGCATTTCCTTTCGTATTTCTTATTTCCTCATTGTTCTCTTGCCTGCATTTCTAGTCAGCCAGTGGGTGATGGTGTCTCACATTGTGAACCCAAATCACTTCTATGTGTGCTACATGGCCGAGAGGAGGGACAGCGAGGTCCTTTCCGAGAGGATCCAACAGTTCTGCAGCCAAGAAAACTGCTTCTTTACTACCAGTGATTCAGTGGAGACTGGTGTGTCTGCCCTAAATGATGCAAGCACTGGTGTTGTGTTGTCAACAGGAGTAGGAATTAGAGGTTCTCTAATGATTTATTGAATGATTACATCATGTGTCTCATCTTTGGTTCCTCCCTGCTCCTCTTCAGGCTCCTTGATCTTTGTGAAGTGGAAGGATGAACTCTGGTGCCGAGCCAGTGTGGTGGAAATCCTGCAGATTGGCTGTGAGGAGACTGTGAAGACCTGCAAGGTCATGCAGCTCGCCAGTGTCCGAGTTTTCTTCCTTGAAAATGGCCTCACTGAAAACATCACCATAAAGAGGTACACACACAAAGAAATATACACCTCAGTGTTTCCACAGTTTTCTGAAAGCATCTTGTTAAAGCATTAATAACCCATAGGTTTTTGTTTTGATCGTAAAGAATCTTCTGCTCAACTTGTATCAAACACATCCTCCATTCCTCTGTTGCATCTCTTCAGAGAGGAGACTCCTGAGTCTTCACTCAATGCTGTGAACAACCAACTAAGGAAGGTGGTTGAGGCAGTAAATGTGGAACTGGGTTATTTTGCTCCTCAGGCCGTCAGATGTTCTCTGAAGGACCTGGTCCCATATGAGCCAGTAAGAGATTTATACAAATTCTTTCTGTGTGTTTGAGCAGATCATTTACAGTTAGGACCGGCAACCTATTTCTTTTCTTCTGCTGCGGCAGAAGAAGGCATGTTCACTGTGTGTGTTTGTCTGTGTAGGTCAAAGGCTGGAGTAAAGAGGCTCAGGTGGAATTCAGCAGTCTGGTTGGCCTTGCTGCTGTGGAGATGAGGCCTTTTGGTCAGGACCGTGACTCTCTGTTGGTGGACCTGAGGAAAGTGCCCATGGACCAGCCCAATGGCACACCCATCTCCGTTAGAGAGTACCTTGTTTTTATTGAGGTGGCCAGGTACTCATCTACAAGCCACCTGGACAAATTCAGAGTGAAATCCTGACTTTGTGAATATCAAGCCTGACTCCAGATGTGTTCGTTCTTCTGCTGTGCTCCCTCAAATCTGCCCATAGGTTTTACTGTCCAGTGAAATTGAGCCAGGCACCTTTGCTCTTTCGCCCTCCTGTCTATCCCTCAAACAACACAACGCTCAATGCTGTGGTGTCCCACATCAACAACCCTGCTGACTTCTATGTCCAGTTGGTAAAAAGAACATACATGCTCTTTATACATATATGTGTGTGTGTGTGTATCGGAGATAAAAATGAAAACAAACACGAGGAAACATCTGCCTTTTGCTCTGAGCAGGTTGGCACTATGGAGTCCTTGTTACTGTCCAAAAAGCTCCAGCATTGTTACAATGCAACACCAGTGGCTGGAAAAGATGACCTCAGCATCTGCTGCCCTTCCATTGGACAGGCCTGCGTCGCCCGCTACAATGACAACCTGTGGTACAGAGCTCAAGTCGTAGGTGAAGGTACTTGTCTGTTTCATAATTGTGTCTCATCGCTGGGGATGATGTTCATGTTCAAGTTTAACCAGAGGGTGCATTGAATGAACAACATTTATCATTTAAATGCTTGTTTTTGTGTGTAGGTCATTCTGAGGGCAGAAATGTCGAAGTGCTGTTTGTAGACTTTGGCAATATCCAAATAGTGTCAGTCAGCGATTTGAGGAGGATCAAAGATGAGTTCTTTGCCCTCCCCTCCATGGTGAGAATTTTGATTCCTTTATCTTTACAATTACACTGTGACTTTCACTGTAATGTCTTAACTTACACTTACATATTGACTAGTTTACTAAAGGCCAGTTTGCATTACACTATAATGATATTAACATCTTGTGTCATCCAGGCAATTCACTGCTGTTTGTCAGATGTGATTCCTCTTGATGGAGAAAGCTGGAGCGACACCTGTACCAACCGATTCATCTGCCTGGCTCACGAGAAACTGGTCACTATTGTGGCTACAGGTGCTGACTGCACTGTTTATACATTTATTTTTTCTTTAACGGGAACAGGAGCAGAACTTTGAATTCATATCTGTCTTATTTATTTGTACGCTCAGGTAGAAAATGCAAAACTGGACCCCTGTCAGTGAAACTTTTAGAGTCCAGGCCGGAGGGGCCTCAAACCAACATCGCAGAGCAGCTGGTGATTGAGGGGCTGGCCAGCTTCACAGACGAGTAAGACCGTGTCTTTAGTCTGTTCTAACAGCTAGAGAGGCCATGATACGTAATTTTAATTGATATCTGTACACCATTAATAAAACAAGTTAGAAAGGTATCAAGCCATCCCTAATTTCATCTAATACTTGTGTACTCATTTTAGTTTTCCTCCCCTGTCTCCTCCAACTCTTCCCCCCAGATATAAGTCCAAACATGCCACTCCCCCTGATGATGACTCCGCCATATGGGACCCTCCCCTTGAGCACAGTTCGGCCACAGAGGGTGTTGAGTCCCTGGACCAGCAGGTCCCTCAGGAAGAAGAACTGCTGGTGTTTCAGCTCCCTGCTCAACTTAAAGACCTGAAAGTGAAAGTCACCCACGTCAACTCACCAAGCAGCTTTTACGTGCAGCTTGCTCACAACGATTCTCAGCTTAAGAGGTCAGCACTCAAAAAGCAAAACAGCTTCTTATTACTATGATTTGATAACGTTCAACTATAGGTATCAGCAACATCCCCATCTGCTGGACACTTAGTATGATTGTGTTTTACAGGGTGAGCGAGCTACTGAAGCAGGAGTGTGGCTGCACAGAACCACAAGATTTGGAGTGGAAGGCGGACATGTTCTGTGCTGCTCACATTAACGGGGTGTGGGAGAGGGGACAGATCTGCTCTGATATCACATCCAGCAACATTGCAGAGGTAATAGATCCTAAACATATTTTGGCTTGATACCTTTTCAGCTGGTGACATTCATGTGGCTGGTTGGTAATAGGTGATTCGCTGTGACCATGGCAACACAGAGAAGGTTCATGTAAGCAGCCTGCGACCTCTTCCAGCTGCTTTGACGGGCTCTCTGGCAGTGGAGTGTTCTCTCACTGATATTAGGTAACGCACAAACCTTGTTTTGTTCTGGGTCATAGTTCACTTTTCTCATAAAGATTTGTCCCCTCTCCCTTTCCGCTATCAGGCCGACAGGGGGCCGAGCCACCTGGACGGCCACAGCCTGCGACGTATTCGCCTACTATTTGATGGGAGCCTCAGCCGTTATGACTGTCAAGGTCTTTCCCTCCGTCTCTTTCTTGATCCCTTTCTCCTCCTCCTTTAGATCAAGTGCCATTTCCTTTAGTTCTTGTTTCACGGGTCTCTCCCTGTGTTTATCACACAGACAGACAGACAGACACACACACACATCTTGTCTCTTTTAGTGTGGTGACCTAGTTTCACTAGTGTCCGTCCTTGTTTGATGTCCAGGGGTTGACAGATCAGCGTCCATTGCCAGTCATTCTCTTCTGCTCCAACAAGATGGGACAGTTGGTCAGCATTGCAGAGTTCCTGACCAACAAGGGCCTAGCCTTCAGGGAGAGAAAACCCAGGTTTGTGTGCATGGAAGTATCTTTGAACAAAAACAACCTTTGTTTTCTCTTTTCCATATTAGGTGTATTTATATCAGAATTTACCGAGTGCAATTAATATATTTGTTTTTATTTAAATCAAATGCCCATCTGATGCAAAGTGTGTTTCTTACAGAGATGCTCATGTTAAGGAACCAGAAAAACCTGATGCACAGTCTCCAGTGAGCGAGACACAGACTCAAGTCTCTGATTGTGAGAAAAAAAGCACAAGTTGTCCTCCTGACTCCCTTGTCTCCACCTGCATCCTTCCTAAACCTACCAACTTTGTCTCCGCTGAGAAGGTGTTTACACACACATTCATGATTTTTATAACACATTGACAGCCCACAGTTTTACTTGATGTTTGTATGTGTGTGAACAGGTGCAGACTCTGTTGTACGACCCCCCACAACTGCCATGTCTGGGTTTCATCCAGATAACAGTGTGCGCCATCGGAGAGGACGGTCTCATTTTTACCAGAACACAAAATGCAGGTGCACATCATAGTAAATGTTTATTCTGTGGATGATGAAATTCTATATTTTTAACACACTACTTGCTTGATATTGTGTGTGTCAGAGTGTCAGTTGGAGCAGCTCAATGAGAGGATCCAGCAGAGCATTAAGACACTGCCCGCACAGAAGCCCTATATGTGGAAGTCGGTCCAGGGCTGTGCCGTCTTCGGACCTGACATGTCCTGGTGCAGAGGTCGGCTACTGGAGGTGCAGGGAGGACATGTTAAGGTCTGGGAATCACACACAAAAAAGAGGCATTGCCAAAACATCCAGTTACGTTAAGCAGACACACCTCAGTGTGTCACTGTATTCCTGTGGTGTATTTTGTGTGTCACCAGGTACAATATGTGGACTATGGCCACGTGGAGAACATCCCAGTTGTCCATGTGTACCCCATGCTGCTCTGTGAGGACGTTCCTCAGCTCTGTATGCCCTGCCTGCTGCACGCCACCAACCCTGTAAGAGTTTGTCTCAACATCGTAATCCGGTCTGAGAAGCAGAATTTACCAGTTTTTCAAAACCTAAATTAACATTTTAGTTTGAAAATATAATCGGACAAATAGTAAATAAAATAGTAAAACAAAAGATCTGAATTTATTGTGAGCTCTGCACATTCCTGATATAAACCCTCACAGCAGAGGAGGATGCTGGGATAAGTTTGCTGATCTTTTTTTCATCAGAATCACCCCTTTAAGATCTTGTTCCATACTTTGCTCAGATTGGCGGTAGGTGGCAGCCAGATGCTCTGACCCTGCTGAGGGACACGTTGCTGAACCGCTGCGTGGACATGCACGTCACGGTAAACTTCACACACCTGAATAGAATAATCAAAATCAAATGTTTGGCTTTTGATGGTAGGTTGTTGCTGTATGCAGCATGTAGGAGAAAATATTATCATCATATATTTCTGTTGTGGTGTGAGTTGTGAAATGGCAGTTTAGTGGTGGTTAACCCTTAATGTTTGTGTGTGTTAGGAGCTGCCATCTGATCCGAGGGAGCCCCTCACAGTTCAGATCTTTATGGATGGAATGAGCCTCAGCAGGATCCTCTGTAACTATGGACACGCCACCATGGACAAGGCAGTGTTAGGACAGGTGCGTGTGAGCCCCTGGTGTTTTATCTGAAGGAGCAGCACTGCCACACTCAGCACGGGAACACCTTGTGTGTCTCTGCAGGGCCTCTCAGTGACGCCTCCTGTCGTCTGCCTGGATGACTGGGAAATTGGCACTGAGGTATTATTACAAGCATGAAAACAGGCAAATGAATAACAAGTCATGTAAACTACTAAGGATCAAACTGGACCAGTGACAACAAACATTTAGTGATGGATTCAATGAGTTAGGTTGAGTGTGAGCAGGCGGTCTTCCAGATGAAACATGAGTTAATGAGTTAAATATTTTCATTTGGCCTCAGCCACTGAGTAACATTGTGATGCCCGATTTCAGAAGCTGAACTACTAATCCTTCTGCCCTTGCCTCATTAAAATGACTGAACATTTGTTTTCAGGGTTTGAAACATCCAGAGGAGCCGATGTTGGGGTCGTTCATCAACCCAAACCTGCCACAGAAGGGAGAGCGCTTTCAAGTCAGGGTCAAGCACCTGAGGACCCCCAACGAGGTAACTTCTACCAATTAACTCATCAAGTGCGAACAGATGACCGGATGCTAGAACGTTCTGAAAATCCCTGTTTGTGTTATAGCTGGTCATCCAGGTTCCTGTGTTTGTCCTGCAGGTGTTCCTGTGGCCTTTGGAGGGAACAGCGGAGGTGGAGGTGGATGGAGAGAACCTGGACGAGGCTCTGGCCAGAATCAATGAAAATGTTACCAGTCTGCCGCAACTCAGACACTTCCCTTATGGTAACACCTCTGGTTTCCATTGAACGCTGTTTGTTTGAAACATATGAACATACTTAAATAGATGTTTTGATGCCAGGATGTTTTCTGCACCGTCACTTTGTCTGGACCACAGCAGGTGGTCAGTGTTCCAGAGGTTTCAGTGAAGTTCAACAGACCTGTATTTCTGCTTGTGGCTTCCAGGGGCTCCGTGTCTGGCAGAGTACAGCGACGGGAAGTTCTACAGAGCCATGCTGAAGGATTTCACCTCCGTGGACCCCCTCGTGGTCATGGTCCAACACGTGGACTATGGCTCTGAGGACGCTCTGCCTGTCAGCAAGTATGAGCATCGCACAGCAGGAACAATTGACTGCACTTTCTGAACCAACGATAAACTGTGGAAAATTGGGACGGGTTCAGAACCAGGATTCTGTTTCATTTTCGTTTCATAATTTCAAATGTACTCTTTATATGTATTAAAATAGAAATTAATTTATAGAGCTGAGACAGTGAAGAGAAAATAACATTATTGGTAGCCTCCTCAGGTCATTGCAGCAGTTGCTGTCCTTGGGATTGTTCCTGATCACTTGTCGCTCCCCCTCAGGCTGCGGCAGATGCCCCCCGAGCTGCTGAAGTTTCCATTGAAGGCACTCAAGGTGAAAGTCTCCGGCTTCAAACCTCCGAGTGTCAACAGAGAGGAGAATGTTCTGCCCTACAGCCCCAGCTGGAGCGTGAAGGCCGCTCTGAACATGGTCGACCTGCTGAACGACATCACAGCCTCTGTCGTGGTGCGAAACAAATAACCACATGATGCTGCAGTGGATTTTATTCAAAGAGAATGAGAGACTTCTGTCTGTATCTTATGTGCATGTGTCTTCCCTCTTGTTGTGTTGAGGCTTATGAGCCAGAGCTCACGGTTCTGCTCTACAACAAGGACGGGGAGTTGGTTCATCTGCCTCTGGTGAGCAGCGGCTTGGCCGAGCTTGAGTGAAGCAGAGTGAGGACGAAATCCTTGAGTCATAGGTTCATGTGAGTTTACTGTCCACTCTTTAGAATGTGCTTCAGCTTGACAGTTCAAATTAATTTCTCAAGTTTATTTATCTATAGCTTCTTTTTCTGTCTGATCTGAGTAGTGAAATGTTTGTTGGATAAAGTATTTGAAAATATAACCCTTGATTTGTTGATCTTTTTCCACAGGTTAACTCGCGGACGTCCTGGTTTGTTCATCGTTTTATTCAACTGCTGTTTTAAGTTTGAACATGATGCAGAAAATGTGCACTTGTCTCAGTGTTCTTTCAGAGCAGTGATTCATTTTAAGTTTAACTGTTGTGTTTGAGTGAAATGTGTTGACTTGACGTTTGGTTTTTGAGTCATGCCACAGACTTGTCTGTATGTTACAGATTAAAGTCTTATAACCTGTTGACATCAGTTTGCTTTGTAAATAGAGTGTTTCACCTGCTCCATTTTAGCAGATAGGACAAAGATAAAATGTAAAACCAACATTTAAAACATCTATTTATCAAATATGTCTTATTTAAATTTATTCATTGGCCACAAGAGGGCAGAGTCCAACCTGAAGTGGAGATGCATTGACCATCTTTAGTAAAGTCTTGTCCTGAACAGAATCATCCCAACAACCATCAAAACAAAGCAGATACAATTTATTTTATGGTCAGCTAAGAAAATAAATAAGTATTTAACATTTAAACATAACATACAAATTAAACTTGTTTAAACAAACACATTTCATAAGATTGAGTTTTAAAGTGTAAAACACATCAGATGCTACAAACAGACGTAGTGAAGGTCGGACAGCTGAGCTGTCATTTAAAAAATAAACCTCACTTCTGTGAGGGTCAAATAGGAGTGGTGTAAACGTGCGCTTTCATAAAATGAGGAGGCTCAACTTTGTCACTTTTAAAACATTTAAAAAGAATTGAAAATATTTTGCAGTAGAGTTCACCTGTAGCTTTGCCAAGCTTTTTGAAAAAGTAATGTTTGCTTTGACAGCATCTCTACACCCTGTTGTCCAGGACAATGTTCCCATCTTTGTCTTTGATCCTGAGTCGCCCTGTTGGGTAGCACGTCTCCTGTCTTCCGTCGGCATAAACAGTCTTCACGGTGCCGTCTGGATACTCCCTCCTCTTGTACTCGGCCGTGTGGATCTCTTTCTGACCTGTGTTGAAATTAATCTCCTTGGTGCCGTCGCTGAGAAAAAACAAGATTTAACTTTAACATCAGCCTGGATCAGAAACAACAGGTTGTTGATAGAGAGGACGCTCCACCTTCTTTTGCACATTTAGTATTTCTGTGAATGACATGATTAAGTGGGAGGAGCCTGGCTGTGGTTTGACTTACGGGTTGACCAGTACGACAGTCCCATCTGTCAACACGTTCTCCTCTCTGCCATCTGGGAACAGGTTCTTGACTGTTTGGTCTGGGAAGGTGATTTCCTTCCGACCATCAGGGAAATGTTTTTCTGTAGCAGAAGAAAGACAACAGACGATTCATTAGATAGAATGCAGTGGAATCAGGACTAGGGATAACTTGACTGTGCTAAGGCTAAAAATAACTGGAACACATCCTCCAGTGTCTGATCTCACCAGTCTGATTGTTGGAGAAGTGCAGGACCTCCAGGCCGTCCGGGTAGGTGATGTGAGTCGTCTGAGCGTCAGAGTAGTAGTAGATCTGAACACAAGAGGCAGTGGAGTCATTAGTGCTTATTGCATTAAGCCTAATGCTTAGCAGGTCTTTACCTGTGAGGTTTCAAAGAATCATCAACCCATTAGAAAGGTCTTGAGATCGACCCTCGACCCAGTGGAGTGGGTGGCCATCACAGCTCTGGGCCGCTCACGTCCACATTGATTTCATGTGACAGGATGTAAAAGTCTCACCACTCTCTGATCGGCCGTGACCTGTTTGGTGTCTCCATTGAAAAAGGTGACCTTGACCGCCAGTCCATCTGCTGACACCTCCTTCTTGGTGCCATTGGGGAAAACGAAGAGGCGATCACCACCTCTCAGAATGTGCTCTATCTGGAGGAGTCAGAAAAATGAATGCATTCAGGATCCCATAAAGTAATGACTTTTCAGGATTCACAATCCAGCTCTTCCACCTCCTTACTTTCCCATCGGGGTGTGTGATGACCTCCTGAGCTGGTTCTGCTTCTTCAGTCTTGCTACACTCTGGTTCCTCAGGCTGAGATTCACTTTTCTACAATAAAAAAAAATTAACGACAATGACTGGACCTGGACATTGTGATGGACAGCAGTGGTACCGTTCTCTTAAACCAGAGACAGAACGTCTGTTACCAGAGAGCAGCTTTGTGGTTCTTGGTTTGGCAGTTTATCCTGGCTCTTGTTGGCAGCTGTTGACTTCTCCTCTGTTCTCCTCCCAGGCAGTGAATGGGTAGAAGTGGATGAGGAGGAGAAGGCACACGGTCCTGACGGCCTCCTCAGGCTGCTCTTCATCCCTACCGATAGTGACAAGCCACACCAATCACCTCCGTGGCTTTTAGACTAATGTTTCAACTGATGTGAATTATAAATCTGCGCAAACCCGCTGACCCTAGAAATCTCCTGTCAAAGGGAAACTCACCCTGACCGCTCTCTGCAGAGCTCCTTCGACCCGCTGCAGAGACGCTGCCTCCTCGAGAGGCTAGAGGACTCTGGGAGAAAAGAGAGAGAAAGTGATTTGAGTGATGTGAAAAAGAGAAACTCAGAGATAACCCGCACAAATCTGATCAGAACTATTAAACAAATAAATATAAATGTGCATACAGCAAATTTAACTCCTTTGGTGACCGAGGAAACAGAGTTTGCAGATATTCTCAGGCTGTCTTTAGTTTCTTTGTCCTTCTCTGCACTGACAGGGTTTTTCTTCCAGGCACTGAGACGAAGCTTTTCCAACATCAGGATCTTAAATTTAAAGACAAATAATGATTTGAAGAAGTAGAGAATTGCGATTTTGATGCAAGATGTCACTGGATTAACAAGGTTTAGAGATCAGGTGCACACCTCGTCCCGGAGAGAACTGTTCTCCTGGCTGAGGGAGTCGATCTGCTGCCGCAGCCGGTTGTGTGTGGAGGCCCAGCGACTCTCCTTCCTCCTCAGCTCCTCCTGCGTGGAGCTCAGCTGCTGCTTCAAAGCCTGGAAGGGAGGACAAGACAAATTAGAGCACAGTTCCAACTGTTTGAAGACTTTAACTTCTTTACTGTGTAACCTGGATTTCTTCCCGCTCCTTCTTGTCAGGAATGGCTCTGGCAGCAGACACATGCTTCTCAAATAGCTTGCGCTCCTTCTGCAGTTTCTTGTTTTCCTCTTTCTTGTACTCTTCAAACTTGGCCATTTCCTCCAGCCTGGTCTGCTCATGCTGCAAACGCTCCCTCCTGAAAAAACAATGGCGGCAAAGAAGACGTAAATAACACAGATCCGTACTTCATCAAAATATGTCCATCCACAAAAAGTACCGAGCAGAGGTCAGGATACATCACCTGAGGTTTTCCTGGTGTTTCTCGCTCTCCTGTCTGAGTTTAGTGAGCGCAGCATTCTCCTTCTTAAATCTCTCAATTTCAATCTCCAGCTCCACCAGTCTCTCCCTCAGCTGCCTCGACTGGACCTGCTGACCTGAGGACGGGGAAACACAGACACATACTGTACATGCATAAATTGAATGTCCAAACAATTCAAACATGCCAACATTCTCTGATGGATAAGAGAGTTTCTCACCAATTTCCTCTTCTGCTTTTTTGGGCTCAGCTGAAGGTGGAGGCAGGAGATTCTGCACCTTGGGCTTCAGTGAGGGAAACAGCCTTGTCATGAGCTGGGAGGCAGGGGGAGCTGGAGGTTCTGGCTCCTGATTGGCTGAACCTATTACTGCGTCCGTATCCAGCTCCACAACTTTGCTCGCTGCCACCTTCCTTAACACAGTCCGAACTGGTGGGGAGACGCAATTGGCTGTTTCCTCAGGAACTGGACTGACTCCTCTGCTGTCATCCAGAGTTTCCACCGTGTTGTTCCACGTGTCGTCATCGTTGAACACAACCCTCCCCTGCTGCTCCTCTATCAGAGTGGACTCATCGGGATTTCTCAGCACACTGTCGCTTTCCCCATCATCACCTTGCATCACGTCTGAAGCTCTACAGCTGTCCTCATCCTGATAGGACCACTTATCATACGGGGCGTTGGACTGTGCTGGGAAGCAGAGGGTGCTGGGAAACAAAGGGGGTTTCTCCACCACTTCCTGGTCTTTAAATTGAAAGCCACCGTCCGAGTTCTCTTGTTTGTCTTTTTCCCCAATGTCCTGTTCCTCTCGGTCCTCTGTGCCCATTTTGCCCCTAAGTGAATCGTCTCTTGTCTTGGCCACAGCTGCTCCTGGGTCCACAGAACTGCTTTTAACAGTTCTGCTAACGCCACCGCACCTGTCAGGTTCACCTCTAGGAGGAGACTTGATGGGGGTGGAGGAGAGCCGTCGCTCATAGCGGCCCTGAGCGGCCTGCAGCTGCCGGTGCTGCTGGTCCATCTGAAGGACCTACAAGAACAGAACATTAATGAAATCCCTAAATTCCAACAGAAACAACATTCGGGTATATGAAAACACCCCGGACTTAGAGCGTAATCACTCATTAAAAAATATAATAGAACACCTTTATGACGAAGGAAGAGTTGGACGAGAAGGACAGCTCCTCAGCTGCCTGCTCCAGGAGTTCAAACTCTCCCAGCTCCATGTTCTCCAGCTGCCGATCAGAATCCCAGTGCTGCATCTTCTCCTGGAACGAGTCCACCATAACTCCTCCTGCTCGCCTTCCTGACCTGGTTATTGCTTCTGCTGATTCCACTTCTGATCCACAGCTTTTTTCCTTAGCTGTGCGATTATCAGCCATCCCTGGCCCTGCCAACATGCCCACCTGTTTGGTTACAGGGTTTGGCTGCGTGTTGTGAGGCCCAGGTTTCCTCACAGCCTGAGCAGCCAGACCCACTGTCCTGTTATTCTGTTCTTTTCCTAGCTCTGGTTTGGTTTGTCTGCAGTCTGGGCCAGTCTGAATAGATTCTGATCCCTCAGTATTCTGCCTTTGATAACTACCTAAAACCGTACGTGAAGTCTTACTTTCAGCTTTAATGTCCTGAGGCAGTAAGCTGAAGCCTTTCAGTCGATTTTCCTTGTTTAGTGTTGCAGTTTTACGCTGGACAGGAACCCGCTGGGTGCTATTTGTGCCAACCTTCTGGATAGCTGTAAGCGCAGAGTTGCTACAGGAGATTGTTTGGGCCTGGGGTTGTTGTTGTTTAGTGCCCTTCTTCTCCCCCTTTTTGGGAAATGAGGCTTTGCGATTGCTGGTAAACCTGGAAAGCCCCTCACCTCGCTTCAGGAAGGCCCTCTTAGGAGGGGCTTGTACAGCTTCAGCTCCATTTTGAGTCTGTTAATTTGAGAAGACAAAATATAAATATAGAATAAACTTAGTTTTTAAAATAAAACACTAAGAGCTTGCATGATTAAGTTTCCTTGAAGGCACCAACAATTAAATATCTCGAGTTTTCTGACCTGTCGTTGCTGAGCAGACTTCAGTCTCTGATCCTCCAGCCTTAATTGCTCTTCCAGCAATTCCTCAAATGTCTGCTTGTGACCCCCAATGCCCGGTTTAATGGGTCTGGTGAGAGAAAACATGAGGGAAACACTGCATGGTCTCCACGTGGACTAGAAGTATACGTAAGTAAGAACCCCGCCTCTGTGGTGTCAGCAGCTAATGTATATGATGCTTTAGTATTTACTAGCTATAGTTGTATAAAGTACCTGTCCTGAGAGATTTCATCATCTTTTCTATTATGGTCATCTGTCAAATCCACACCATCACTTTGGATCAATGTGTCATCAAGCTCCTGTAAATGGCTTGCAGCTTCTCTCTGTTCCTGGTCATCAGTGGATTCTGTACGAAACATTTCACATGCAAGTGAATTATTACAGGTGCTAAAAATCAGGGCTAAGCGTGAAGTAGAAACTTCCACTGTCAGCTGACAGTGAGAAAAAACTGCTCTCTCACCCTTGTAAGTGTTGTCCACCTCCTCATGAATTTGAACTCTTGACAGCCACTCCTGTCTCCCTGAGGGCTGCTGCTCCTTTCGAAGGCCACATGCAGAGCTTGTTGGGTTTATGTTGTTGCTGGACGGGCTCTCTCTATGATGAGTGTCTTGTTGAAGTGAGGTGTCGTCTTCTTCTGCTCCTGATAGCTCTGAACTCTCTGAGTAATCTGTGAAGTACCTTACAATTACTTCCCCAGCCTGTATATTTTGTATATGAAAAGGAACAAATGATCACATTTGCAGCTATTCTTGTCATTTCTCTTCGCTACCTCCTTCAGAGTGCTCAGATCCATTCATCATTCCCAGCAGCCTCTGCTGCTCTTCCTGGAGACGTAGCAACTCCTGTAACTGATGGGCCTTCAGCTGCTCCTGCATGTGTTGCTGCCATTTCCTCAACTGCTCAAACACACCAAATGTTTGAATTACTCATGTAGATAACAGTGTTTGTCATCAAGATGTCTTTGTGGTTTGAGGTAGAATTACAAGAAACATTATAACAAACACTCTTTACGTCTATTTGCAGCCACCAACCTTAGTGGTACACAAGTAGTCTTACAAGAAAAACACTAATAATAGCAGGAGTTTGTGTGCAAGTGCCTGTGCTTGTCTGGGCATGTGTGCTGAAGGGTGGGGGGGGGGGGGGGGGGGGGGGGTGAAGGGTGGGGGGGGGGGGGTCAAGTACACAAGAATCAGTGATATAATCAGTGGTCAAGTCCAAACATCAGCGTACATCCTGCACTGACTATTTATAAAAGTGCCTTGAGATAATACATGTGATTTGGCAAACCAGATTATATTGAATTAAATTGAACATGTTTATCTTCTACCCTATTATTTTTATGTTGAGCTGTTCAAACTTAATTGAACAACTATTGGTGTTAATAGTATATAATACAGTGAGTATACTATACTATATCTATTTAAACATGGGTATGTGTAGTGGGAAGATGTCATGGACAAGTATTACAGATATATATATAATTGTTGCTGTAATCTGAATTACAAAACCCTACTATACAATATATGAGTTACAGGAGACTTGTCACAGCCAATGTATAAATGTGAAAGCACCATATTGTGAAGTATAGTGATGATTTTACCTGCTCCAGCCTCATCATTAGGGGCACATCCTGTGATTCATCCAGACTCTCCCCCTCTCCACCTGAAGTTCTCCTGCTGACAGAGGAGAGATTCCCAGCCCTCACTCCTCCTCCAGGAGACTGTGCAAGTCCATCCACTCCCAGGCAGCTGCTGTCTGCCGATGCGGTCAGGGGGGCGAAGTCTGAGACGAAGGAGTCGTCTGGCTTCATTGGTGAGGAACCCACGGCAGGGGTGAACCGCGAGGTCCCGGCTAGGTCCGGGCTGGAGTTGAGGATCACTCCGGCTCTGCTGCTGCTCGGCATCCACCGGGCCAGGAACTCCGCCTGGGAGTACCGGGGGCCGTCTGGAGATGACATGGTGACCGTGTCAGGCAGGGCTCGCTAATCCGGGATTTGAACGACAGATTATGGTGACAGGTTAGGGGTTAAATCACACCTTGAATAAACACACTCCAGACCGGGACCAGATCCAAGAATTCTATGTTTGGAAACTGCTTTAGCATGAAATAACATTAGCCAAGAGCTAATTAGTTGTTGACATCTGGTCTGTGGTGACAGTTCAAATGGATGATTAGTTAGTAAGGAAGTATTTCAACAAAAACTGTGAATACATTATTATAAAACATCCTAAAATTAAACTTTTGTGATGCTCTATTTGACTCGCTAGCTTCCGATGTTTTTAAAAGTCTGCTTCCGTTTCGCTGCTTCACTGTTGTTGTTGTTGTTGTTGTTAGGACTGAACATTTTAATCCACACTCGAGTTACGCAGCAAATAAATCCACAACATTGGTAGAATGGGCTAAACGCGCCGAGGTTACCTGCATCTCCCGAGGAAAAGTTTTTACTGCGGAGAAATCCTGCGTTTTAGAAACATGACGGGGAGAGGTTTCAAAGGCTGCCGCCATGTCAACACGAAGCCCGCGAGAGTGGAAGAGCTGGTGCATCATGGGTAATGTAGTTAAATACATATTCTTGTAATTCTGCGATTCCAGTTCAGGTTTTTAATAAACACAGCAAACATGTATTAGTGCAAGAAATCCACACTATCCATACTACTATGAATTTTATTTTCACCCGTAGTTTTTTAATCAAATAACTATTCTTGGAAAAAAGGATGAGAATCATATCCGGCCCCATAAAAATATTTCACAATAAAAGTATTTGAGCGAAAAACCTCTATCGTTTAGCTCACCTTTCTTTATTTTTTACTGTGATTCGTCTAAAAAATATATATGTTATATTTAAATGCGTCATTGCGCATATTTAATTTTAGATTTGAAGGGAACACATGTTTGATTTGGAAATTAACCTTTATTTTAAAAACCTAGAGCCCGGATGTGCTCTCTGATGTTTGTGATTGGTGGATACGAAAAAACTAAACGTCGTCGTTTGATGATCTGAAAGTGAAGCAAAACGTGTCCGGACAATGGAGGCGATCCCGTGTAAAGTTCACGGTGAGTCAAAAATAAATCAATGTCAATTTTATTTACCATAAATACATGACATACCGGTATTTGTGTGGAGTTACCGGAAGTTATATCCCTGAAAAGACAATTCCATGTGCATTTAGCTCATCAGAACCTCTTGCTAACTTGCTAACGTGTCCTCAAACAGCTGGTTTGTGCATGTTAAAAACCGGAGTGAAAGATGGACCGAGCAAAGGAAAAAGCTTCTACGTCTGCGTGGACAAGCAAGGCTGTGACTTCAGTCAGTCAGCCAGGTATTCACCTCACCCCTGGAGGGGACAGAATTCCCTCTGTGTCCCACTAAGATCCAAAGAATAATTAATAAAACAGTGGGAGATTCATTCGACTTTTGAGAAAACAACACGTGATTTATTTTGTTTATTTTAATCTGCATTCTCTCTCATCCCGCCCAGCATCTCGCCATCCCACTGCCTCCAGCATGAAGATGCAATGGTGGAGCTCCAAGCGCTCACCTACAGTCAGCAGCAGCAGAGCCACAGGTGTGTGTGCAGGTGGACAGTGCTATGGTCATAATATCAGTCATATCCAGGTCAGATCTCTGACTTTGACTTACATTCTGGACTTTTTTTCCAGGTTATTCTATCGGTGTGTCATTGGTAAAAAAGCAGGCCAGAGGTGGTGTGGAAGCGTACCTTGGACTGCAGTAAGACAGCACCTGCTGCAGATTTTACTGTGCGCATTCTAATTAATGTACTCAATCTTTTTATGTTGTGTTCCATATTTGCAGTCAGACAACGAAAAGAGAAGCCCTTTATCTGAAAAGCAGCTCCAACCCTCCTGTCTGCCACCTGTCCGAAATCCCTTCAAGGCCCCTACCAAGCTAGACAAGGACTCAGAGTGGAGAGGGATGGTCTGTGGTGGAGGTAAGGAGAAGGGAAGAGATGGGAAAGACTGTGAGGCAAGTCACAAGGTTGAAGGAAGAGAAAAGAAAAACAGTGCAGAGACTGTTGTGCCACAAGTGGAAGAAGAGGAACCACAGAAGACGGAATCCCCTGACTCGTACCATGGTAAACAGCTTCCTCCTGGCATGAAGATGAAGAAAAGGATTTCAGATGAGGAGCGAATCAGTCCCAAATCTCACAATGGGGAAAAGATGATGGATAAGACTCAAAACAAGACAGAAGAGAATGACACTGTGCAGGGCAAAAAGGACAATGCTACTGCTACCTCCAGCGTCACTGCTGTTAAACCTGAGGAAATGAATAAAACTTCACAGGATTCTGTGCCACCACAGCAATCCTCAGATGTTCTGAAACCATCTGACTCTGAGGTGAAAGAGATTGTTTCTAAAATTACACCCAACAGCAGAGACTCTTCCAGCGCCAGTACCCCCACAAATAACCAACCAACACAGTCTGAGCTCAGTCAAACCAAACATTCCCAAGATGGTGATGACGATGATGATGCAGTGTTGGTGTCAGTGAAATCTGCCACTCCTCCTGTCTCTGCTGTACAAAAAACCCTGACCAGCTTCACAGGGTTTCAGCCAGCATCTAAGGTCAAAGTTCAACAGGAAAATACCAGAGGGATGCACAGTCTGCTCACTGCTCAGCTTCAACAGAAAAAGGTGGGTGAAGGACTGAGGCTTATGTTCATATTATTATAAATAATAGTAATATTCCAAATGTGAGTCACTCAAAGGAACTTATAATAATACAGCATTTATTTAAAGTATTAGTAATTTTACTTTTGAATTAGAACAGTTTTTAATATCCTATATTTTCATATTTATGTCTTTTTTTTGTCTGTCCCTCCCCATTTTCCTCCTGACTAGGCCACCCTGTCTGTGGTGAACATTTCAGCTCTGCCAGATAAGGGGGAGAGGCTGAAGACTCAGGTCAAGGAGCTGGAGGATGCTCTGGAGTCTCTGCGCCTCACTGGTGCTTCTCATCCAGGTAAGTCACCCACCGTACAGAGGATTCCCCCGAATTCCACTTTTACAGTGACTTCAATTCACTTCATATGGTACCTGTTACATACAGAGTCCGAGGGTGAACATCACAGCGGTGATGAGAGACCGGGCAACAGTCAGGTCAACCCATTCAGTCGACAGGGGGGCACCATCCTGCTCCCTGCCCCTCCAGGCCCCTCCAGCAGTGCTCTGGGCCTCCAGCTGAGCCAGGGCTACAGCCAGATGTATGGAGGTAGGCTGGACAAGAGTTACCCCTTGAGAAATATCAGTTCATATTATTTGAAGCAAAGAAACTGAATTGGAATCTGAATTGCTGCATCTCTCATTTTCACTTTGTTGTTGTGTTCTTGACTCATTTCTCTGCATTAATGTTGAGTACATTTTTTTGTTTGTGTTCTACCATTCATTGAAATACCCTAATCCTCACTCCTTCTTGCCTCCAGCGAACCCGCAGGCTCACGCCTTTTACGGTGGCAGGATGACCAATGACCGTCTGCTGGCAGTGAAAAACGCCACCGCCGATGCCATTGATCACCTCCACAAATCCCTGGAATCCTGCCCCGACACTGAGGCTGAAGTCCCAGACCCAAAGGGCATCAAGGTATCGCTGTCCTCCACTCTCCGGCAGTCTCGTGTTTCATCAGTGCTTCAAGTAGATTATCTAATA
The DNA here is from genome assembly GCA_016785235.1 of Pseudorhombus dupliciocellatus. Taxonomy (NCBI): domain Eukaryota; kingdom Metazoa; phylum Chordata; class Actinopteri; order Pleuronectiformes; family Paralichthyidae; genus Pseudorhombus; species Pseudorhombus dupliciocellatus. Next base: position 3,088,646 of record JAFBJW010000311.1, on the reverse strand, counting down.
CTACTAATTAGTTATCAGGGAATGATGTATCACCCCTCTACAAACCTTTGTGTGCTTTTAGTTTCAACTGTTTCTCTTCCAACCAACGTGTCCAAATACTTTTGTCCATACTGTGTTTGTAATTTAGTATTACTTAAATTATATTGTCTGCTTGTCACTGGCTGTTCAGGTGTCGCTCCTGGCTCATCAGAGGAGAGCTCTGGCCTGGCTGATCTGGAGAGAAGGCCAGAAGCCCTCTGGAGGAATTCTGGGTATGTTCACCAGAAATCTAATCTGCGTCATGTAATCTTTAATTCCTTTTCATTTCCTCTCATTGTTCGCCTCTCTCTCACCTTTTTGGAATCAGCGGATGACATGGGACTGGGGAAAACCCTGACCATGATTTCTCTCATACTTGCCAAGAAAATCAAGTCAAAAGAGGAAGAAGAAAAGAAGAAAGAGAAGAAACTGGAGAAATGGATCTCCAAAAATGGTAACGAGGTCGCCTCATTCAAAAAACGGACAACATGACTTCTACATGTTCATCATTTAAATTAAGGAACAACCGTTATATTTTTTTGCTTTTGTTCATCACCCAGACTCCAGTCTTGTGGTTTCTAAAGGAACTCTGATCATCTGCCCTGCCTCCCTGATTCATCACTGGAAGAAGGAGATAGAGAGACATGTGAAGAAGGGCAAGCTAACAGTGTGTCTGTACCACGGCCCCAACCGAGAGAAAAGTGGCGAAGTGTAAGTGATCTTTATCATTCAGCCTGTAACTTGTGAATATAAGCACTGCACCGGATGCACCAATCAGGTGCAGGATATAGGATGTTTGACATTTGAGCCACGCAGAGTCAAACTGAGTTGCATTTTCTCTGTCCCTCTCATCAGGCTGGCGGACAACGACGTGGTGGTGACCACGTATGGGTTGGTTTCTAAGGAGATACCAGTCCAGAAGGAGGAGGGTGAAAAACCATCTAAGGAGTCTGACAGTGTGGTGAGTAGTTATGATGTAAAGTCACTATTATGAATGCAGCTACATTCAGCTTCAAAGCCATTTTGATGCCAATAATAATTAGGATGATACAACTAAAACTTCTAACACATGTATACTTCATCTTTTGTTTTTTTTCTCCAGCCACTGCACTCGTCTCCTCTTCTGCGAGTGGCCTGGGCCCGTATTGTACTCGATGAAGCCCACAACATCAAAAACCCAAAGGTGCAGACGTCCATGGCGGTTTGTCAGCTGAGGGCCGGCGCCCGCTGGGCAGTCACCGGTACACCCATCCAGAACAACCTGTTGGACATGTACTCACTGCTAAAGTAAGAAGTGTTCTGGTCTCAGTTACACTGGGTTGTTTAGTTTTGTTGTTTATTCACTCACTGTCTGTCCCTCAGGTTCCTGCGTTGTTCTCCGTTTGATGAGTACAAGCTCTGGAAAGCTCAGGTGGACAACGGCTCTAACAGAGGCAGAGAGAGGCTGAACATCCTGACGAGGGCTCTGCTGCTCCGAAGAACCAAAGACCAGATGGACGCCACAGGAAAACCTCTGGTAGACACACACATTGTCTTTGTGTTGTCATGTCAGTATCTGATTACTGTTTCCAGCAGAGCCTAAATGATCACCACTTGGAGCTGCAGGGGGCGCTATTGTTCACCCCCCTGTGGGGAAATTGGTCACAGCAATGAGGGTATAGTAAATCAGACATGTTAAATAATAATCATGAGTCACGTTTCAGGTGTCTCTTCCTGATCGAACCTGTGAGGTGCATCAGCTCAAACTGTCCGGAGATGAGCAGGCGGTGTACGACGTGGTCTTTGCTCAATCCAAGTAAAACAACTTTTTTCACTGCCTTATGTTTCCCATTATAGGCATAGACAACTCAAAGATGACTCATTGTGCCAATGACTGCCATTTTTCTTTTCTAGATCCACTTTGCAGAAGTACCTGAACAGACATGAGGGAAATGATGTGAACAAGGGGGGCACGCCCACTTCTAATCCCTTTGACAAAGGTGAGAGGTTACATAACGTTACATTGGACCAGAAGACAATTCAATGAAACTCTGGTGTTTTATTAATAATTTTGAATGTGGGGCTTCTCTCTCTAGTGGCCCAGGAGTTTGGCCTGTCGCAGTCGGAAGCTCCTGTACCGAGCTCCCGACAGGCGTCCAGCACCGTCCACATCCTGTCCCTGCTGCTGCGCCTGCGACAGTGCTGCTGTCATCTGTCCCTCCTGAAGAAGGTACGTTACAGAAACGTTCAAAGTGTTCCAAAATATTATGCAATAGGTCTTAAAATACAATTATCCTTCTCTCCTCCGACTCCTCAGACTCTCGACCCCACGGAGCTGCAGGGCGACGGGATCGTCTTGTCTCTGGAGGAGCAGCTCAACGCTCTGTCGCTGTCCTCGAGCCCCGCGCCATCAGGCCCTGACCCCAAAGACACCGTTGCACTCAATGGCACCCGCTTCCCCTCACACCTATTTGAGGACACCAGGGAGAGCACCAAGGTGGATGACTGCTTTTCGACTTCACATACATTGCACTTCACTATTACACTGAATGTGATTTTTGTGGAAGCTAAAATAATGTTAATAAAATTGTTCTAATTCTCAATTTTCCAGATTGCTGCTATTGTCTCTGAACTCCAGGCAATCAGGCAGAAGAGTGCTGATCAGCGAAGGTAGGAAAACTCTCAAGGTCGACACTGAGAAATCCTTCTCCTTTAGTTGCAATCCACATGGTATCTCCTCTGGTCACGTGCAGTGTCATCGTGTCCCAGTGGACCAGTATGCTGAGCATCGTGGCCGTTCATCTGCGGCGTATTGGCTTGAGATACGGCATCATCGACGGGTCCGTCACCCCCAAACGACGCATGGACCTGGTGGAAGAATTCAACACGAACCCTAAGGGACCACAGGTGAATATCAATCCCACAACTCAAAAAGCTTTTTACATTTTCTAATGCTATTTAAGGTAAAGAATCAGCTAACCAACATAGAATGTTGATTTTTCAAGTTCATTGTCCATCCATCTGTCTAGAGTCATGTTTCCGCTCCTGTGCCACAGGTGATGCTGGTTTCTCTATGTGCTGGAGGAGTTGGTCTAAACCTGATTGGAGGGAATCACCTCTTCCTCATAGACATGCACTGGTGAGACACACAAATCCAAAAGTTAAGCAATCTGCTGCTCTGAAACCTTCCTGTTGCTAGTCTGACCTTCGACCTAAAGTGTGATATATATGTAATAGTACCTATCCTGAGTGTTATCTGAGTGTTTTACCAGATGGATAACACAACCTGGAGACTGGAAGTCTGTATTGAAATCAAAGCTTTTTAAACCACTGAGTTAAGGAGTTATTAAATGTGTTCACTGTAGCAAATGGTTGAGTTTTTAACCCACAATGCATCTGACAGGAATCCAGCATTGGAGGATCAGGCCTGTGATCGGATTTATAGGGTCGGACAAATGAAAGATGTTACCATCCACAGGTAAAACCAAAGATTGTTTGGATCCTCTTTTTATTTTTATGTCAGATTTATTGTTGAAAAACAATAGCATTTTTTAACAGTATCATATTTGATGATAGGTTTGTGTGTGATGCTACTGTGGAGGAGAAGATTTCCACACTGCAGGTGAAGAAGAAGGAGCTGGCCCAGAACGTGCTGTCAGGAACAGGAAGCACCTTCACCAAACTCTCCCTGGCTGATCTCAAAGTCATTTTTGGTGTGTGAGGTGGGAGAGAACTGATGTTCCACACACGAAGCTGTTTCTTAAAGAGTAAATTACACTATTTATATGCAACGTAAAATTTGTACTGCTGTTTATTTTATGAGACACTGAAGAGAGGATTCCCCTCAAAGCTAATCTGTGTCACTCAATTGAGTTTGTTTATTTGACGTATATTTTCATTATGTGTTTTGCTCGGATTTTGTGTAAATAAATAATAAATTGATGCTGTAGAGATTATTGTGTGCTCAACAAGTTATTTTCATTTAATTAAAATTAAAATACATCTTGAGTGAACATTAAAAACATACATCAAAAATATTGACTCCCTGATATCTTAAGCGTGATTTTATTTACAATATTTGCTCATGCTGTCCTTAGGCACACATCAATAATGACGTCTTTAAAAAGGATGTTCTGTATTAGTGCAAACAGAAGAACATGCATGAGATACAAGCCTGCATTTAACCTTTACTCTTCTATTAAACTGGAAAAATGTTTTCATCAGATTTCCTCCTTGACTTCTTGCTGCTCCTCCATCTTTGCTCTGCTCCTCTCAGGGGGAGTCTCTGCCTCCATGCTGTCTTTGAGACTCATCGTAATTTTGACTTTCAGCGTCAAAAGCAAGAGCGTATTTAAAGATGGTGGTCACAGAATCCCTTTTTTTATTAATATTTCCTGTATTTAGAAAAAGTTCTTAGAAATCATGGTTTATTATTTAGTGTTCAACTTTATCAAAGAATATAACAGCTACAATTAACATTTGTTGTTATTGTGGATTTCCCAAATGGATTAAAACCTTCAAAAAATATTAATTTATAATAATATAACATTACAAAACTATTTGCATCATATATTGTAACTAAAACATGTCAGATATGGGACAATGAACGTAAGATGAAAATTAAAACCCGAGGTTAGGGCTGGTCCCTGAACGCAGCGCGGTGGGAGCGGGCGGTAGCTGCTCGTCTCTCGGGTTCAACCCACAGAGCTGCTGCGCTGCCCGGGTACGCTGGAGCTTCGCTGCCCCTTCCTCCGACACACACACCGCAGTTTTAGCGGAGCAAACACAGCGTAGTCCCGCAGGCATGGCGGCCGAGATGAAGGTGGAGCCGGCGGACAGCGAGCAGGACGAGGAGGAGGACGTATACGAGGTGGAGCGGATCATTGACATGCGGCTGGAGGAGGTAGGAGCTACATGCTAACAGCTAACGGCTATCGTAGCCTCCCGGTCAGTTGGACAGACATGGCCGCTGTCACGCTCCAGCACGACACGTCCACGCACTGTCCTCCATAGTCACACACGGTTACGACTCCATCCAGGCGTTGGATGATGCACAAAAGCCCCGGGATGTCGTGCATTGCCCAGCTGCTTTTGTTGTGTTAGCAGCCCGTCCATGTTTAGCATCGCTTTTGCTGGTGTTGATGTCCGCTCCTCTCTCTCCTGCTGAGGCCAAGGACGGACGCTCTGCAAAGCTTGCACATATTTCACCCATCTCTCGTGTTTGTGCCTGAACGCAGTGGAATAACGCCTCATTTCTCCTTTAGAACCAGCTGCAGGGGAGAACTGTGAATCCACTGACCACAGTATTAGAAGCTGCATGAGGTCACCTGAGATGTTTCTGTGTCTGTGCAGAGAAACGTCATGTCACATTACATTATTTGAAGTTATGTTGTTGTTTGTGCATGTCCACTTGCTAGCATGTGTTATTGATTATTAGCATTTAAAGCCTGTACATGCTTCAGCGTGCACCTCTCTCATCTGTAGTAGTTTGTAATGTCAGTAACTATTAGGCAAACGTGGCTGGTTTATATTTCGCAATGTTTTGTGTTAGTCCATAAAATATTCAATCAACTGGTTTATTGTTTTAAAGCTAAGACGTGTTTTTAGTCTCACAATGGGAACATTTGCAATATTACAGGAGCAACAGTCAAATATGTGCATCAGTCAGGACAAGTTTAAGAAGTATTACAAATATAATATAAAGTGTAAAAACCAAAATAGTTAAAGGTTAAACTATGAGCTAATTTCCCTCTGGAGTCCATGGTCAGGTCCACATTAAATCTAAAAAGAAAAACAGTTATGAAGTCCAGTCTAGAAGTAAACATATACCATCTCGTTAATGAATATACACTATATGATGTGTGATTGAGTCTGATTAACCTTCAATAATCAAAACAAGCTGGATTGTTGTGCTGTTTTTTCTACGTTGGCGCTCTGCCATTATATCTTCACTTGCTGTTTTTGAGCTGTGTCCCACATTCACACTTGAACATTAACTTGACTCTCCTGGAAGCCTGTGCAGGAGTGGGTTGATTGAGAGGGGTGTTGTTTACATCAAGTAAGATCCTTTTAAGGCTTTTTTTTTTTTTTTACTCAAGTCAATGTGGGAGAACAGAGCCACAGGAAAGCACGTGAAATTGTGCTGGAGAAATATGGTTATTGATTTGGGCTCAGCTGAAAAACAATTGTGTTTACACATCAGACACAAAGTGTGAAAAAACAACACTCAAAGTTGCCTAATGTTATGTTCGACTGACTTTTATTGATCTTCCTATTAAACTAATCTTGTCCCACTGCAAGCTATTTCAACACAGAGGCATTTACTGTTGAAACATACCTTGAGCTCATAATAATTAATTAACTAATATTTCAAATATTGATGAGAACAGAATTCCTGAGCTACACACTATTCATTTGTGTCTCTTTCAGGGTGAAGTGCTCTACAGAGTCCGCTGGAAGAATTACTGCTCTGATGATGACACTTGGGAACCAGAGGCTCATTTAGAGGACTGTCGAGAAGTCTTGTTAGCTTATAAGAAGGCAACGGTGGAAGCTAAGGTCAAAAAAGAAGCAGAAGCCAAGAAGACTGTGGTAAGTTTGTGTGGAATTCAAGAGATGTTCCCTTAATTACTTTTTAAAATTTTGCCTTAAAGAAATCAGCAAAACACTTCAGCAATGCAGCCTAACTATGGCGAGGGAAACTCAAATCAACAGTAATCGCAGATCATTTATGGAGCACACTTTCTAAATCTTACTCACTGCAACTTGTAAGAAAAACTAAGTGATATTTTTATCCCTGGTTAATCAGTAAAACCATTGGTCAAGTAATGAGAGTGAGATATTGACTGATTAGCTGGAACAATGCTAAAGCTACAAAGTTTAGGTCCAGGGTGATCATCGGATTGTGAAATTCAGTCAGTGAGTTTTTGCATAGCAATGAGATTTAATTCATATTTTCATTTGAAATCAGAAACTGCTGCCTACAAAGACCGACGTGTTCGATGCAGACTCAGAAAGTGACAGCGACAAAGACCGCCCGGTTCAGATGCCCGTCAAGAAGAAGAAAAAGAAAAAGATCCGGGAAGAGGATGACTTGACCATGAAAGACAAAAAGAAGAAGAAAGACAAACGGAAGGATGAAGTAAGGCCTCTGCCTGCACCTGAGACAGACGAAGAAGAAGAGGCAGAGATGGCCCTTACTCCCTCTTCACCTTCCAAGGAGAAAAAGGCAGATTCAAAAAAGCGGCTGCTTGACTCTGAAGAGGACGAGGATGAGCTTGTCCCCTCCAAAAAACACAAGAAGGAAAAGGGGAAAGAGGGAGGAAAGCTTAAGAAAGACAAGGCTGAGGAGGGGAAGAAAAAGAAAGCGAAGAAGGATCGAAAGGTGGAAACCTCAGACGAAGAGGTGGCTGCTCCTCCTGATGATGACCTGAGTGACGGCCCATCAGAGTCCCAACTGGACGACACTACATCGAAGGACAATGCAACTAAGATGGCTGACAAGTTACGTTTGGATGACAAGTCGAAACTGAAGAAAGGGAAGTGGGAGGTGAAGCTTCAGGGCATAAAGGACCTCGTCCTTGACAAGAAGAGCAAAAAGCTAGAGGGCGCTCAGAAAGAGTGCAGCCTCCAAAAACTCAAGGGCCTCGCCGCAAAAAGCAAGGAGGACAACGCCCCCCACTCCGACTCTAGTGATAGCTCCACCCTGCATAAGAAAGTGAAAACCAAAGGGCAGGAGAGCACGTCGGCAACGCTCAAAGCTCAGTCTTCCTCCACGTCATCTTCATCCTCGTCTTCTGTTTCATTACCGGTCAGCACCAAGGGGAAGGAGGAAGAAGTGGCCAAAGAGGAATTATTGGGACAGAAGGACCCCACAGGCTCCACTAATCTGTTTGAGAAGTTCCTGTTAAACTGTGAGGCCAAGGACCGCGCCCCTCGCCGGCAGCCGTCTCATCAGCCTCCTCATCCGCCTCCTGTCGAGAAGAACAGCGGCAAACTTACAAAGGTGCAGTATTAGCAGTGGGACTGTTGTTGAAAATACTTTAATGGGGCTGTTTTTTATTGGGATGTTGATCATGTGGTACTTTATTCTTCTTTGTCCACATTAGCTTTTAGGAAAACTGGAGAAGATCGCCAAGCCAAGCAAAGAGTCCCCATCTCAGAAACCAGAGCCTGAGAAGACAGAGAGGACGAAGCAACCCGATGGTATGCACACAGTCACAGGGGGAAAAACACATTAAAACATTTAGCTGTGGAAACAAGCAGATATTTAGTCTTAATATTTAGACAGAAAATGATTTACATTTGGTGGTAAGGCTGAGGGTTTTACTGCAGAGAACAGTAGCATAGATCAGACCTCCTACTCCTGACAGGAACTAAACAGCCACTAAGTTAACGGTTATACCCACTTGGTCTATTCAGTGACAATCTAGAAATTAACCCAGGCTAATGTTGTCTATACGTTTGTTTGTCAGTTTTGTTCTTTACCTGACGTTCCTTAACGAAAGATGACAACTTATCTGCTCCCCTTTAGGGTCCAAACCAAGCCAGAGTTACGGCTTCACCCTGGACAGCGATGAGAGGGAAGCAGAAGAAACCGCAGCAAAGCCGAGGGTAGGAGAGGATTCCCGGGAGCGGAAGGAGCGTTCAGAGGAGCCTCAGCGGCCTAGTTGGGAAAGGAGATCTTCAACAGATGATAAGAGGAAGAGGAGAGAGGACAGTGAGCCGAGACGCGTCGTGACTGACGACCATAAAGAATCCCAGGAGCCGCCAGAAGGTGCTGAAAAATAATGAGGACATGCTGAACTTGTACATTACCTCAATAGATCCAACTGTTGTGTCATGAGTAACCATACTGCAGACTAACAAAGCATCTCTGTGCTTTGTGTGTGATAAACAGAAAAGGGCCAAGCCACGCTAAGTCTTGGAATGGACCTGAATCTGGACTGGATGACCCTGGACGACTTCCAGAAACATCTAAATGGAGAGGATGAGATCCTGTCAGGTCCACCATTAACACCCAGTGAGTGTTTCCACATCATCTGTGACAAGTTGTCTGCCATCTTGTACCTCTGTAACCTATTTGGATGGATATGTTAATTTTTGGCCCTTGACAGGTTAAATATTAAGCAGTGTTGTTGTTTCATTTGTGTCTGTGTAACAGGAAGAGCCTTGGCTAAATGATGTATGATATATTTACTGCTCACCACAAATGATGTTGTAGTCTACAGTGCCTTTGTGTCAGTTAGAAATGAGTTCAGAGGGTTTCACCCCATTTTTAGATCTTGGGTTAAGACACCCATTTACTCCAGGAAGTGCCATGTCCTGTCAGTGAAGGACTGCATCATACAGTGACACAGATTCCCATGCAAAGTGTGTTTCTTTATTGTAAGGAAGGTTATATGTTCTTAAACTTGTGTGGCTCTGCTTTGCTCTTCTCAGGTGAGCTGCGGGATGCTGTGAAATGTGGGGATTACATGGCTGTGAAATTAGCACTCAATTCCAAGGAGGACTACAATCTAGACCAAGAGGTAAGGAGTCTTTTAATGTCAAAATATTTTTTGTAAATTTTGTGAAATCATTCAACCCACCCATCTTTTTAAATTAATTTACTTTCTTCTCCTATGTTTTTTATTTCGTTTCATATTTATTTTTAACTGACCTATAACTCTAGCCCTTGTAACCATCTATTTCCAAGACAAAAGTAGATTTTGCAAATTTTGCAGCTTGCACCTTGGTTGCCTCAAAGTGTATGTGTGGGAGTAGCAGTGTGAATGATTAAGAACAAAGGGATTTATTTTTCTGTCTTTCTTGGTTAAGCTGTGAATCACGCTGCTGTGTTTACAAAGGTTGAACAACCTCTGCATCACTAATACACAGTAGGCATAGGGTTAAATAGACAACAAAGAGTTGTACAAAACACAACTAGGGGTTTTGTCTCGGTTACTTGCAAAGAACTGTTCAATTGTCAAATATCCAGTCTTTGAAAATCGTTCCAAAAAACTTGAGCATGATAACATTTGGACTTTTTGCTCATGACAACAAAACTTATCTTTTAATGATGATCCACAAATCACTTGTAAACGAAAAGGTTTGTTTCCGTGCACCAAGGAATTTGTTTCATCAAGATCCACATTGACAGACCTCCTTGTGTCATATCAGCCAGTAATTGATCGCCTCAAGATGTTTTTGAAATCGCCAAGGAACAATCGCTTTTGCAACAATCACAGGTAAGAGTATAACCTTACATTTGTTTTACTAGTATTATAGATATATTAATACATATACATCAGTTCAGCAGTGTTGTGTTCCTAGGAAATAATTGAGTACAGCTGATGTTTGATTTTGGTTTTATTTAATGTAGATCAGCTTTATATTTAGTATTAGTGTAAAATACCATTAAGCTCATATAAGCCTATTCCCATGGGATATACCTTATCAATGTTAATGGGGCTGGTTGAATACATTTGGTTATTTATCAGCATTGTAGTTCTTTACAAAATGAAGCTATGCTGTTGTCTCATTAGTATGCTTGCATGCCAGCCACTGCGCCACCATAGTTGTGATGTTTAAAATGGATCCAAAATGAACATTGGTAACTTGTACATTTTCAAAATTTAAAGTGTCTTCAAATGTGCACACATTACAGACTGTGTCACCGTCTTGTCTTGCAGAGGACAAACCAGTGGAAGAGGACATTGAAAGTCTAAAGTACCAGGACAAGATGAACCCCTTGAAGCAGGTACACACTGAATATACTTTCAGAACATACATCTTCATCATAGTCATAGTATATAATGCGTGGCCTGTAGCATTATCCAGCAGCGGTCCTATTCTCTATCTTGTTATTTGCTATCATACCACCCAAGAATAAGTTGTAGATTGATAAAAACAATATTATTATGTTAATAACGAACGCCATTAGTGGGTTTCCCATGTCATCAGTCTCTGGTCTGATCCTGGACAACATTTTTTCAGCCACATGGATGATAATGTGCTAAATCACCAGTTTAATGTAATTTGCTGTAAAATCAGTGCCGTGCTAAGCCTATTGTTGTATTAACCACTTCCAAAATACCATTACGTGTTCTACTTGCGAACCATGAATGTAGGTGTAGTGTCAGTGCATATTCTGTTCTCTCCATGTAGCATTTCATCCAACACCCCATGACTACATTTACCTGGTTAGACATTTACAATGTCAAAACACTGCTTGATCCAATAAAGCCATTAACTGTTCTTGAATGGGTCACATGTGGTTTTTGTATCGGAGAGATGTGAGATATCAGAGCTTTTTTTCCCCCCCTTTTTATCAGTGTTTGGCTAAAAAGTGATGTGTGGCCATCACGTTGACTTTTGTTTGAATGAGTCTGGGTCTTGGGAGGAGGGGGGGGGGCATTTCCAAGGTGCTAAAAGTTAAAACAGCTGCTTTGTGTGTGCAAGGGATTTTTGACAAGGCAACAACACAACATAGCTTCTAGACTTATCACCGGCTCTTTAAAAAAATCACTTTGAATTTTCATTTTTTGTTGGTTCCCCTCCCACATTGTGTGTGTTAAGCTCACTATATCAAATTATTCATTGGGTCTGATCTGGTGATGAGTCTTACGTATACTTGTTCTTTTACAGGCCTGTACAATTGGTGAGAAGAGGTCATTTGAAGGAGAGAGGAGCTTGATTGAAGAGAGAAGTACAAATGATGCTCTTAGGTTGACTGCTAACCTTGACAGTGCAAGAAATGAAGAGGGTTCTCCAAGCATAAAAGAGAATATGCTTCAAGTTTTGGATTGTCCAAAAGATGTGGAAGAAATATTATGCAGCCCTACCTTTACAAACACCGAGGGGATGAGGGAACATGAACACATCCCAAAAGCTGGAAACAATGCAACTGAATTCAAAAATGGCTGTGATTCAACCATTGAGCAGAAAGGTGAAACAAGGACAGACCTGAGGCGTGCAGAAGAAGATATATTTCATGACACAAAAAGTGGTTCACTAAGTGACATGAGTTTGGAAACAGAATGGATGCTGACAAGGGATGGTGAAAATACTGTAAAGGACATAGCTGACAAACCCTGCTGTCCTCAGGAAGCAGAGGATGTGGTGGCTGGTCAGTCAGATAGTAAAAAGCAGCTTCAATCTGAGTTGGGCACAAAGGGGATTGTGAAAAGACAATCACGCCGCTGGAGGACATGTTTGGAGAAGAAAGAACCAACACGATCAAGTCTAAGGACCTGTAAGAAAGTGCTTGAAGAATCACCTTATCCAATAAAGGAGAAAAAAGAGCCATCAAAGAAGCATTACTGTTTATACTGCAAAATGGCTTTCTCCCAACTCGCAAAGCATTTGGAAAAGAAGCATTCTGACGAAACCGATGTTGCCCACGCAATACACTTCCCCAGAGGTTCCAAAGTAAGGCAGACTTTGGTTGACCAAATTCGCAATAAAGGAGATTATGAGCATAACTGCCATGTTGTCAAAAGCGGTCAAGGGCAAATTTTGTCCAAGGAACAGGTGAAAAATCCCAACGTATCTGTTCGTGACTTCCTGCCCTGCCAGCACTGTTTTGCTTTTTATCGCAAAACCGATTTATGGAGACATGAGCGGTCATGTAAGGCCAGAAAGGGAGATCAGAAATCCTGTGAAAGGACAAATAGAGTCAGCAGTGCTGCACCTCAGCTACTTCCAATGTCAGAGTTCTTAACTGGAGGCTGCGAGGAAATCATCCATATCATGCACCAAGATGACATCTCAAGACATATCAGAAATGACCCACTTATTTGTAAATTTGGCAACGCATTGTCTGTCAAGTATGAACATGACAAGTCTCAGTTTGCATATATTGCACAAAAGATGAGGGAACTGGGTCGGTTTGTGCTCGCTGTAAATGAGCTTGACAACAGTGTGAGGTATTTGCATGAATTATGCCTACCATCCAAATTTGCATTGGCGGTTGAAGGGGCCAAAAGAGCCAGTGGCTATGATCCCAGTTCCAGTAAGTTCAAAACTGTTTCCCTCGTGTCCAAAATCGGCTACTCTTTGAAACGAGCTGCCGAAATAGCTTTCGGTGAAAGTCGCATGACAGAGGACAGTGACACAGAGAGCGAAGTGAAAAAGTTCATACAGCTTCTCGATACAAAATGGAGCGAGTGCTTCTCTCGCAAAGCCCTTGCATTGTCCTTAAAGCAAGATGTGAAAAAAGTTGAAGTTGACAAATCCACCGTGACAGAAGATTTGATGAAACTACATAAATTTATCACTGGGGAGGAAGATGAAGCCAGGGAGGAACTGAAAGAAAGTCCTTCTATGTCAACATGGAAGAAGCTCAGTGAGGCCACTCTGGCAGATGTTTGCCTGTTCAACAGAGGAAGGGTTGGGAATATTGGGCGAATGCTTTTGGAAACTTACACTTGCAAAAGGAGTACTGGCACGTTTTTGCCCTCTGCAGATCAAATAAGGAAGAGCACGAAGTTGGAGCTGGACCTAGGCGCCTTTTTTACAAGGCTAGAACTAGAAGGTCAGTATGGAAGAAACATGCTGGTTCTGCTCACTGAAAGGATGGTGTTGTCAATTGACTTGCTCATAGAAAATCGAACCCAAGCCGGTGTCTCAAAAACAAATCCATACCTATTTGCACGGACTGAAGGTCCGTCCTTCATCAGAGGATTGGACTGTTTTCGGAGGGCTGCAGTGGAATGTGGAGTTAGAAACCCAGAGGCACTTCTGTCCTCATCATTAAGAGAGCAAATTGCCAGCTGCTGGCAGCTAATGAGCCTGAATGAATGTGAATTGGACCAAGTTGCCAAACTAGTGGGGAAGAGTAGCGAGGAGTGTTTCATGCTCTCAAGAAATGCATTGCAGCTGGAGGAAGTGAGCAAACAACTGCTCAAGATGGACCGTGCCCTGCCGTCCACGTGTCCACCGACCACTGCAAAAGATGGTGAGTAGTGTTCTGCTACCAAAAGTTGTTTTGTATATCATCCTGTGCTACAAAATGAAATTGTGCTTTTTTCCAAAATCAACAATAAACTGCTAAGCTCTTTCTACATTTACATAGTTCTGTGATTTAAAGTAGAGATACTATGGCATTGTTAATTGAGTGAGGATCTTCTATCTTAGGAATGTCACTGAAGCCGGCTTTAAAGAGAAGACCTTGGAGCGAGGAGGAGCAAGCTGCAGTAAAGCGATACTTGAGTGATTTTATCACAACCATGAAAGTTCCAGGCAAAAAACAATGCAACGCTTGCATAGCTGCTGAGCCAGATCTTCGTGGAAGATCTTGGACAGATGTCAAAAACTACGTACACAACACACTACAGACAGTTCGCAGGAGAAGTAACCAGCATAAGTCTGAAGGAAACGTTAACGTGTTGAATCCAAAGAGTTCCAAATCCCGAGCCCGAGCCGCAAAGAAGGATTTGGAAGATACAAATGTTGTCTGTACGATGACTACAGTGCACCCAGATCACCTGACAGAAAGTTCAAACTTCTGTATGACAATGGCTCCACCAACAGACTTGAGAGAATCATCCACACCCTTCCCCCAAGAGATGATTTCCACTTATGCATCCTTTAGTTCCTCCACTACAAATATGGTCCATACAAGTCAATCCTTAATGTCAACTTTCACACCATTAAATGCAACTGACACACAAGTAGTTCCCACATTTACACCTCTCAACACAACAAATGCACTCATCCCTCCTCCATACACTTCAGAGAACCACATTCTTTCACTTTCTTCTTCATATACACAGAACTCTGCAATTTTGCAACCTTCTTCTGTGTACGCACCACACGATGCCACAAGTTCAGCAATGATTCCTGCGTTTAGTCCGCTAAATGCTCCAAGTACCTCAATGGTCCCTACCTTCACGTCATTAAATACCTCAAGCTCACCTATGATTCCTGTTTATTCCCCACTGGATGACAGTAGGCCTATTGTTTCTTCCTTCACACCTCTGAACCATTCGGGTACCCCATCCTACCCCACAGAAGCACCTAGGCCCCTGACATCTGCACAGGTTGTACCAACAATTCTTGGACACGCTGTTACCGAAACAGCACCAGTGGTTCAGAAAGCTGCACCCGTGTCTAGTACAGTAAAAGAACCCAGTCCTGGGGAGAAACCTCAAAAGAGAAACAAGAGGTTGTGGAGCGAGGAGGAGCAGGCAGCAGTCAGGCGTCAGTTTGGAGACTTCTGTAAACTGATCAAGGTGCCAGGCAAAAAGGATTGTGATGCGTGTTTAGCTGCTGAACCTGCCTTGAGCAGCAGGACATGGCGGGAGGTCAAGTATTTTGTACATAACTCAATTCAGTCAATGAAGAGAAGAGGACATGCCGTTGCCTCCCAACAAAGTGTGGGACAAGAACCAGAGACTCATAATTTGAACGCAGATTGGGATGGACCTGTTTATCTTTCCCTGTAATTTTTTTTTTAACAAACATGCTTCAAAACAACTGGTGATCTGTGGCTTTAACCTCATATGGGGCTTGACCTTTGAGCAAATGTGGATTGTTGTAAAATGTCATGTCAGTGAACCTCGAACCTTTACAGACCGCCCTGCCATTCTTTAAACCACACAGAGATCCAGCTCTTGGTGGACTGTTGCATGAATATACACTAAATTGGTGGAATTAAGGGCATTTATATTGTCCCATTGGCTCTGAGAAATAACAAATATTAATGTTTGATATGTTCAGATTGCCTATACATATGTTACACAGTCAATTATATAACAGTGTCAATTTGTCGGTTCATCACAGGTTACCAATAGGGGGTGTTCTAATTTAGATATTGGATCATTTAGTAAACGATAGTCAATCATTCTCCCCCTGTACTGAGTGAAGGTGAGCTCAGTCGGTTTTACCCTCATGTAGTTAAAAACATACACATCAATCCTTCTGCCCTCACTCAGTAGAATTATGGAGAATTTCGAAGATCAACACTCAACCAGCACAGTTTTGCAGCCAATCCCTCCAAAACCATTGATGTGTGTTGACTTGGTTTCCTGAATGCCTGATCTGAGTGTACTATACTCTTGCTTTAGCCAGTAGCCTATATTGTAGATGGCCCCTGAAAGCCTGCAGCAGTAATGACATACTTTCCTTGTGGGTGTTAGTAAATTAGGAACTCAATGTTTATACCTCGCACTTAAATAACTTTCTGAAGATCATGTCGATAAATATTTTTATTTGTTTGTTTTTTTCTCATGTTTATTAGTTCATAAGCTGCAAAAAAGTTTGGTTGTATTTTTGTATTTCTACACAGAAACTGCATAGAACATTTTAGTACCTGTTGATGTTTGATGTACTCTAATTTAAGGCAATACACTACATTGTATTATTTTGTTTTACGTTCTTTTATTCTGCTATGATTTTTGTGTTTGACATTAATATCCAGTTGCCATGATCAGCCTTATTTTGATTATTTGTTGGATTACACTTTTGCATTCATGTTGAATTCATCGAGCACACATGATCAGCACGATCACATATTATAATATCCCAAACTACCTTATGTGGTTGTTTTTACAGAAGTCAAGCAGCACTAATTTTTACACACTTTAGGAATTCAAAACAACATAAAAATGCAGTATTTTAAAATTGCAAAAGCCCAATCACATTTTCAGATCAAAACATTTTTGATATAGATTGGTGTAATCATGCATTGGAACTGAAGGAAGCTAAATTCATATCTTTCCTATTTTTGCTATCCTAAAAATGGAGTTCAATAATTCAAAAGAAACTGCACAATTTATTTGATGTGGAACTCAGTTAATATCTTCTACCTTAGGAGCCTTGTTAAAGGTTCAAAACAGGTTACAACCTGTATTTACTAAAACAGATGGGTGCTTTGTTTTAGTCTCATTTGATTTTTCAAGCATTGGCCACTGCGGTGTTATCCTCAATTAGAGCTGTTGAATGTTGTTCGGTTTGGCCAGTCGACTTTGTAGTTTGTTTTGTTTGGATGCAAAGAACAATATTCAACAGCATTTAGCCGACAGCTTTTCGTGAGTGATCAAAATGAGGCAAATTATCCTCAGTGGCAGCTGGAGAGAAGGTCCACTCTTCATTCTGAACGAATGAACGACCCAGACACGGGTCAGGGAACTGCTCTCTAGTGCCAAACAGGTTTTCCTGTCATGCAAGGATTTACCAATATTGCACATACTACATCACTACAAGTTCAGATACAGTTGTGTTTAGAAAATGATTCTGTGGAAGGTCCCCAGTGTTGTTTGATGTTGCAAAGCAAGGTTGAGCATTTCTTTTATAGCAGATGCCTTTGTTTTATTACTGTTGTCTCCAGAGTGCGTATTACTCTCCATCCTGCTGTGACTATGTTGCCTCAGTTAATCCTTCTTATCACATATGTAAGGAACTTCTGCTTGTACAATAAAATGTTCCTTGGCTTAAAAGTTCAAGATTTTCTAATGAAAAAGATTATTTGATCTCATTCCCCAGGCATTTTAAATTATGAGAGTTTATTAGAATTTATTTTCCAATATAGTTTTGATTTAGTTCCCATGTTCAGCATTTTAGTTTTGCTGTGTAATAAAAAAAAATGATGTGGATCTCAGTGTTGATTCTTGTCCAGGCTGCCGCAAATAGAACAACATGTGAATAATACCGAAAAGTGCAAATAGATTTTTGGTTCATTGTAAAATTGCAGTGGACTGGGGAACAGAATGTGGCCACATGCATTCCAGATCCCTTAGAGCTGTCCTTGTGAACAGATTGACCAAGATGGATGTTAATGCCTGATCTGGACAGTGCCTGCGTGTCGGCTCTGTGATAAACTGACTGTCTGAGCTGTGGCTACCTGTCTGGCCTGAGGGATTGCTGCCAGTCTCAATTTGGACAATTGGGTAGAATTCAGAATCCTGAACTCTTTCAGTTAGAATGAAATAACTGTTACTTTTACTTTAAATGTTCATTTCCAGGGATTCCCTCTCTCCAACAATCCTCTGCAGCATGATGAGAAGCTGGTCATGTTATTGCATTCATCTGTGACACTGGAGCTTCTCATTTGTTTGTCCACAGGACGTCAGCGGTATGTCCCTGAGCATGCTGGCAGCAGCGGGGGGGCAGGACGACATCCTCAGGTTGCTGATAAAGAAAGGGGTGAGGGTCAACGGACGGCAGAAGAACGGCACCACAGCCCTGATGCACGCTGCTGAAAAGGTACGCTGACAGGCTTAAAATCATTTCAGATAAAGAACACATTTAATGTGTGAAAGTCTCCTGAATCGAGCATGTTTAAACCAACCACCCTCTGTTTTATCTCCTCACACCGTTGATTTTGTGTCTGTCCTCGGTCAGAATTTCCTGACAACTGTTGCTGTCCTGCTGGAGGCCGGCTCCTACGTCAACGCACAGACTCTGGGCGGTGAGACGGCCCTGATGAAGGTAACGCATCTGACCATGTGTCTGAAGCTGAGTGATCAACGGTGTGAAATATTAACTGTTAAACCTTCAGGAGTCACCTAAAGGTCAGGTGGTTCAGTAGTAGTCCAAGATGTCGGATTGTGAAACTTCAGCTTGACTCTAAAGCGGTGGGATCTGGACACGAGACGCAGGTTTGAGCTGCTGATGAATTTTCTTTCCTTCCCCTCAGGCTTGTAAGAGAGGGAACGCTGACATAGTGCGCCTCCTGCTGGAATACGGAGCTGACTGCAACATCCTGTCCAAACACAAGAACACGGCCATGTACTTCGCCAAGCTCAGCAACAACCTGATGGTGTGTGACCTCATCAAGGACCACGTCAGCATGTGAGTGCCGACCACAGCTGTGTGTATTCGGGTGTGGTAAATATTGCAAATAGACGAGTAAATGTACAAGATTGTTGTGTTTTTGTTGATCTGTCATCCTGCAGTCATTACACACGTTTCATCCTCTGTCCTCTACCTGTCAGATTGTCCAGCGTGGCAGAGGACACCATCCGAGCGTACTTTGAGTCTCGCCTGTTGCTGCTGGAGCCTGTTTTCCCTCTGGCCTGCCACAGGCTCTGTGAAGGGCCGGACTTCTCCCTGGAGTTTGGCTTCAAGTCCCAGCCACAGCCAGAGGGTAACACCCCAACACCATCTCCTCTGTTTCTTACATGGACAGATAAATAGCAGGACTTTTAAAAGCATTGAATTCACTTATCTCACAAACACAGCCTTTCAGTGGCTTTAAAATTGTTTAACATTGAATTTGTTATTTTTAGAGATAAACCGTTGCTCCCTGTCTTCCAATCCAGGGTCGGGAATCCTCCTCTTCATCTTCCACGCTAACTTCCTGAACGAGGTCACGGCCAGGCTCTGCGGACCCTGCAGCGTTCACGCTGTGGTGCTCAACGACAAGTTCCAGCTGCCCATCTTCATGGTTGGTTTTTAAAACACAAGAGCGCTGTTCGATCACGCAGAAACACTGAAGTCACAAGGCAGTTCATCTTGGAAGAATTAAAATAAAAACAATGTTGAGAAAATGCATGTCCACAAGGAAGAACAATGGAGGCCTTAATGAAGAGGAGAGCCACATGATTTGCTTATTTTACTGATGACCTTTTTTTTTTTCCCAAACATTCAGGATAGTCACTTCATCTACTCCTTCAGTCCGGTCCCTGGGATCAACAGACTCTTCATCCGACTGGCAGAAGCACCGTTAGCCAAGGTTGGGTTAGGCTGTTAAAAATAAGAAAAGTCCAATTGTAATGACTCAGTTACTCAGTTGTGGATTGTTTTTGCAATGTGACAACACCTTTTCTGATGTTCTTTTTCTTCAGGTCAAACTCCTCATCAGTGCGTACAGAGTCCAGCTGCAGTGACGCACACACGGCAGCCTCAGCCTCACTGTCATTTAGGAGAGGAGGAGTTTGTGGAGCATTCGCCGCCTTTTGTCTTGACGTCAATGCAACTGCGGAGGGACTGAAGCTCATTGCTGACATTTGAACTCTGTCCAGCCCACGGCTCTGTGTTTGCGTACACATGCAGCATGGATCCAAGAATGTTGTGAGGTCATGGATCCCTGGAGAAGACCGTCCATTTGTTGGCGTTTCCTTTGCTGCACTGTTGGTGGAGGGAGGCAGCTAGGACCTTCATCCCATGTCACTGTTGTAACTCCTGGGTTGTGCCTTTTTCCCCTGAGCGCCTCCTTCTCTCAGCGTGGATATGATACCTGTGTGTTTGTAGACCTAACTTGTGTGCGTGTGTGTAGAATGAGTTTTTGCTTTTGAGGTATACAATTTTTTTTTTTTTTTTTTTTTTTGTTCTTTTCCTATTTTATACATTTTTCTTGAACCCAGCGAGTGCTTTCCTACATATGATGGTCTTGGCAACACGTTACATGACAGTAGTGAGTCGTGACAATCAGTGTGTCTATCACAGACTGAATATAAAGATGGATGAATGACAGATCCTCTTGATGACAGAACATCTTGATTGCCCCCTAGTGTCTGGCTGCAGTATAGGTCAAGGACCCCTGTGTCCTCCATGTTAGTGGGACTATACTTAAGTGAAAGTAAAGGTCAAATTTTCATTTCTGAAATACATTTTCTATCATTTTAGTTATTTTAAATCACTCTGTTTGATAATGAAATTTTAGTTGTTTGATTTGAAAAACTGCCGAAACATCCTGATTGGCAGCTGGGACCGAATCATGGTCAGTCAATCCTGTGCATCACCGAACCCTCAATGTCGTGGCTCTGTCCCCTGCTGGGTACCACTCGTACTCCAAAGACATCCAGGATGGCTTCATTTCTGGATGGTGCGAAGTAGTGTAAATGCATCGTCCATCTTTATTTACAGTCTTAGGTATTAACTTGTGTTAATATCAATATTATTCTCTGACAAAACTTTACATTATTTTTTGTCTACAGCACCAGAAGGAAGCATCGCCAAGAAATGTGGAATTTTATTGAGTGAAGAAATTTTCTTTTTGTCTTCCCAGTAGCTGTTTATATTTCCAGGTGTGTAAATATATAAATATATACATTCTTATATTAAGTGTCATGTGCTGGCTCTTTTTTGCCACTTTAGGACTTGGTTCAGTTATTTACAGTATAAAAAAAATAAGGACTAAAACCTCAAAGTGACTCTTATTCTCCATCGGCCAGTTTACAAAGTTCATAATAAACTATTGTCTCTTTTCTGAAACTATCCTCATGTGAGAAGTATAAGTCTTCAGTGAAAAGCACTGACACGTCTGAAAAATTACAGGAAGCCTATAAAACAGAACAGGTCACAAGAATTGGAGGTTCTACAAACTGAATGGTTTTTAATAACCCATTTTCATTGTAAAATGGTAAATTTCGAAGTAAAGTAGGCAAAGTTCCACACTTGAGTTATCACTCAAAAACGCAAGGCACATTTGCGAAACAGTCATATGAATGAGAAAATGCTTAAGTCTAAGTCTATGAATGACTTTACTGATGATAATTTAACATTTAACTGACTGACTAGAACACCCTGTGGGTCCAGATTGTGGAAAATCTCCCCCAGCATGTGTGTGTGCAGAAAAACACGAGATCTGAAGATACTTGAAGGCCGAGGCAAAAAGATGGACTGAAAAACACACTTGGTAAGATGTCTCCCCATGCAGCCATGAACAGCTACAGTGCATCATGTGATCACTGACGTCATGAAGGAAAGAAATCATGATGTCACCATGGAGACAAAGATTACATCATAAAGTGAAAAACCAAGAAGATTTATACGTGTTTATATTGATCTGTCTCTCCATCCATCACTGCGGACCAGATGGATGGATGTTGGTTTGAGTCTCTCTCTCTCTCCACCAGCTGAGACGACGTGACATTTGAACGCACCTGATCCGCCATGTTGATGACGTCAGCCTCAACTCAATGTCACACACACACCTCCAGGTTTCTCACATCTGGACTCACTCACACTTTGCTCTTGTTTGAACTTGTATGATCCTGACGTGCTGCACGGTCCATGTGTGTGCCGTGTTGCTCTGACATGATTCTGACACGTTATTTCCTGCGTACGCTCGGTTCCTCGTCGTGACGTCTGGATGACATTAACAAGCGAGCACGTGAACCCTCTCAACCCGGATCCCGGCTCCTGATTGGACCCGAGCTGTGCAACATCAGCTCGGCCCGAGTTCGCACTTCGACGCCGGACCAGAGCCCGACACGCGTGCACCGTTTCCCCACGGAACCGAAGTGGGTCCACGCGGATCCGGGAAGAGGGTCAGCTTTAATGGAGCGTTTTTAATGAGCAGAAGCCGTGGAGCCGCTGATTGATGCTTCTGCGCACGCGCCGCCAAAACAGACACGGAAAGAAATTAACAAGTAGGAAAGGAGGCCTGCAGAGAGCATCAGAAACGACAGAGCTCTCACTCTGACTCCAGTTTACACTCCATTAGCTGAGAGCATGATTGCAGGGTGGCCTTGGTGGAGCAGGGCTGAAGGGTGATGTCATAGATGGAGGGCTGGGTGTGTGAGTCCACCAAACACTTGAGGCGACACAATACTTTTGGCGGCTATAAACCTCACGTTTCAAATCAAGTATGTATGTCTGGGCTTAAAGACACTTGAATGACACCACAGGAGCAGTTTAGAGACATTGGATATCGTTTTATCTGTCGTTCAGTTTACAGTTGAAGACTCCTTCACCAGTCACCTCAATAAATTTGGATTTGGCTGCAATGCTATTTTAACCCTGACACTCCTTGAGTGTTTTTTGAACTCAAACATTTCACCCACCCCTGCATCAACATGGTGGTGAGGAGATAAACGCTGACTTCCAATTTTCAGTTAACTTTAGGGTCATTATGTGCAGGACCATTATTGATGGACGATGTCTGTTTTTGTTGGCAGGCTGAAATAATTGAAATGTGTATTGTCCAGACATTAACAAATATATATCAATATAGCTCTCTCACACACACACACCCACAGTTAAGTGTGTGTGTATATATGTGTTTGTTTGTTTAGGTAAATCCTGAGCGGAGTGAGTCCTCTCTCTCGCCGTCGATCTTTGGGCGGAGAACGGAAAGTAGTGCGCACGCGCTCGGCGGGATTAACGTGCGGGTAGAAAAGTGGCGCTGCTGCGGTGGCGCTCAGCTCCGGTAAGAGAAACTCTGCTCCACACTCTCACCTCACTGACGCTAAGTTCAGGGAACTTGTGCCGAGGCGACCCGCGGACGCCCGGCGCCTCTCCCCGGGGGGCCACCTAAGGGCGAGGCGCCGAGTCCAGGCTCCCTGAAGCGGGGACAGGAGACAGATGTGTGCGCTGGGCTCCGGAGCTGCTGCCGCCTCTAGTCTCCAGTATTGTTCCGGAGCCCTAATGGCGGACACCAGGCAGTGCTGTTCTCCGCTGGGGAAGGAAGGAGGGAGGGAGGGAGTTGAATTGCGTGGCGGTCAGTCGCTGGGGTCGCACCCGGCTTTGAATCAAGGCCACCCCCGGGAGACTCGTGTGATCACCCCGGTGCTGGGCTCCGGTTGCCCCCCGTTGTTTACCCCCGCATGACTCTAATGTACACAGTTCATGTGATCCACTGCGCCAGGGCGCCCCCAGCGGCGGCCGGGCGTACCTGCCACTGATTGCGCCAGGGTGGGCTCCGTCCGTCCGTGCGTGCGGTGCAACTTTCCAATTAAAACCCCGGCGTCACAGGTATCATACGAACCGGGCTTTTCAGTCCGGACCGCGGGGCAAGTGTGGTGGAGCCGTCGCGTGAGGAGTCAGGGGAGGCAGCCCTGGAGGCGCCGTGGCGGTGTTTGCGGTGGTTTAAACGGGGCAGGGGGCTGTGATGGTGTCCCTGCGTGGATCCAGGCTATTTATACACATCTGATGCGAATAAGTTGAAATGATTTTTAAAAATTTGGTTGGTGTTTTAACAATGGCGCAGTCTGTGTCTGCTCTCCTCCCCCCGATCCGCCGCTAATCCAATCGCCGTTTGCGCCAGGAGGAGCAGGGGTGGGAACGGAGCGCAGCGGAACGGAACACCCTGAACCACGTTTCCCCTGGTCCGTAACTCGGGAGCCGACCAACCGAGCGACCCCCTCGTTTACCCGGGTTATTTATGGAAGAGCTGCGCAGCTCAGGTAGTGCTGGTTCTGTTGACTGCTGCTTGGTTAAAGTTTGTGGACCCGCGGAGCCGCAGAGACAAGTTTTGGTGAATATTGCAGCCGGGGAGGAGGAGGAGGAGGAGGAGGGGGGAGCTCGGGTCGAGGCAAAGACCCCCCCGCTCCCCTCCCAGCGGTTACCGTGTGGCTGGCCCGGATCTGGCGCTGAGGTGGTCCTCGCCGTGGAGCTCAGCTTCTCGTCGGGGCTGGTAATCAAGGGCACGGCCGGTGTGCATGTGTGTAGAGGGAGGGGGCAGCCGGCCCTGGACGCTCGGTACAGTCCGTCCTTGTGGGCTTGTGTGTGTGTGGGGTTCTAACCTTTTTAATAGACCAGCAGCTCCACGGAGCTCAGAAGAGCCGGGCTCCACGGGCAGTTACCCGGGCTGTGTTCGCCCCTCAGCTGGATTGGGGGGTAAGATGCTCCGGTGGCTGCGCATTACGCACCGCTCCACAGTGACATAAGCCTTATATAAGATCATCATCATGCGTTTCATTTGAATTTGCCATTAGACATTTTAATTATGAAACAGCTGCATATCTCCACCTTGTGGGAAAGTGATGTCAGTTGGCCTCCTGCGCCAGCTGATGGTGTTGAATAGGTGGAGGAGGACCCATGTAGAGGTGATGGTCTGCTGGGTGTTTGTTGCAAGGGGGGGCGGCGCAGGCTCACCCTCACGCACCTGGTTTTGACGTTGGGAGCAAGGTTGCATGTCAGAGCTCATTAATGCTGGATCCTCCTTCCCCCCCTCTCATCCACGTGCATGCAGCTCGGCTCCCAGCTCTGCATTGCAGTCTGAACCCAGTCTAGACCAGGCTATTTTTTACCTCCTCAGAGCCTCGCTTTGCTCAGAGATTTCCTCCTGTCAGGCCCAAAAAAACTGGATCCATCTTGCCTTTGGGGAGGTGTTGCACATGGAGCCTTTAGGTGTCCTCTCCCTGACCACACGGTCCCAGGCGGTTGGGTTCTTTCCCCTTAACACGTGTGCCCTCCAGATAGATGCTCACAAATAAAACTTTTGAGTGTGACTACAAACACACACACACACACACAGATGGATTTGATACCCGGTCATGTTTCTGAACCGCAGTGAACATCTTATTGATCTTGAATGTCATGCTGTTTTGGTCGTTGCTTCCTGTCACGTGACCACTGTGAGCGACTCTTCGTCTTCCAGCTTCTGCGTTTTACAGTCAGGCCCACGTTAACCGTCAGAAAGCAAACTAAACACCGCTCTGGTTCACTGCCCAGCCTGACTGCATGCAAGAGTACCGATGTAGTATTATATTCAGTGTTTCATTTGAAAGTACAGGCCCGGAGGAACTCAGTGTTAGAGTAACAGCTCTGTTTAACTGCTAAAATTCTACACAAAAAATACATTTATGACAGAATCAAATTAAAATTGAATTGAAAGCAGAGCAAATAATGATCTTCTTTCCCTATTTTAGCCAATAAAGTGACAGGACACCAATATTAACCAATACCAAATATGACTTCCAGCTTTACCTCATCTTGGTGGTCAGCTGAATATCTGGAATGTGTTTGTTTCTCAGCAGTGATGCAGCCTTTTCTCGTGGTCACTATACAATGGTGTCATTGTATGGACTTTACAGAAGAGTTGAACACACCAGTTAGACCATGATATTGCGAATGAATGAGCCTGCTGCTGTTTACCCAATCTGCCACTGTTGAATGTTTGAAGTTACATTTCCATCAGACTTGCGCCTATAACTTAATATTTGTGTTTGAGGGTGGAGTATGTCATTACCGAGCAAATTTCAAGTTTTCCAGTCACTTTCGCCACTGTGATTCATACAGTTGTGTGGTTGTTAGCAGATGTGTGTCTGAACAAAGAGACCTTCTGCGACTGACAGCTGGCATTGAACGTTCTTCATATTAGTAAATCTACTTTAAATATTTCTTATCAACATTTTTATTTATGCAAAGTTCTTGTGCATCTTCTTGTTAAGGACTGTGGCCTCTTTGTTAGTTCTTCATAAAAGAAGTTGTTTGGTAATCATTTTTGAGTTGGTGCTCAAACACTTGCTTTAATGTTAATATCTGGTAGCTGAGCATCTGTCTTTTTAAAATTGGCCCTCAAGCAAAGACATCCCAGATAGTCTGCCGTTCTAAATGCATGAAGTGAACTAATGGAGCGTAATCTTGTTTAAACTTGTCGAAATTTAACATAGCTGTGAGATGTTACTTCCGAAAACACTGATTGTGAGAAATGATCTGTGGATCTAGAAAGACGTGTCCCAGTTTGTCATAGTGGAGTGAGCCCTGTGGGGAGCTGGGACCCACCTGATGGGGACGGCACATCAGCTCAGGGACCGACTGGAAGACAAAGGGGCTGTTTCACATTTTCCCACCCTTATGACAATGCTCTGACTGATGCTCTTGTGGAAAGAAACCACCACCACCACCACCTGCTCCTGACAGAAAACAAAAAGTACAGCAGCAGAGTGAACTTACATAAAGCACCTTTTCAAATCAGGAAATTCTTTGTAAACAATAAACTTTCTTACCCACCTGAAGTAAATGAAGTAAAAATATCAGGGGTGTTTGGAATCTACCAAACCACAGAATGCTGTGAAGCATGTGGGGAGAGCTGAGGCTGCAAAATATGAAAACCTGCCACCCCCCGCCCCCCCTTCACACACACAGGTGTGACCACAGGACCATGATTTTTTATGGATACGCCCCACAGTGCTGGAGCCAAAATGGCTGCCACAGTGTTGTCATGACAGTACCCTGGATTCCTCTGAGGTAGAGGCTGTGTTGGAGCTTTGAGGGCTGGATTCAGGTGCTTTCAGGCTTCTCTGGGTGAGGAGCATAGCGCTGCACAGGAGTGAGTCTGTGGGTTTCTACCTGTGTCTCAGCTGCAGCTGTCAGCAGTAACATGACGTGAGGCTCATGGCATCGCTTGCATGAAAAGGTGATTTTGACCGAAACAGACCAAAGTAGAAAATGCAGATATCTTTTCTAATGTATGTGTATATATTCTGAATATGCTGAATGAATAGATAAGTAGCTATATTCTTTATCGCATATTCGAATGGTTATTGTGTTGGCCAACTCATCAGCACCCAGATGTGAGGCACATTGACGTCCCTCTGGTGGTAGTGGGCCTTACCGTCTCCACAGCAACCAAGGTGTAGCTTCACTGTTTGCTGGAGACGGCGAGAGAGAAGCTGTGTGGAGCGTCACACGTGTAGGGAGGGAGCTGGTTGGGTGGGGTGAGGGGGGCATTTGTGAAAGACAGCAGGTAAGAGGAGGAGTGGAGCGCCGGGTAGTTGGGTTAGCAGGTGCAGGGAATGGAAAGAGAGGAGGATGAGATGGAGAGATGTAAAGAGGAGGAGGAGGAGCACAGTTGCCTCCGTTGCTGGGCAGGCACGTAGCTGCTCTTGGGAGGCAGCCATGGCGACGTTGCCTCTACTGTTGCATCTGCTGAGCTTTAGCTGCCCCCTTTCATGGTGTTTTCCTGCCGTAATTGCAATCAAGAAGAAGGACTTGACTCAGAGTCCCTCATCCCTCCACACTGGGGCTGCAATGACTAGTCCATCAAAAAGACAAAAGAAATTCATTATCTAAGTCATTTTCAAGGCGAGACGCATCTCACTGAGCTGTTGTAATCTTAAACCAGCTTTTTAAAGATTATCTGACACAGGACAAGTGATAGGATCAGCATTCAGGATCAATGAACAGATTCATAGCCATTAGTTGATTGATCAATTTCCCCTCCCGTTACTCCAGGATATTCAAAACTTCTCAATTTGTATATTACATTCATTATATTACATTCCACCTTCATTACATTAGTGTAATATCAGGTATGTACATACCACCCTGCCTTGAGATCTCATCCCAGGAAGTTTAGTTGCTCATCTACACCAGAGCAGCCAACATCCTCTGGACAGTGTGAGCATGAGGATCCATTCACCCCCAGTCTGTCTCACATTGACACAGGTGAGTGAGTCATGTGACATTTTGTCACATGATGAGACACGTGTTAATAGCCCACTCATGTGACTTATAGTTGCATAACGAGGGGAATGACCGATACTCACAGCTCCACCCACATCCAGAGATATATCTCCTGGTTTTTCCCAGTCTAAACCAGAACTGAAGAAGCCCTTCGGATGAAGGACGAAACGTCTTCAATAAAGAAAGAAATCCAGTTGCCTTGACTAAACGATCACCTGATACTATGACCTGGATGAATGAGAATCTCCACAGACGTATTAGTGTAATATCAAATAAAAAAGGGAAAGGACGAGCAATGAGATCTAACTAATCTGGTCATGTGTGCAAGTTTCCTTTAGAAATGTGAGGTTTGAATGAAACTATACATGAAGAAATAAAACAGAAATTCTTACATCACTACCCCAGCATGACAGAAGCTTTCATTGTAAGAGTCAGAGTTTCAACTTCATTCGAGAGTGGTTGTTTGAAATTTGAATATCCTCATATCTGGGACATGCTTTGAAATTGGAAATTACACAGGGAATAAAACCCCAGTGGTCAGATTATGGGTGAAATGACCATTAAACATGGCATGATAAGCCAGTGATGGTGATACAGTGCTGGAACGGTCGTCGATATAACAATGGCAGCTTTTCCAACCCAGCAGACACCAGACTGTGTGGGGGAGGTTGTCTCTGGGGACACCTGAGCTACCTGTACATCTGTTAGACCTCATAAAACCAATCACTGGTGCAGGCTTCACCTAACTGTCTCCTTAACTGGCTTTTGTTTGCGTTGCCAGGTGGTTGCCTTAGCAATGGACGGGGAGTCAGAGCCAAACCCTGCCGTCGCAGAAGAGGCAGGGGAGCAGGTGGAGCCCATGGATGCCACTCCCTCCCAAGAGCAACAAACCACACCCCCTTCAGAGGAGGCTGGGGAGGCAGTTTCCATGGTAACAGAAGATGAAACCACAAAGGAGGGCGGCACAGAGGACAATGATGATGATGTGGTTCTGGTAGAGGAGGAGGAGGAGGAGGAGGAGGAGGAGGAGGATGAAGCTCCCCAGCCTTCTGCCACAAGCCTTTCACAAGACACGCCCAGCGCAGACGGCCTCGAGCCGACTGACGATGTGGCATCTGTAGACATGTCCACTGCAGCGACGCCTTCCAAGACACCCAGTCCTCCTGCGTCTTCCAATGCATCCACAGTGGAAGCACTTTCAAAACCTCCAACCACAGCAGCAGAGCCCATCGTCATTGATGACGAGGAGGACTCTGAACCGAAAGAAACTTCCTCCCCCTCACCAGCACCTCCTGGAGTCTCCTCCATATCCCACTCGCCTGGTGCACTCAGCAGCACCGAGCCAGATTCAGAGATCAGGATTGCAAGTGTCACCACGCTGGGCCCCAGTAGCCGGAAAGGAGAGTCTGCAGAAAATTCTCCGCCACATCCCTCGGACGTCCAGGCGGACATGAACCTGATGATAACCTCGGTGACATCACTGCAGGGAGGAGTGGCAGCTGTCACAGCGGTGAGGACCAGCAGATCAGATTCTTAACACGGTGCTGTTTTCTAACTCACTGTCACCTCTGCTCTGTCAAAATGCTGCATGAGAAGCTGCTCATTTCAGGCAGACGTGTGTGAGACGTCTTCTGCTGGTGCGAACAGGTCAATCAGCAGACTGATTCTTGGGACAGTGAACAACAACGTCTCAGTAATGATGCTGCTGAGGGCTTTGTTTTTTAATTTTTAATCTTTATGTGGGATGGACAGGCAGCTCTTTTAATTGGATGAGGTTGGATTCTGTGCCGGTTTTGCATCCTTCTCTTTGCCACGTCATAATTGTTTTCAAACATTTTGCCACTAAGATGATAACTTAAACAACTTGTGTGTCCAGGCGAGTGAAGGCCAGGTGGAGGAAAATGGCCTGCAGATAAGCAACGCCTTCAGCCTGAATCCTGACACCCCATCTGGTCGACCAACAGCCTCCTTCAACCCTGGGCGGGGCTCGGGCCCCATGGGCCAGCTGGTGCAGAATGGAGACACAGGGACACACAACAGAGCAGGTGATGCATTAAATACTGGTTCAATACAGGTGAATTGTTGAGATGAAGTATCACATTCCTCACTGTAATGTGTTCAACACGTTTTAGGAGACTAGGACAACATGTTAAACCTTGAACATAATGAGTCTCTAACTTTAGAACACTGAATTGTGGGTAATTGCCTAAAGCAGTGGCTGCATTGTTGAAGACCTTAGGCGTTAAACACCTATAAAATGGACCATCAGCCACTTTCTGAAGTCCTGAGCCTTCATAGACTTACAGGCTTTGAAAGTCTTATTTTAAAAAGTGGGTCAAAAGTGAGCCCGACAGTTTTATGTTCCTGTATCGCCTGACACAGGCTCCAGATGGTGCTGTTCACACAAACTGGATGCATCACAGTTTCAAGTCTGCAGTTAAGTCAGTGCATCGGACGTGTGTACACGAGCTGCCAACGGTTAAAAGTGGATCATTTATCATCTGTTACCTGGGATGTTTCTGGTTCTATTCCACGTCTGTACCTTAGTATCTTCTCTACCATCATATGTCCAGTGAAAGCCAGAAATGTTGCCGTAATCGTCTTCACGGGAAAGGAATGCGGGGAAGATAGACATGTCCTGACTTCTGAAGTTAAGGAAGTCATGGTTGTTAACTTGGTTCCTTTGCTTTACCTGGCTCCAGATTCATGGATCTCTCAGTCAGCTTCAGTCCCACGCAACCAAAAACAGACCGGGGTGGACTCTCCGTCACCAGCCACCTCACTACCCAAACCTCCAGGCCAATCTTCCTCATCAACCTCATCCTCAGGCTCCCAGCCACAGCCCAGGACGGTCAAGGTGATCCACTCTGTTCATCCAGGCCCCTTATCTGTTACACTGGGTGTATGTTTGTACATTTCTATGAAGAAGGGCTTGGTCCAAAAGATTCTACTGGCACCTCCTTGTTTTAAAGCTGCTGTGTCTGTCGTGTTGATCATGTCAGGTGACGTGTGCCAACTGTAAAAAGCCTCTGAAGAAAGGCCAGACGGCGTATCAACGTAAAGGCTCCACTCACCTGTTCTGCTCCACCACCTGTCTCTCTGCCTTCTCACACAAACCCGCCCCCAAGAAGAGCTGCACCATGTGCAAAAAGTAAGTTCTTATCCAGCTATCTGTGCCCTTTATCAATTGGACTTTGTTAATAACTTTTCCATAATCACTAAATACATAAATATCCTCTTGGCGCTCATCTGTGTGGACTCTTTGTTTTCTGTTTTTCAGGGACATCACAAACATGAAGGGAACCATCGTGGCCCAGGTTGACTCCAGCGAGTCATTCCAGGAGTTCTGCAGCACCGGCTGCCTCGGTGCATACGAGAACAAGCAAAACCCGCCCAAATCAGGCCTGAAAACCAAATGTACTGTCTGCGGGCAGCTCACAGAGGTCAGTCTGTCAGACACGTTACAACACACACTACCCCTCTGTTTACCACGTACCTGACATTTTAACCAGAGCCATGCATTTGCTTCTTTCTACCTGATGAATGAACTGAGTAGCAATCGGCAGAGACCAGCGCGTAGGAAAGGATCAGAGATCACTCCACATTGCTCCATTTTCTCTCCAAAACTGTCAGAGAGAAAACTAACTGAACTGAAACATTGTGTTTCTTGTGTCCAGAGCCTTCTGGATGGTTTCAGCCACATGCAGTGTAGACAATCTAGTTCATAGCTGGAAGTCCCCAGTGGACTCGGGTCAGGTGCCCAGAAGAAGGTCCTTTAAAACCAGTGTTTTAAAACAAACAACATGTTCTTGTGGATTCAAAGCGCACAAAACCTTCTAGACATCTTTAAATCACAGGGTCAGATACAGAGAAAGCCTAAGTCCTGTTTCATTCATTATTTACTTTGCTGGCTCAGATGTTTTAATCAAATGCCTGTCTGTTCATTTTTTTATTGTTTTCCTCCTTAGATCACTCTCATTCAATATTCATCACTTCCTTGTTCCATGTCTTACTCCTCTCTCGCCTGCTTTGTTTTCCCCATCCCTCCGTTTCACTGAGGCTTCTTAAGGGCCCATTTTCACTCAGCTTTGGCTCAGTCTCCATGGCCACCACAAACAGTTGTTTCAGATACTGGAGAGAAGTCCCTGCCACCGCTCAAGTGCAGGATTGTTTTTGTGTTGAATTCAATTCTTACATAACTCAGGAGATGCTCCATCAAAAAAAATGAAGGAACCATTCAGTCACTGAGGCAGGATGGGATTTTCCTTTATGGTATTTTCTAGCTCATTATTTCATTGCTTACTACCTGCTACTGTCACCTAGCAACCACAGCTGTCCACATGTGTGGCATCATGTCAATCAGGAGCATTTTATTTACAGTATGTCTTGATTTGAAAGCCACACCATATTTTACATCTTTTTCTTTCCTGTCATTTTTGCCAGGTGTTTAGTCCAGTTTGGGACATAACACAAATATATGGTTATTAATCTTCCCATAGACATGATAAATACAATAATCCCTGTTACCTACATCTCCTCTAATGGATTTGGCCTCTCCACCTCTGCCAACGATGGGAGACTAAACAAATCTTAAAACATGTCTTCCTTTTTGGCCAGTGCCGTGCTGTCACCACCACTACAAAGAACCACGGCGCAGTGGATGAGGCCATACCTGCTCAGGTAGTCAGCAATGGTCAGAAACCAGGATAAGATGTACACAGGAACCAATATCCTGACTCCTCCCGGAGTATACCAGCAAGTAAAACTGTGTTTCTCAAAACCAGAATAAAGATACTTCAGTTTTGGGTTATGATACTTCAAACACCCAGTAGTACCTGGGATTGTATCACACAGTCACAGATGTGTGTAGAATGGAAATGGCAAGTGAGTGTGTCAGTGATATTGTGTGTATTCATGATTAAATGTATTAATTAGCTTTTTAAATGACTCGGTGGAGGACATGAAAGAGGTGTTTTCAGCCACTGCTAGATTTCCATTAATGTTTTTTTCCTAATAACTCCACTTAAATTAAGAGAAGCAAAGTGAGATAGTTGGGTGCATAGCTCTCAGGTTGAGAGGCAGTGTGCCATTGAGTGTGTGCCAAACAAGCTCAGTGAAGTTCAGTTAATCGGGCCCCTGATGCCGGCGTTTGTTATTCTTTGTCTACAGATCCGGCACGAGGTTAGCTTTAAGACCGTGACCCACAAGATCTGCAGCGACACGTGCTTCAATGTTTACCGCAAAGCCAACGGGCTGATCATGAACTGCTGCGAGCAATGTGGCGACTACCTGCCCACCAGAGCGTCAGCCAACCACTTTCTGCTGGTCGACGGGCAACAGAAGCGATTCTGCTGTCACACCTGCATCAGGGAGTTCAAGCAGGTACCGTCGCCTCAACCTCACGATGCGTGTGTTTCAGGAAACTAACCCCAGCTCAGGAAACATATTGATATTCTGGCCTCGTTACTCAGCCCTGAAGAAAAATTGCTCGTGCAAATAATAGGAAACAAATGTCAAAGTGAGAAAGCAAAGGATCCTTGAATGAATCTGTTGAGAAAAGAATACTGGGATGGATGAATTAATGAATGAATTATTTAAAGGAAATGCAGATAGAAGAAACATTCAGATTTGATTATTACTGAGCACAAATGACAATGACACAGTTGTCTGCTTGCTTTGGTCAGTTTATTTGTGTACTGGTGAAATAAAAGGGCAGGTGTTTGTATTTTCATGTTATGGCTGTTTTTCTTTTTAATTGGAGATGATGACAATTGTCGATGGATTAACCAGAAACTAGAGGTTTGAATAGTTCTTGTTGCTTAGTAACAGCAGCCTACTGGACATTTCACTAATGAATGGAGGAAACCACTGGGCTCTGTCTCCTTTCAGTGGCGCTCAGAGAAACTGGCTCCATGACGGTGATGTTTTCCTGCTCTGTCCCCCAGGCCCACAGTAAACTTGCGAGCTGCGCGAGTTGCAAAACGCTGATCAAGACGGGCGAGGTGCTCCACAGCTTCGGGGCGGCTGGCACCATGTGCTCCTTCTGCTCCGTCAACTGCATGAACAAGGGCAAACTGACGTCCTCTTCCTTCATCAGTAAGTCTCAAGAGTTAATACACACTGAAGCTGATTCACTTAAAGTGAAAGTAAAAACAAAGAAATATTTGATGTGAGTCTTAATGTCCAATGTCCGTACGTGCAGGTACAGAACCCTCATGTCACTTCTGTAAGAGGAATTCATTACCGCAGTACCAGGCCACGCTGCCAGAGGGAAACATCCTCAACTTGTGCAGCTCACAATGTGTCACCAAGTTCCAGGTGGGGGCGCTAGTGTCTACAAGACACAATTGAAAATAGAGAGATTAACTGTTGAATTGTTGAATGAATAACGAATAACACAGGCTGAATAAGAACGTCCAGGTCAGGTAAATGGATCAAATTAGATTCCAAACTGGTGCATCGCTGAAAACGTGTGTGCCAATTTTTCTATAGATCAATAACGAATGAATTGTAAATATACCAGAGGAGGAATAACTGTCAGGGTTGCTAATTAAAGCCAATAAAACATCAGCGCCCAACACAAACCATCACAGGTTCCCTCAGAGTCAGTGACCTGATTAGCATGTTAGCACCATGTTGAATAATCTGCATATTAATGAGAAATCACATACTCTTCAAAGGCTTCCTGTAACAGCAAACGATACCGCGTGTTATCAAGTGAGTTTATTGGCTTCAATAATGACCTCACTATGTCAGTTATAAAGATAATCCAGGATCATTAGACGTGTTACATGACGACAATTCAAAAATGTGATTTGTCTCTTTTCTGCGGTCATCGCAGAACGCTGCTCTTCGAACAGCCACAAACGGACAGACGCCGCTCTCCACTTCAAACACCACGCTCCAGCTGAAATGTAACTACTGTCGAGGAGCCTTCAGTTTGAAACCGGAAATTCTGGAATGGGAGGTGAGAGACATTTTTAATTTTAATGACGACAGACACCTGGAAAATGTACTTCTTAGATTTGGGGACAATGGGATATTAATCTGGAGTCATTTTTTTAAGTCAGTGTTTAAAGGTTTGAAGGACCTTTAAACGCAGCTACACATGCACAATGTACTTTTTAAGGTGTATGTCTTAAATACATGTATCCACATGTGGATGTCTGCAGGATAAAGTCTACCAGTTCTGTAGTAAGACGTGTTGTGAGGACTACAAGAAGCTCCACTGCATTGTGACGTTTTGTGAGTACTGCCAAGAGGAGAAGACACTTCATGAGACAGTCAACTTCTCCGGGGTCAAGCGACCTTTCTGCAGCGAAGGTACTAATCTAACATGTCCTCTGTTCTCCTCTGTAAGACACTTCATGAATCCCATAGTTCATTTTAAATGTCGTTTTTAAAGATTTTTTCCTTTGATTCTGTCTGTTTCACTTTCCAGGTTGTAAACTCTTATACAAGCAGGACTTCATCAAGCGTTTGGGTCTGAAGTGTGTCAGCTGTAACCACTGCAGTCAGCTGTGTAAGAGATCTCTGACCCGGCAGTTCGGTGGCATGACCCGGGACTTCTGCAGTGAGGCCTGTGCCAAGAAGTTCCACGACTGGTACCACAAGGTCTGCTCACGCTCGCTGTATCGTCAATATTTTTGAATCATGCAAAAGTCAGAATTTATGACTGACCTGCGAATGTTGTCTGTCCCCCAGGCAGCGCGATGTGACTGCTGTAAGGTGCAGGGGAGCCTGACGGAGTCGGTGATGTGGCGATCAGAGCTGAAGCAGTTCTGTGACCAAGAGTGTCTGCTGAAGTTCTACTGCCAACAGAACGATCCCATCATGGTCACGCAGAAGGGCCCCGAGAACTCCAGCATAGGTACTGGGTGTGTGTGTGTGTGGGTGTGTGTGAGGAATGGAGAATAGGGCTTTTCTGTCACTTCAGTTCCTTCACTGTGCAGAGAAGTGATGAATGCTCTGTTCTATTCACAGGGACTGACATGCAAGGGACCAAACTTGGGGTAAGCATCATGCAGTTGGTTCTGAAGTATTCATTGTTTGCTACCGTCTATTAGCCCTTAACTGTTTCCTACCATGAGACCATGGTTCTGATTATTTTGTTTTCCGTCTCGCAGCATGTGAACCAGGGCACTGTGGCGTACGCTGGTGGAGGTTTGATGAGAGACGTCAAGAACAAGGCAGTGCTCTGCAAACCGCTCACCTTGACCAAGGCCACCTACTGCAAGCCACACATGCAGAGCAAACTGCTGCAGACAGGTAAAGCTGAAATGAGCCTCTGTCTCATCAAAGCAATGATAATAATAGTTCCACCTCCTCGTGACCCATTAATACTAATGATGAGTTGTAAAATATATCCACAGATGTGGACGATGGTGTGAAAAGGGAGTATGTTCCTGTCCCCATACCTGTGCCTGTCTTCATCCCCATGCCTATGAACATGTATTCCCAGGTCACTCCCTCTCCAGTGTCTCTGCCTATTCCGGTAAGAGCTTACATCTGGTAAACCAGTATTAAAAAGGTGGCAACAGACTCAGTCATGTGATGATTAAACAAAGCTGTGTCCTTCCCACTCCAGGTTCCTGTGCCTGTGTTCCTGCCCACCACCCTGCAGGGGGCAGAGCAGATCATCCAGACCATCTGTGATCTAAAATCCAAGATGTCCCCTGAGTCCCTGGAGGCCAGCTTGATCTCCCTGGTGGACAGGATCGCAGAGGAGCAGAAGCCAGGTACGCTCAAGGGAGGGACGAATGACGGCCATCATCATAGTGTGTTTGTTTGTGAAGTTCAAATCATCTGAAAACACATCGGCTCATCACCCTGCTCTGGTCGTGTTTCAGATGTGAAGCCGGTAAAAGTGAAGAGGGAGCGTGAAGGGACGGATGCCTCCAGCAGTAGTTCTGAAAAAGAGAATGACAAAGAGGAGAAGGAAGTAGTAGAGAAGAAGGAGGAGGACAAGGAGGAGGAAGAAGAAGAAGAAGAAGAGGAGGAGGAGGAGGAGGAGGAGGAAGAGAAGTATGAGCCTGATCTGGACTTGGAGGCTGACTTCCCTCAAGGTAAACACCTCTGTATGCGTACACTCACCAGGGCTCAGTCAATCACAGTCTGTACCAACAAGACAGGAAAATAAGCAATGTTTCGTTCTCCGGAAACATTCAGAGGACGAGGAGACATCACGTTGTCTTTCATGAGTCTCCTTTGTATACTGACAGATTTGTGTCTCTAAGGAGCATCTACAACATTTCCACTTATTCAGCGTGAAATTTCCTAACAATTTCCTGCTGCCTTTTCACGTCGCCTCATTCTGACCTTTTTCCACAAAGCTGGCTGTCAAAGTGCTGGAAAATGTTTTGAGCAATTAACTTCTCACGTACGCCCCCCCCCAATTTTAGGAAAATGTCCAGACTGTGAAAGCAGCTTTTGTCTTCATCAGTCTCTCTCAATGCATCTGCCATTCTGCTTCATCCTGTGCAGTGATGCAGCTCTTGTGACTGCATGGGTTTTAATGGATCAGTTCAGTATTTGAGATTATAATTCTCCCGACCGGTTATTTCTGGACCTGCTGTCATCCGCTCCATCACATCAGATGTGAATTCATTTAGAGGCTTCTTCTTCTTCTTTTTATTCAACCTATTTCTTGTCTCTGCCACTACATCCCGGTTTATATTTTCATTCCATACAAAATAATACAACAGATCTCGTCTCTCGTCTTAGCCTCAGACCCTGTTCCGGTCTTCGAGGGAATGGACGACGACGACATGGGATTCTCTCTTCCTCCAGTTCTGGCAGAAGAGAAGGAGGAGTCCGAGTCGGCACCTCGACCCCAGCCATTGAGAGATGTATGCACACAGACAAAACACTTGGTGACACAAAAGCTGTGTTGGGCAACTCAAGTTCAGAGTGTAGTAACTGGCGTGTTTGTTACAGGGGAACAAGCGGCGTGCGGTGGAGGAGAACTCAGACTCGGCCTCGTCCTCTTCCTCCCATCCTGCTGGCAGATGCTCAGGGGGGCGTTCATTGCCTCTCAAAGCTAAGTATGGCATCAACGCCTGGAAGCGCTGGGCACTGTCCCGTTCTGACCAATCAGATGACACCAAAGTAAAAGATGGATCCAAACCAGGTGAGCTGAACCTGATTGTTAACTACGTGACTTCAGGGTCATATTTCAAAACACGTGAGATGAGTTCACTGACAGCGTTGGTGCCTGTTCT
The DNA here is from genome assembly GCA_016785235.1 of Pseudorhombus dupliciocellatus. Taxonomy (NCBI): domain Eukaryota; kingdom Metazoa; phylum Chordata; class Actinopteri; order Pleuronectiformes; family Paralichthyidae; genus Pseudorhombus; species Pseudorhombus dupliciocellatus. The sequence continues at coordinate 3,050,370 of JAFBJW010000311.1, read as the reverse complement.
TATCTCTGGCAGGCCGGTCGAAAAGTAACCTGCTCTCCCTGAGTTCTGAGGAGCTGAACGTGGCTCTGTCCCGGTTTGTGAGGGAGGTCTGCCGGGCCAATGGCGAGCGCTACTCTCCAGACAGCATCCTCTACCTCTGTCTGGGGATCCAGCAGGTTAGTCTTCCAGACCCTGATAATGCACACAGTTAGAATTATTATAATTTTTATTTCTAACTCTATAAAAGCATAAATCTTATCTCTTTAATCTTTTGAAACATTTAATGACTAAGGTCAATATCATTAAATTATATAATAAAATAATTTTAAAATAATCATGATCAAATGTTAAAATAACATTCTGAATAGTAAATAAATAAAATATAATAAAAACTATATATGATAAACATTTTTAGAGTAATGTTAAAGATTGTAAAATATTATAATATAAGTTGAAGCAAATACATTTAGATTGTCTTACAGTTTAACTGAAGTTCCATCTGCACCCATTTGGAGGTAGGAACTAAGTTTACAGGGAGTGTTTCCAGTAGGGAAGGCATTAGAGGTGCACACTTCCTTCTCAACTTCCTTCCTCTCACATGGGAGCTGCAGTGAGCAGCATGGCTTCAGAGGGGAGCTCAGGATTCTTTCAGCTCCTCTGGAGTTGGATTTTTCTGACAGAAAAATGTAAGAATGATTTGGGTGTTTGTAAGAACAATAAGATGTGCACATTGTGTGGTTTGTTTGAGTTTTAATTGAATTTTGTGACTTTAAATGCTTGAAAGGCTTTTCTGAGGCCTGCTGGGAAATCCTTTGAAACTTGATAAGAAAAAAATTGAACTTCCTGTGTTTTTTCGTGTCCTGTGATTTCAACACTTTGCTGTTCACATCCTGAAAACAGTGATGATCATTTAAAATATGAGGACGCTGAAGTTTTTTTTTTTTAGTTTCAGAGTAACTGCTTCCTTTTGAGCTTTGTCTTAAATATGAGTTTTATTTCCAACATCTCTGCAGCATCTTCACGCCAAAGGCCGGAAGGATGACCTGTTCAGTGACGTGTGCTACCAGCAGTTTGGAGAGGAGCTGAACAAAGTGCTGAAGGACTGGCAGCCCAGCGTGCTCCCTGATGGTGAGAGGAGCTTCCCTTTTGTTCACTCATCCCCCATTAACTGAAGACCTCTCACTGTGGTGGCTGTGCTGAACCCTTTACAAATGTGACCACAGTTTAAATGATTGACTTCTCAACAAGAATAATCTAGTAAAAGATGAAATGTCTCCAGATTTCTTGATTTCAAGAGAGTGATTGGAAGGCCTGTCCTCCATCTTAACACATGTGAACTTTAGCGCCAGCTGTTGGCACGGCGCGCTTAAATAACCCGAGCAGTGTCCAGTGATTATAACTCTTCTGCTGTTCACATCCTGATTTATTGTGATTGCACTGAAATGTCATATGAGGACACTGCGTTAACACCAACAAGACTGGAAGGAAGAAAAAAAAAAAAATTATATCCTCAAATTTCCTCAATATCCATCAGTTATCTAATTGCCTGAACAAATTTAATGTACTGATTTAATGTAAGATGTGTTTGAGTGGGGCATGTTGAATTCTCTTAGAATTGTATTAAAGGTAATTATGCGGCATTTAATTGTGAATGAAGTGTGCCAGTGATTCTAAAGGCTGATTTTTCTCAGGCTCCCTGTGGGGTCGGGTGGAGGAGCAGAGCCTGTGGAGCAGCCGCCAGCTCGGGGAGCAGAGTCCCGCCGCCCTGCTGCGTTCTCTGGTTTACCTGAACACCAAATATTTCGGCCTACGCACCGTGGAGCAGCACCTCCGCCTCTCCTTCGCCAACGTCTACGGCCCCGACACCGTCCATCCTGTCACAAAGGAGACGAACGTCTGCATCCGCGTGCCTTCCATCTCTCAGGATCACCACGGTGAGGCCGATAACTCGCTGATCGTCTTTACACTGAGTCGTTTGTCCTTGTCACACGTTCAATGGTTGTGTGTTTCGGTTCTTTAGTACAAACAGAGTCAAGGAAGAGGAAGCGGAAGTTGGAGGAGGGCGATCAGAATGACGACTCGGGAGGCTCTGCTGTTCGCTGCCCGGTGAAGAAGCACGAGTGCCACCTGTACGACCTCTACAGATCAAAGTGGTGGGTCACGTATCTTCTGCCTGTGAATCCATTACACCACCACGTCCATGAAATCCTAATGAAGCATTGGTCAAGTCCTGTGATTATACCTCATTGCTGTTCACATCCTGAACCACGCTGTTGATGTTTTGAAGATGAGGACTCAACATGAAACCCTGCGTCACAAGTTACACTCAATTATTTCAAGGAAATTCTCAAAAATTGATTATTTTTCTCTCTCCCAACCTTCCCCCATGTCTTTCCTCCTCTTTTTTTTAATCCCCTCTTGTTATCGTCCCTCTCCTTCCCATTTGTTCTACCTTTCTTTGTTTACAGCCCGACATTGTTGCAGGAGCGTCTAGATGTCTTCTACGTTCAACCGGATCCGGCCTGCAGCCCCGGCGACCCGTTGTGGTTTTCCTCCACGCCGTTGGAGCGACGGATCCTGGAGAGCCTCCTCACCAGGGTCCTCCTGGTCAGGGACATTTACACAGACAAACAACGGCTGGATGAAGAAGAGGAGGAAGAGGATGGGGCTGAAGGAGCTGGGGGGGTGTAGCAGCCACTTTGGACTTGAGTCAGTTGAACCTGAACAGTCAGAAGCGGAGGTGGAGGAGGTAAAGGACGTTAACTAGTAGCTTGTGTGCGCTCCTCCCCCCCACCCTCCTTGCAGAATTGCTGTTTCCTCCTGGTGAGGGACGTGTGCAACGGAGACCCCGAACAGGTGGAAGATGACGACGGTGGTGATTGCAGCCCAAAATCAACCTTCTGCTGATTGAGCTACAAACATGAACTATGACGGAAGGATCCCGTTTGGAGGAAGAGGGGGTGGAGCTGTGATCTGTTGGGTTGAATCAGGTAGAAAACTTGTGTGCTGACAGTTACCGCGGTGATGTTTTGGGGTCAAAATGGGTCACCCTGTTAGGCATTGCCACCAATTCTGTTTGTGTAGCTTGTTTTTAGTGCCCAGACAAGCAGCGTACAGATATTTGAGCTTTTTATAACGCAGATCGTACTTCAGCAAAGTTTGACTGGCGGCGACAAGGGACAGGAAGTGCTGGAGTAACTGCTTCTTCCTTCTACGGCTGGTTTGTCCTCCTCACTTCTCCATGGATGAAAAGGGCAAAGAGGAGCTCATGAGATTCACAGTAACTTACAAATGAAAGAAAAGTGTCTGCAGCAGCAGCCAGGCGAGGTCAGAGCTGGTAGGCTGAAATTTCATCTTGATTCCAGTCACATGTTTGTGTTGTGAAAAATGGAAACGTCACAGGTAATAGGATTTTCTCAGTGTCCCTTTCAACCTCGGAGGTTTATTTTAATGAAAGATAAAACTCTCTGACATGATGGTGTGTGAAACCCACCCTCCTCCCGGTCGTCAGTATCGTGTCTCCATTAATCTGAGCTGCTGCTGCTCCTCTTCCTCCTCCTCATCATCATCATCATCACCCTGCTGCTCTTCCTCGTCAGTGCTGCTCTCAGGCCAAACCGTTTCTCCACCGAGGACGATCCCAGGCCAGAGACGTCTCTAACTGGGTCTGACTCACTGTGGTAACCTACCACATGCTGCATTTCTTTACTAGGACTCTAGGGGAACCTTCAATCATACCATGTAGCATTACCGATGTACTAAGCCCAGATTGGGTTAGTTTGAAGTGTAAATATCTTCTGAAAAGAGACGGTTATTTCAGATGGAGTCGACGCTCAGACGGAAACATCCACTGAAACCTCTGTTTTTTTTTTTTTTTTTTTTTTTTTTAAGACTGAATATTTATTTCTCTTTATTAGTTTGGCTGCATTCTCCGGGAGTTTTTCATCGGTGCCATCTCTCTCCAACAGTCATCCATTTAAAAACCTGCTGCACCCTCACCAGTCGTCCATGATGGTCTCTGTGCAGCAGCCTGCTCCACATGAAGGATCTTCTGTCTCCCAGTGTTTCTGCTTCCTTGGTGTTTGAGTCTTGTTCTAACTAAATGTTGATTTAGTTTAAAATCAAGGCTTCAGTTAGAATAAAGAATTGGTTGTAAATTAAATTTCAATTTTTTTCCATGAATTAAACTGTTCGCTAATATTTTTCCTTTTATACACATGACCCCCCCTTTTATTTTACAGTTTATATTGAGTTTTCTTTGTTTTTGAAATCAAAGAAACTCATTGAGGTTAAGTTAATATTAATTGAGGGAATTTTTGCCTACTTATCAACTATTTAAAATGGTAACATTTTTACACCTTTGCTAGCGTGTGCTTCCACAACCAGTGCTCAGAATATTTAGGAAGACCCTCCACAGTCACTGTTTTCTCACGCGAAGAGATGAACAGCAGTTTTTCTGTTAGCGTGTCGTCATGGGAACCTGGGAGGAGGAGGATAACCATTTGAAACGCTCATCTTTTAATTTCCCCCGCTGGACTCCGAGGCAACGACCAAACCTGCCACAGGTTTGGACCTCAACGTTAGATGCTGTGGCTGGCTTCGATGCCTAATGTGAATGTGCCTATCTGTAAATACTGAAAGTGAGTGATTGTGACTTGAGTCTGATGCTATGTGTGTGGGCTGATCTGCTGATGCGGTCATGTTAAATAAATGATTTCATTTTCTAACCAGGCTCCTCCTTTATTCTCCTGTAGTGGAGCCTCTGGTGTGGCTGTGTATGTTGGCCTATTTCTTCAAAATGGAATTGATGAATTCCTATTTTTATATATATATATATATATAAACCCTTCAACTGTGAAGAAACAAGATACTGCAGATAAGGACACACTCAAAAGTGCAGAGCTCTGTTCACTCAACTTCAACTTGTGTCTGTAATCTGCTGCTCATCTCTATCTGTTTCAGGCATCTCCACCACATTCTGAAACCTGGCTGCAGCAATTCCAGTTCAGACACCCCGCCCCCCCAGCTTTACATCTGCATTCCTGTCCATACCAAAGGTGATGGATGTCTGAGGTCACTGTCCTTCACACCCAACCTCAGTAAAACACAATGTCACCCTCTGACATTATCTAATTCCTTTCACACACTTGCTCCCAACAACTTTGTAATTCATTATTATTATGTAAAAACCTCAGTCATAGTTATTGAAACATGTGATTGCAGAGCTGGAGAGTGTTTGGACTGAATTTATCACGGCGTGTTAACATCGGCACAGCACTGGGGCCTCTTCGCCGTGTTCATGACCTTCTTTATCTCTGTCGTGTCCATTTTTACAAGGTGTCAGGCGGACATGACACCCAGGCAGTGAACGCTATCTGGACTCTGACAGGCAGCAGGTCAGGAGGAGGCGCAGCCTGTCGACACAGAGAGGTCAGTGCCAGAGCTGGGGGAGGAGGGGGGGGGGGGGGGGGGGGGGGGGGGGGGGTGGGGGGGGGGGGGGCAGGGTTTAGGAGTCAGGGAACAGGAAAGGTCCAAGACAAGTTCCTTCACCATGCAGGGACCACGTAGGACAAACATGCATTTACAGTGTGTGGGTGATAGAGTGTCTGCAGGGTCAAAGGGGGCATTTGGAATATTCCTAAAGGTGGAAACAAAAGACTTTTGTAGATGATGTAACATAGCAGAGAAATATGGGTCATTTATTGCTCTGTTTCTTGGCTGTAAGTGATTCATAAAAGAAGTTTAGACTTGGATTTGTTTCTACAAATTGCATTAAAATCTCATGAAAATAAATCAGTTGTCGGCACCAAGCTCAGTGTTTCATACAGATACAGGTGTTAAAATGTTTTCCAATTTTTGAATTAACTGGTGTTTTAAGGAACAAGGGTTCTTATCCTAATGTGAAACACCACAGCACAGAAGCACAGTACTTCATAGAGTAAAGTTATTTCAAGAGATTTGTTGATATTAAGAAAAATAAAGAGCAACCCCCCCAGATATATCAGATGAATCAGCACTGTCCCCTCTCTTCCAACGGGGGGTGCTACACGCTCACTGTGCTCCCCCCGGAGTGTCCCTGAGCCCCTGGTGTATCAGCTCCACCATCATCACACCCAGACGTGGTGTTTAACGGTAACCCACGTCATTAGCCGCGGGACGAGCCTCTGCTTTGTTGAGCTTCCCTGTCAGACGAGAGGTTTTCGTCTGCAGCCAGGCTGACGTAAGGCGGCCTCCCATAAGCCTCTGCACAGCCCTCCTCCTCCTCCTGCTAACCCCCCCCCCCCCTCGGCCTCGCCCTCTCACCCTCCCCCCCCCCCCCCCCCCCCCCCCCCCCCCCCTCGGCCTCGCCCTCTCACCCTCCACAACAGAAGAAGGAGCAAAGCATGAAAAAGGCCACCTCACTGAGGGCCGGAAGGAGAAAGGAGAAAAACATTCCCCCCATTTCACCTCACTTTTTTTTCTCCTGGGAGGGGGTGGGGGGGGGGTGAGGTACAAAACACGGTGACAAAACCCAATTTTTTGAAGAGGCAAGCTTTTTTCTTTCTGTGCTATCGGTCAGAGTTGGCCAGACTCCAGTAACTTGTCCCATTGATCTAAAGCTAAAACGGCCCCGTGCACCCAACACAACCAGCCGCAGCGAGGGCGCGGGCGGGTGTAAAAACATTTTTTCACCCTCGTGGGGTTTTTTTTGTTTGGGCTCAATCCCCAGCTCTTTCAGGGTACATAAAGAAAGCGCTGTGCTCAGCAGGGTCATGTGGGCAAGGCCCGTGGGGCAGACTATAGGTGGCGATTAGGGCCTCTAATGTGCAATGAATCCTCTTCCAATCACATGATATGAACTAATGTCACCATTTAATGATAAAACAACAGAGGCAGGGAGGGAAGAGCCGCTGTGTGTGCGTGAGTGCGTGCGTGTGAGAGAGTGTGTATGTGTGTGTGTGTGTGTGTGTGTGTGTGTGTGTGTGTGTGTGTGAGTGTGGTATACAGCTGCACGAGGACAAGAGCTCAGGAATGGATGACAACTGCATTTCTCAGGTCCTGTGCCTCAATATGCGGCACAGGACCAGCTGAAGGACGGTGTGTACGCATGTCTGCACACACACACACACACACACAGACACACACATTTTGCTGCAAATGAATTATGTGAAATTATGAAATTAAAGCTTTGTCCAAACTTAGGATGGCAGAAGATTGGAATAGTATAACAACTGTATATCCCACCCTCATGCACACACAGAACAGTATAACCTTGGCGCTGACGGCCGGTGCCGGGGAGTGGGGGGGGGGCTTGGATTAGGTTAAATTTAGGACGGCCTGACCCTATTTGGTGAGAGCCATAGTGAAGCAGTGAGGGCCTCCAGTCACCAACCTCTTCTTTTTCCAAAACACCCACATGGCTGACACATGGTGAACACACACACACACACACCCTCCTTACTGTGACACCAGCGACCCTCCTCTTATCTTTATTGTATCTCATTAGAAATATTGAAACAAAATATTCTTATATTTTAAATATATGAATATTCTAAATATTTATATAATATATAAATACATTATTATACAGTATTATTATGATTATGATGAAAATGATGATTATGATGAAAATCTAAAAAATATATTATAGAACTTCATTGTGTATAATTTCTTATTATTATTATTATTATTAATAATAATAATAATAATAATAATAATAATAATAAGGACCTCAGGTCAGTGAACCTGAGCACAGGAAATTAAAGTTAGATAATAAATCGTCAAAGCAACTAAAATATTATTAATTAATATTATTTATTATTTAATATAATTTATACTACTTTTATATTTTTCCATCGCTCATGTTCGTCTCACCTGTGTCTGCAGATGGAGAAACACAGTTTATTTTATAACTGTTTTGAAGGAGGTGATGGAGGGAACATTTTCTACCTTATACTCACCCTGATACAGGTGCATTGTGGGCACTCTGTCCATGCCCTCGGCTGACCTGTAGGTGTCCCTGCAGAGCTGACCTCCCCTCATGCCCCCCCCAGTGCAGACCCCCCCCCCCCCCCCATGCACACACAGTCAAAACAAGTCGGCCCACTGTACAGTGCTGCAACGTTACATCATGTGCAGCCTGAACATGGTGAGAACTCAGAGCCATCAGGCCTCATTTCCTCTTAACACATTCTTTATTATTGTCATGGTCAAACAAAAACCTTTCAGAGGGTTTTTTTTCATTTCTCGTGACGTTAAGATGAAGAGAGCGGATGGAGAAGTGGAGCGACTAATTTGATTTGCTGCTGCGATTTATGAAGCACACAACATTTTATCAATAGCTTGACTGTGTGAAACCTAAAGGGCTGAAACTGATGTATCGAAGCTCAGAAATTGACGGAGATGATTTAGTGTCTGAAGAAGAACTTCCACTTCTATGTGAATGGATTTTAAACCTGAGCCTGGGACATTATAATAAAATAATCTATTTGTCTTATGGAAGTGACAAACAAAGCTGAATCTAAATAAAGTTCAACTTCATTTGCATGCAATGTTACTTAGCAGTCGGGCTGAACTATAAGAAGGAAAACACTGCAATGAATATAATGTATTATTTGGATTATTAGTTGATATAAATAAATCATCATGTATTAGTTTTAATTATCTGTATTGTTGTTGTTGTTGTTGTTGTTAGGCCTGTCACAATAAATTATCCTAATTATAAACTGAACGATTAAGGTGATATCCACATAGTAATTCTGATCCATTTATTCATTATGAATCATTGTAAAATCCGTCCTCCATAATGATAACCTCTAACTTTGTTTTAATAATTCCACAATCAATCTACTTTGACTTTGAGAACACTTTGGGATTATTATTATTATTATTATTATTATTATTATTATTATTATTATTGTTGTTGTTATTATTGGCACTATCATGCTTCAAACAGGAAAAATCATTTCCGGAAAACTGGACTGAATACTTCTCAACGGCACTGGACTCAGCTGAAAGTACAAACTGAATCTCAAAAAAAATCTAAATCAAAGCACCCTTTCATCAGCAAGTGTTCAATAACTCATATTTTCCCCTCTCTTCTATTTAGTGACTAACATTTGAGTTTGCAGGAATTGATCTTTAACAGTCTGTGATCACTATCACCAAAAAAAAAAAAAAAACAGAAAGCCGTTTCCACGAGGCAGCGGTCATGCCTCCGAGAAACAAATTCATCACACTCCTGAAATACATAAAGAGGGCCCGAGGTATTTGTGCTGTGGGCTGAGTGTGAATATGTTAGGTGATTAAAAGCTAAATATAGACTCATGTCTGCTCCCAGCTGCAGACTGGTGACTCAGGGCCAGACCGTCTTTCTCTGGTTCCACCGCAGCAGGGACGAGCGGGTCTGACAGGACACAGGAAGCAAAACACTGTTGAGACTGATTCATTTACAGACATGCACACGAAGATATATAATATTATAAACACCTGTTAGTCATGGCTCTTCAACGCTGAATGACCTTTGTGACCTCAGCAGCTCTTAGACACCAGCATCGAGTTCAGATGAGCGGCATGAAATGATCTGATTGATCTATTTGCTTCTTTTGAAAATGGGAAAAGGGAAAGTGTTTTTTGTAGAAATTCTTTTGACTGAAATCAGGCCAGATGTGATTTGAGGAGAGAAGGGTGTGTTTGGCTCCGCAGTGGAAACAGGGCTCCGCACTGAGTGACGGCTTCAGGCCTCCAGTGGGTCGTGCCAACAGTGGAACTATCAGCCATCACTCCTCAGCCACTGGACCTGAGAGCTCAGCACTCATGTACCGAGCGCTGCCAAATGTCCTGTGCTAAGTCATCCTGGCAAAACTCTCTCTGCCGCTTTAGTCTCAGCTGTGATTATTGACGTTTAAGTAAAACTGAACTTAGTCTAAACATATGAACTAATTCCAGTGTGATTAGAACGACCTAGAATGACCTTAAGCATCATCACATCTGTTAACATGGAGGAGGTTAATCGATCATGTCTCACTTGATGTTGTGAAGTGTCCGACCTGAGCTTGTGATAGATTCTCGTGGGACTGGTTATGGGTTTGGCTCAGTTGCACATTCCCACATTGGCTGTGTGAGAATTCCGAGTGAGTGAGTGTGAAAATACAGAAATGTTGTCTCCTTCAGGTCAAGGCTCAGCACTCATGTCTGACTCTTCAGGTCTCGTCAAACATCTTTGAATCTGTGACTTTTATTCTGAAAGCAAAACCACCGAAAAACAGCAAGTATGGTACAAAAAATTTATTTAGTAACAGTTTTGTAAACATTTGAGGTAAATGAACATTTACATCAACTTGTTCTTACAAAAGAATCATTCATACACAAGGCACTTCTGTTGTTTAAGACAGCTTTGAAGACAGGCCGCCACCGCCGCCGCCGCCGCCGCTGCTGCTGCTGCTGCCATGAGCATCGTGATGTTTCCTGCTCCCTGACAAGCCAGAGAAATCATGCTCTGCATGAAACTTACAGAGGAGAGAGTTCGGAGGGGGGGTGGGGGTGAGGGAGCACCCTGTCAGGGCCTCATACAGGGGTGTATGTGTGTGTGCGTGTGTGTGTGTGGGGGGGGGGTTCCTCCAGAACAAACTGAGTTGAACGCAGAAAACACCCCAACTGCTTGTTCTCTCTCTCTCTCTCTCTCTCTCTTTCTCTCTTGCTGCTGTTCTGTTCTACTATTCTTTAAAGCTTCGAACTCATCCGAGCTCGAGATGGATAACAGGTCTTTTTCAAATCACTGTCTTTTCCGCGAAGAGCTGATGCGTGTTTTTCATTTTTAAGACATTTTCTTTCCTTTTAGGATCATAGTGGATCACATTGTTTGACGTCACTCGCTCTCTCGCTCGCTCTCTCTCTCTCTCTCTCTCTCTCGCGCGCGCGCTGTTTCGCTCTCTCCCTCTATTTCTACCAATATTAGCATCGTAGAACAGCAATTTTCTTTCCTTTTCCTAAATGTGCAAATCTTTTTCAACTACCAAAATGTAAACTTTAGGAATCAAAAAAAAAAAAAAAATTAATAAAACAACAAATATTTCTTTTTCTCTTTTTTTGTTATTTTAAACAAGAAACATGTATTTTGGTAAAGGCTGCATGTCATCCTCTCTGTCCCTGTTTGGACTTAAAGTCATGATAACTTTGTGAGACACGGTGGGGACAGATACACCATAGAGTACCATCCTTTTTCTACCCCCCCCCCCCTTGGAAATTAAATTAACTTCAACAAAAATTAAAAATAAAAACAGCTGATACCGCTACATCGCTCGTTCTCCAGTGTCTTAATGAACTGCTTTAATTGACCCTGTCCCGGTGAAACTGGATTCACATGCGGTGAGTAACTGTGGTAAAGGTTTCAAAGGAAATTATCGTTTCAAAGTGAGTGCCTGGGATGTGAATGAGCCCAACTGCACGGTGACGCGACGCAGACAAGACGACTGTGACTGCCGAGTTAAAGCTGGTTTCTTTCTAAAGGTTTCTAAGAATCAAGAGGAACACAACAAAGTAGAAGCCCGTCGACGGCACCGACGGCGGCGTCTTGATACTCGCAACGCCTTTTGTCGTCTCGGTTTATTTATTTTAATCGCAGCTGTTCCGCAATCACAAACTGACTACTACAGTTATGCAATTTATGAGTGAAATTCAATTCAGTGTTTAAAAAAATAGCACTTTTCAGAATAAAACCCGATGAAGAGGCACGTGAAGTGTGTCGTGGTGAAAACTCCGACGTTTAAGCTCCGACATTTGCTTTTGGTTATACTGGTTAAGGGGTGGGGGGGGGGGTAGTTGTGGGTTTGCCTGCCAACAATCTAACTACAAAAAAAAAAAAAAAAAAGAGCAGTTTAAAGTCGAACCCAAGAGCTGGAGAGAAGTGTGTTGTTCTGTTTCAGGAGTGATTCTCCAGATTGTTTTTAAGGCGGTAACTTGTGCAGCAAGTGAAGAGAGTTTTTCTTTTTAAGGCGACACCGGCTGCTGTTTCTCCTCTTTGGTAAACTGAGAGCACGGCGGCAACATTGGGACTCGTCTCCCACCAATAACCTTTTTATCGCTGGCTGAACTAACTCGGTCCTGTGGAGTCGGTGAGTTGCAGGACTGCACGTGCTGCCGTGCACGACTATGACAAACACAATTCATCCCGGATGATTCGCACCAAAAACAAGAACAGGCGACCGCAAGTGCCGCGACTCAAAGGTCAAACTCTGTGTGGCCACACAGCGACTGACTGAACGGCGCCGGCTGCTTGTGCTTCCTCCCGATCAAATGAAATGGAAAACACATGTTTACACAAATGATCCTTCTCTTGTCTGGAAACACCGTGAAACCTTTCCCTGCTCATACCGAACACGATGCTAAGTCCATCTGGAAGCATAACGTCACAGCGCCCTCAGCTTGAATGGAACCTTCCTCCACTGCATCGTCACAGTGATGAAGACATACACACAAACCTTTTCTTTGACGACTCTGCAACTCACCGACGGCACGGAATCACGGAATCGAGTACCTTTTTTTTTTTTTTTTTTTTGCTCTGCTGTTTCCTCTCTCTTGTCGTCGCTTCGCCTTCTTTTTCTGTTAGTTTTGTGGTTTTTTTTTGGTTTTTTTTGGCTTTTTCTTTTCTTATGCATGTGTGTGTGTGATAGTTGTGTTTCTGTCTGAGAATCTTTGTGTCCTGGCTGTGGTCGAGGGAGGAGGGTTGTTGGTCAGGGAGGGTTCGGGGGACATGAAAGTGAAGGGAGAGATTCAAACAGCCAGGTCGCTCGGCCTGGCCCGGATGCTGCTGCTCTTGCTGGCCCGACTGAGCCGCCGGGGGTCTGTGCTGACCATGACTGGAGGCTGGTGCAGCTCCACCGTGGTGGTGGTCACGTGGCCTTCCTCCTGCTCGCTCTTGCCCTCGCCCCAGCTCCCCGCGATGGAGGCGGCGCCTGGGCTGCTGCCGCTGCTGCTGCTGCCGCCGCCGCTGCTGCTGGAGGCGGCAGCCGCGGTTGTGTTGGTGACGTTGGTGTTGCTGGCGGCGTCGCTGGTGGGAAGGAGCAGCGCGGCGTCGACGGCCGGCGGCGGCTGCTGCTGCTCGTTGTCGGCGCTGGTGGCGGAGGAGGGGGATGGGGAAGGGGAGGCGGCCTTCATCTCCCGAGTCTGCTGCTCGGTGGCCAGATTGGCCCAGTTCTGCTGCGTGGCCAGCCTGTGGTTGTTGTTGTTGCTGATGTAGTAATGGGACGAGGCCGAGGGCTGGCGCAGGGACTCCTTTTGCTGGAGGTCGTCCATCTTGAACTCCGCTGCCAGAGGCACGGCCGCGGGCCCCATGGGTGGCAGGAAGGCCCCGCTGCCCGCCGTGACGTCGGTGTAGTTGGGGGGGTAGCTGAGGCTGGATGGGGCAGTTCTGGAGCCCGAGGCCAGACACTCAGGCTCGGCTATGTTGACGCAGCGCAGCGACCCGCGGTCAGGGGCAAACTCGTTTGTCATGCCCTGCTTGACTTTCTTCCATCCCAGGTGATAGATCTCTAACAAATTCAGCAAAAGAGACACGCAAGCCACCACAAGCATAAATATAATAAAAATAGTTTTTTCAGTGGGCCTGGATATGAAGCAGTCCACGGTGTTGGGGCAGGGCCAACGGGCACACTTGTACAGGGGCCTCAGCTGGAAGCCGTAGAGGAAATACTGGCCCAAAATGAATCCCACTTCAAACAGGGTCTTGAAAATAATGTTGAACACATAAGTACGCAGCAGCGCGCCTCTGATGCGGATTTTGCCGTGTTCATCCCTGATTGGCGGCTTCTCCTTCTTGCCGCCGCCGCCGCCGCCTCCAGCGTCTCCACCGTTTCTATAAAGGAGTTCTTTCTCCTCCTGGAACCTGTTGGCTTTGCGCATCTCCTCCTCCTTCTCTTTCCGCTTCTCCTCCATGCGGACTATGTGCAGCACGTGGCCCAGGTAGATGAGGGTGGGCGTGGACACGAAGATGATCTGCAGCACCCAGAAGCGGATGTGCGAGATTGGGAAGGCCTCGTCGTAGCAGACGTTCTCGCAACCGGGCTGCTGGGTGTTGCAGGTGAAGTCGGACTGCTCGTCGCCCCAGACCTCTTCGGCCGCCGCCCCCAGCACCAGGATTCTGAAGATGAAGAGCACGGTCAGCCAGACTTTGCCGATAACCGTCGAGTGCTCCTGAGCGTTCTCCAACAGCCGCCCCAGAAAGCTCCAGTCGCCCATGCTTCAAGATTTTCTAGCCTATGGAGAAAGTACAGGCTGGAATGGACGAAGAAGAAGGAGGAGGAGGAGGAGGGGGAATGTCAGAAACAGAGACAAGAGACAGTCAGAGAGAGGTGAAGAAACCTGGAGGAAACTTATTGAAGGTGCAGCCTCACCCGAAGGTTAAACACCCTGCACACACGGACGCACGAGACGACACGAGGACATGGACGACAGTGGACGTGACCGCCGCTACGACGCCACATGTTTCCCTTTTTCATCGAACGCTGGGCAGAACTCAGCCTTTTACAGGAAAACTGCCACGTCGGCGTCGGCTAATCGAAAACAAATCAATTCATTCCCTTCAAACACGGACGCTTTTCAGCAGCTGGTGTGTAAACCACCTGTTTAACCCTGGTTACTGTCCCCCTCTCCCCCTCTCCCCCTCTCCCTCAGCGTCAGGCCTAGCTCGCTCTCTCACCTGCTCGCTCCACTGCCCAGCAGGCATGTGCTGAGATCAACATTATAATGCTCGAAAACAGCGTTTAGCAGAGACGGGGCTCTGGTGTGGCATACACACACGTGCACAGACACACGCGCACATACACACACATACAGAGACAAATACCGGCATTCACACGTGCACACATCCTTTCATCCCCCTCTCTCTCTCTCTCTCTCCAGCCACTGTAACACTGAACCAACACGCAGCGACACTTGCTACTGTAATTACAGAAGAGACCGTGATGATGATGAGGATGATGATAGGAGTCTGTTCATGTTACCAATGTTATTATTCTACATTTACATTTTTAAAAGTATTTAAACAGATCATTTTGTTATTTAAATTTGATACAAGTCATTTTCTATGGTTTATTAAATTAACATCATGTCTTCATCGTGTCTTGTTTAGTTCAACCAGTAGTTTAAACATTTTTTTAAAAATAGAGAAGAGAAAATATTCTCTCATTTTAAAACTTGAAACCAGCAAACTTTTATGATCAAACTATGGAATGAATTAGTTATTTTTTAATGTTTATTGACATCTACTGACAATCTATACAATGTAATTTGAAATATTTTTGCGATTTTAACATTTATAGACACAGATTTGGCTCTGCTGGATGACGCTGATAAAGGATTATTTTGAGGGTTAGGGTTATTTTAAATCTCAGCTAACCTTCAACAGATATTTAAACAGACACAAACACACAGAAGAGAGGAGAAACTTACTAAAATATTCTTGTATTAAGGGTAATAAATCCATCGACTAGGGTTCACAATATGTATAACACCTGGAAGAGAAGGACGTCAGAGTCAAATGGCCATTCGTTCAATTTCTGTCTCATTTCAAATGAAAAAAACAGTGAGCGTTAAATATTTTTTAAACTCAAACGTCTCCACAATAAAACCCTTAATGTAACTTTAGCAAAATTGAACACCACTGTGAATGACCTCAGGTCTACAGGAGGTTCCATGTGTCTGATGGTTTAAATGTTGGGGAGATGAGCTCAGCTCAGACATTAAACTCAGAACTGTCAGGAGCTCTGTAGATTCTCTGGCTTTCTCAGGTATTTGAGGCATTTCTGTGACACATTGGTGAATGTAACAGACAGAGCCGGGTTCGAATACAAAGCCAGAGCTGCAGGTCCACAATGCAGAGTGTGCCAGAGTCCCCAGACTCCCTTTAACGCGCCACGAGCTTTGTCAGGCTTTTGTCTCCCTCTTTAATTTACCTGTTAACAGGCCGTGCTGCGTTCACTTGCTCTTTCTTCACTCCCACATAACATGCACAGCAGTGTTCACCCGTCATACCTTCAGACCGGAGATGTCATACTTAAACACGGAGAGCAAATCCTTGTGCCATCAGCGGTGCCATCATCAGAGCGCGAGGTCTACTCCTGTCTCTGCCTCCCTGATCCCAAACCCCCGCAACCTGTCCTCACCAAACTCTGCTGTTTTTTCTTTTTTTCCTCTAAAAGCTGCCACACAAACTCAGTCGTGCACACTCTTCTCCGGACGCGTGGTCAGGTCTGCTTCCTTCCCGGGCCCGTGCGTAAAAAGTTCTCCCCTGTTGTTGTCAGTGTTTGGAGGCGGCTTGGAGTCGGAGATGGGGCTCGGTCAAACGGAGCTGCCTCCCGTTTCCAGCCATGTCTGGACTGTCACATTGTGTGACCATGCATGAGTGAATCCACAGAGTCATCAGCCTGGCCGGAGTCACACCACGCCCCTGCCAACCCCACAAACCCACTCCGGCGTGTGCGTAAAAGTTTCCCTGCAGTTGTTGAACTCCAGTTACAGTAACCTTACAATGGTTACGCATTAAAAGGCACAAGGGGAAACACACAGCATGACCAATTAAACCCCCCTGCGATGCCTTAGACTCACCGTCCAAACATAACATTACTTTTTAAATCTTTCCAAATAAAAAGTCATGAAAAGTTTCTTAAAACAAAATTTTAAAAAGTAAAATACAATGCTTCAGATTCAGAGTGAAAAAGAGAAGTCCGTGGAACAATTAAAAGTTTAGTGATGTCATTATTATTGGATCGAAAATGAAAAATGAATAAAAAGCCCCTCGGTTCCACCTAGTGGGAGAGGAAGCATGAAGTGTGGGAAGTGAGAGAAAACAAGGAACCACACAGTTTCTGGTTTTACTGATTTATGACCAGACAGAGTCTCAAAGACCAAAATGACTTCAAGGATCAAAGTGCAAGTGTTAAAAAAAAACAACACCAAAAATTTGGTACAAAACACAATCACATTTCATTTCCTTCTCGCTGAGGAAGCTGGCAGGAAGCAGAATATTCTCTGAGTGGAAGGGGACAATGTTCAGAACGTCTCACGAGGACAACGTCTTCTGTCACTTTGTGGATCCTCACATCAAGAGGCCGAGCGGTGATTGGTGTTGTGGCTAAAAAAAGGCACATCCTGAAAGCTGATACAGGCAGACACACACACACACACACGCACACACGCACACGCTGCGAGAACAACACAAGTCTAAAAAACACAGGAGCAGGGCTGGGCCAATCAGAAAGGCCTCGTATCATCATTTCTGATTAATCTTAATTGATCATCCTGCTTTTTTAAATAATCTCAGCATCATCTGAGGCAGAAACAAACGTCAAACAGCATTGAATCACATAGGAATAAAGCCTGATTGTAAATCACCAACAGCTTGAGAGATTTCGCAAAAAAATCGAGTTCCGTATTAAAGTGAAATCCTACTGACGACTTGTTTCGACACATTTCTGTTTCTGATTCAACTTTCCATTTGTGTTTGCCTCCTTTTTAAGACTCTAGTGTCCAGATCCACTCTGTCATTTCACTTCTTGAGCAAACATTTCACATTGACAAAGGAACAAAAAACCTAAACATTCACAACTCATACCAAATAGGCAACATATTCTCTTTTTTTCCTCCAAAAGAAAAACTTCAATTTTAAAAACACAGTTCAAGTAAAAAGACAGAAAGGATTCGATCGAACAGCAAAGAGCGTCACATCCATCATTAAACCACTGTGGAGTTCAGAGGGGACCCCACCATGTTAAATTAATTCTTCTTCATCAGTAGAACAGTACCCTGTGCAGCACAGCCCTCAGTAGTTAACAACACACCAGAATTAAAAAAAAAAAAAAAAAAAACTCGATCACTGAAAGTCATTAAAAAAATGTCCAGCTTGATTTTGTGCTTGATTTTGATTGAACAGTGTAAACTCTGCTATTGTTTAACTTTTAGAATGAAACGTCTGGTAAACTACACTCTGGAAATCATCAGGAATTTTGCTTCATTAACTTCATTTCTCCGCTGTCCCAGTTGGACAGGAGTGGACTCCCACCGTCACCAGCAGATGTCAGTGTTGCCCCATGCTCCGCTGGTTTGGTACAGTCCGACACACAGGTGTAAACAGAGAAAATCGACGCGCGTTGGTTTGAGCTGCGACAGATTTCCTCATCTCAGGCGAATGATGCATTGTGGGTACAGTTCACGGGCGCTCTTCAACACACGGTCTTGTTGCTGGAGGAATCGACGTTTGTGGACAGCAGCATCTCGTTCTTCTTATTCTGAGAGTGGGCATTGTCCCGCGTCACGCCGTCCGCGTTGGAGAAACGCTTGTTCCTGTTGGACCTGGCCGAGCACCTCATGAGCGCCTTGCCGATGAGGTAGCCCAGCTCGGCCACGTTCAGGATCATGCAGATGGCCGATGAGGCCACCATGAAGATGGTGAAGACGGTCTTCTCGGTCGGCCGCGAGATGAAGCAGTCCACCTTGTTGGGACAGGGCCACTGCTCACACTTGACCAGCCGCGGCATCTGGAAGCCGTCGTAGACAAAGTAGAGAGCGTACATGAAGCCGCCCTCGAAGATGAGCCGGAAGAACAGGCTGCTGGTGTAGGTCCACCACAGAGGGCCCGTGATCGGCAGACGCTTCTTCTTCAGCGTCTCCAGGTCAGTGTCCGACGTCTTCTCCGACGACAGGATGTTCCTCTTGTCCCCGCGCTTCCGGTAGGCCACGTGCATGGCCACCAGCAGAGCCGGCGTGGACACGAAGATCAGCTGCAGGCACCACAGGCGGATGTGCGACACGGGAAAGAAGTGGTCGTAGCAGACGTTCTTGCAGCCCGGCTGCTGCGTGTTACACGTGAAGTCGGACTGCTCGTCGCCCCAGACGCTCTCAGCCGCCAGCACCAGGATGGTGATGCGAAAGATGAAGAGGACGGAGAGCCAGATCTTTCCCAGACTGGTGGAGTGTTTGTTGACGCCGCCCAGCTGGGCGTAGAGCGCCCCCCAAGTCATGGTGGCGAAGAGGACTCTGGAGAGGGAGACGACCTGTGGAGGTCAGGAATCAGAGGCAACAAACGGACAACGGACGGTCAGTGAGTCAATCAGAAACTGCTGACAGGGAGGAAGCAGCTCTGAGCGGTTCCTCTTAAGGACACATGATTTTATTCTTCAAAATGTGGAAACATGACCTTCAACAAGACAATTTAACAAAAATTACAAAAAAAAAAAACAGTTTTCAGGTGGTGTTTTAATGTTTTAGAAAAGGATGTAGTGCAAAATGAAATGAAATGAAAAAAATTCAGTAAGCCCTAATTGAGGTCCAGGTTTGAAATTCTGAGGCACAGAGGAAGCCATAAGATTTAAGCTTATATTTGCCCTCTTTGATTTTAGAATTATCTGTATTTATCATATCTTTATATTCATATTATTATTATTCCTCTTGACTTTGAAGTTTTTCTTGATTTTATTCTTTGTAAAGAACTTTATTTTTAAAACATGCTGCATCAACAGTTTCATCAATAAGTGCTGAGGTCACTGGAATTTGGAAGAAATGTGTCACTGAATGCACCACTTTATGTGTCAGAGGCCACGCAGCCCCCAGCCCCCAACAATCTGTGACCGCCCCTGCCTGTAACTTCTGTCCCTGAAGAATCCACTATGACCCCACCACGTTTACACTTACCAATTAGAAGCCACTTCATGGCAGTGACGTAAAAAAATTGAGAAGAATTTAAATTAACTTTCTAATTATTTCAGCTGCTCTTTTCTTCAAAACTCAGATTATTATAAAACACACACACACACACACACACTGACAGGTGTTTAAAATACCTGTGACTTATTCTTGCTTTAAATTTAAAACACATTATTAATCTATCACAAAATCATATATCATAAACTGTATAAACTTTCAATAAAAAAATTACAGTAAATAAGTATGTAACCCGCAGTTTAAAAGCCAGAAATTAGGACGTTTCTTCACGTTAGTCTGAGCAGCACAGACACAGATGGTGTTTACACGTAGCATCGGGCAGTTTCTCAATAAAAACAAACTGTGTGTAGACAGCCGGTCTGTAGCTCACCTGGCTGTGGCTGAGTCAGATTAAAAGTCAGTAGTTTCCCATGAAGGTAGGAGTCGCGGGTCCGTCGCGCTGCGGCTGTCACAGGAATCGAACTTCAGCTCGTGCTGCACGCGCCTTAAGGCGCGAGACACCTGGGGGCGGGGCCAGCAGAGGGCCCCAGATGTTTGACACACAGAAGAAGAAGGAGGAGGAGGAGGAAGAGAAGGAGGAGGAGGAGTAGAAGTTTCTCATAATCTCATTTTACATTAGTAAAGCCCATATTAACAAACTATAATATGCATCAGAATTTCAGTCATTTTCTTTGTCAATAGAATATTGTTTGATGATTTTTTTTTAAGAGAAAACACTATTTGTGCTCTAACTTCAGCTGAAAAAAATGCACTAGGTTTCCTTCAACATCTTCTCAATATTTGTCCCTGTGTAGTTGATGTCATCAGGGCTTTTATTTATTTTACTATAAACACCACTGTGTTCAGCTTTAAAATGTGTCAAAGAAAATGAAGCCTGCTTTCTATTGGAAGTAATATTGATTTTATATTAAATGATTAATACATTTTTATTATAGATTTTGAATTGATCCAAAACTATTTCCCTTCCTTTCAAATTAACCAAAACTTTTGTCTTCAATCTTGTATTCTTATTTTATCAGTTCGACTCAACACATTTCACAGATGAAGGCCGAGTGATCATGTGATGGTCACTGCAGCCTTGGATGTCTGTGAAATGAAATTTGCAACAGGAGAAATGTCCCAGCGACTCTCAGTAATTCTCCTGACATGGTTCCATTCTGTTTCCTTTTTTTCTATCGTGAAACACATCATTGATTCATTCTGCTGATGGACACAGAGACCAACTCAAACAAACTCAGCACAATCTCATCTATTTTTATTATTTAAGACAAAACCACAACCACAAAGTACAGAAAAAATTCCTATCTGTGAAAATATTCCATGCATTTGAAAAAATGAAGTTTGAAATTGAATCCTATAGCTTCATGGTTTGTAAAAATGCATTTTAATCGGAGAGGTTTCAGAATCACATAATAAGTCACTTGTGATGAAATCACCCTGAATCTCAGGTGCAGACAAACAGGGAATTAGATGTCGGCAGCATTTTCTCAGTCTGGAGTCATGACCACTGCCGTTCCAGATTTTGGGGCCTGGATGCGTTTCAGTGATCCTTCTTCAGCTTCGCCAGACCCATGAGGAGCTGGTCCCGCCTCTCCTTCCTGGCCGTCAGATGCTCCTGGTCATTGGGGATGAGCTCACACATCTCCTGCAGAAGAAGCAATACGTGAGACACGATCGTCTCGTTCTGGTTGATCAGCACCTTGCTCTCTCTGTGTTTCATTTATTTAAAAATGAATTCTCTCGTCACCTGAACACAAGTCGTTTAAAACAGACCAGTCCACCAACTGGAACCGGATTTCAACTCTGAACTCAACAGGTTCCTGTCCCCTGGGGAAAGTTCCTGTGATGGAGTCGCACCAAGCGTCCCCACGATGTCGGTTTTTGTTGGCATCGGCACTTGCACATACCACAGCACTTAAAACTAATTGTTGAGCACCTCACTAGATACAGACCTTTAAAACTCATAAAACTCAATTATAGGGCAATTTAGAAACAATCGCATAATGAAAAAAAAACACATTTAAGCCAAAGATGACACACATCATTTACAAATCTGTGATTGATTGTTCCATTTGAACTTTAGTTTGCAATAAAGAAAAGCTCGTTGACAGACAGCAGAGAACATATAGATGTTTGAGAAGTTTTCTGGATGAGTGTGTTCTTTCTTCGTGACTCACGTTTGCTGCCGTTGCTAAAAACAGTTGAAAACTGTTTAAAATCTTCCAGTTTTCACGATTCTCTGTTCTGTCAGTTTTATTTGACGATTTTACATTTCCAAACTTTTAAACAGCTCTAGAATGCCTTTCTTTTTTAAACAAAAACATTCTAATGTTTCTGTAGCCTCACTGAGACTTAAACTTAAAGAAAGATGAAATAGAAAAGTGTTGTGTGTGTGTGTGTGCACCTGTTCCCCTCTATGAAGAAGCTTTCCAGTGGTAAATACCTTTAAACCATCAGTTAATTAAAGTTAATGAAGTGAAAACTATGTTGTTCTTGCTCGCATCACTGAACCTAAAATGATTGTATGTTCGGAACGTGGCAGCTTTAATGATGATTCAAAGACAATAGGAGAAGACAACACACCTAAAACTCAGAAACCTGGAAAACAAGGCCTTCACTCAGATATTTATTGTTCCCTCACACGATGACCCCGCCTGGGTCACATTTCAACAGCCTGTGACGAAACAACGCATATACCAAGGAAGTTGTGCATGACTGTTTCCGACACGAGATATAATACATAAGGAAATGTGACTGCAACACTCACATGATTGATTCTCTTCGCTCCCTCGCCGTGGAAGTCTGGGACAGGCCCGAAGGAGTTCAGGACTCTCGCTATGCCCTCGCCGTAGCGATTCATGTAGTCTGCCAAACCTGAGGGAGGAAGAGCTGATCAGAGGGGGCGGCTGGAGCTTCTAGCTTTTAATGTGAAAATCTAGGAAATATTAGAATTTCAAAAAGTTATCATCATCTATTCCCTTAACGATTCCCAAACTTAATTAATGTAACATTTAATTGAGAGTTTATATATATATGTGTGTGTGTGTGTGTGTATATATATATACAGGTATTTTAAAACTTCAGTTTCAGATTGTTTCATTCAGCTTCTCTTGCAGTTCTTCAGCGTGAACACCCAGGGAGTGTTTCCTGCTCTGAACCTCCTGATGCAAACTGGTTCAACAAACAGGGCTGTAAAAACATTTTAGAAGGTATTCTCACAAGATGCCCTGTGCAGCCAGCAGCTATGACGTCAGTCTGCACACCTGCACAATTACTGCATTAAAAAAACACCATACATACACCTATATACTGTGCAACACAAGCAGCCTGGCCTCAATGTTTAACTACAGAAGTTGTGATTGTTTCTTGTTCTACATGCTTCAGCTCTCGTGTCTGAAGTTTTCCGGCTGACGTCCTTCATCACACTTATCTCATGTAACCCTGTCTGTTCTCCTGCATCTGATTATTCTTGGATCGTTATCAGTCTCTTAAATGTGTCGATGCCTCAGAACCCCACAGAGAAAAATGTCAAGATGTGTTGAAGACCTTGAATTTATGCTGCCGGGTGACGTCCGTGGTGAGAGAGCCTCATAAATAACTGTCAGTGAGTTTAACTTTCCTCGCAGTTATTCCCTCGATTGTTCTCAATAATTATCATTGAGGGATTTAACTGTCAAGTAGATGGCAGCTCTGATTTATGTGTTACCCCGATTGACTGGTTCATTACGTTATGTTTCCCCCGGGGCCTGGTTTGTTTGTGGGATATGGGTCAAGAAACGTAGATCTGGACAAAGGGAGAAATATTTGAAATTGCAAGATCCAGGAAGTTTTCTTGGGAAAATAAGTGAAACTTTGTTGTAGATCCAAATAGAAATCCAGATCCTGTGACTTGAAATGGGGCTCTAAAGTGGGGGAGGGGTTTTTTCAGCTGACAAATCAGTTTAAAAATCTGTAAGTGCAGCTAACATGGAGCCAAGATAATGTGAATTCAGTAGAGAACCAATATTTCTATACATCTACGATAGATTTTAGAGCCATTTCCAACCAAGCCTGGTGGCTTTGATGACGGGGCCGTTAATGTAAAAATGGTCGGAGCTAATGAGGCAGCCATTATAAGTAATGATTGGACAGAACATATCATAAAGAGGGCCTTGTTGACGTTCCTCTGATAAGACGGTCGGCAGGAGAGCAGAAGATGTCTGAGGCAAAAAAAAAAAAAAAGTGAAGCAACAGAGAGACGAGAACAGCCCTCTTCGCAGTGGCTCTGTAATTACGGCAGGTCAGAGGGGGGATGTTTCAAATAGCTCTGTCAGGCTCACATGAAGTTTCACACTGCAAATTCAAAAGTGTGACACCTACACTTCTGTCCTGTTCTTAATCTTTAAATGAAACCTGGTGGGAAATGATTGAACGACACCGCGGTGTGAAGAATACCATCTACCTTCAAGTCTCTGCTTTTTAATTTGGCTTTTGCTGTCAAATGACTTTATGATGCATCCAGCAGCGATGATCGAACCCATCACAGATATTTTTAGAGTTAGATTTGGTCTCTCCGTGGAAAACTCCTCCTATATTATAATAAGAAACATTTGGAGACAATGAATGGAAATTTATTGAAAATTTTGAAGTTATATTGAAGTTATGCCTCATTGCATGACTTCATTTAAATTTTTTGTTTTCAGCGGACTGCTCCTTTAAAGGATAATGCTCTCCTGTACTGGTTCGGGGTTTACAGGAGCCAGGTTGTTTGGGCTGAGTGGAGACAGAGACAGAGACAGAGACCGAGCCTGAGTGCTCCGGTATCTGATTGGAACGATCCGAGGACGGGAAGTCACTACAGGATTGGGTCTTAGCAATCTTCGGAGAACACGGCCGTTCTACAGTTTCCTGAGTCGAGAGCTTCGGGCACTGTCACTACAGGTAGAGCTGGCGTCTGTTTTGAAGGCCTCGATGTGGGCTTTGTGAGTTTTGGATTACTGGTGTGAGGGAATGCATTCATCGCTACCCATCAAAAGGCGCTTTGTTCGGCCACAGCGACCTTTTTCTGTGTGTACACAGTCCTGGCTGCTCTGTGGGTTTCACACTACCCTTTGATATTCTGCATCTCCCTGAGGTTTCACTCTCAGCCTCTCTCTGGCACCCACGGGGGCGTCACAGTATGGTACAGTACATGCATGTTGTGCTGGGACATGTGAGCTGTGTGTTATCACAGTTTATACAAAACGGAGGCCGGTCGTTGGTGTGTTTACCTGATTACATTTGAACAAAAAGTCAATATCATAACATTGTAAAGCCTTTGTATAGTTTCTTATTTTACTTTCAATTCTTCTTCTTCTGCCAGGGACGTTTTGTTTAAAGCCACGTTTGATTGTGATGACACAAAAACTACCCAACGAATCTCCACAAAACAAATAACCCACTCAGTATTGGCTCAGATCTGGACAATGGGACAGAACCAGGATTTGGAACTCTGGATGGCGCCCCTCTGTCCAGAGAGGGAACCTTTACCTTCAGGTGCATTGAGGTGAATGGTTTCCATGGGACCGATGAAAGCGTAACGCATTCCTAACCCCTCTGACATCACCAGGTCGATGTCCTTGACGGAGATAACGCCATCCTGGTGAAGAGAGAGAGAAAAAAAAAGGAAAGAGTTCAGACACTTCGGCCCATTGCATTGACTCGATTGTATTCCTCACAAAAAGAGGCAATTCAGTCAGTGGGTAAATGGATGACTAGATGTCCCTGCAGCAGCTTTAAAGACAAATATGTCCTTTGACTGTCAGTGCAGGCAAAAGAGGGAGCAGCTGAGAATTGCTACCAGAACAATTTCAGTCTGCATACATTACGATCCTCATCGTGACCTTTGACCATGGAACACGGAGATTTAATAATTTCATCTCTGAGTCTGACTTACAGCTTGTCCTTGACCTCTGACCACTGACCCTCACATTCTAAGCAAAATGTAGGACAAACTTCCTTGAGGTGTTTGTGAGATATCGTGGTCATGAAAAGTCTAAATGATTTTATCACCACAACATTTAAATATATTGAGTCAGAGGATGAAGATGTAACTGGACTTCAACCCACTGGGATTTTGGACCAACTAAACTCCCTTTGATCACATCGGACAACTCCCAAGATATAATGTTTCCCTAATTGGCCAATTCTGTGTCCTCGGGATTATGTGGGCAGTGCATGGAGGAGAGGGCTGAGGATAGAGAGATGGATGTTAACGGAGACAGAGGGAGTGGTTCGGGTATCTTTGGGTTAGAGATGCCTGTTGGCTTGACCACGCAGGAAATCAAAGCTCCGATACAGATACAGAGGGCTGGGTGAGCAGGAGGAGGGGGACAGGGTCGTCTTTGTTTGGGTCCCACGTCCAACAACGGGCCTGTTATCCGAGCGAAGCGGGGCGGTGGGTGGGGTCTTTTCTCCGCGGTAATCACCGGGGCCAGCAAGCTGCTTTCTCAGCCACTCTGCTTTCCACCACTGGCCCCGACTCAAGGGTCATTTCAGTGAGTGAGTATCTCGGAGGGTCCTGGTTATGTATTGTTATGACACCACAGGCCTCGATGGTCACAGCGCAACCTCAGGCTGACCTCTGCTGAGATTTTAGCCCAGCGTGTACCGAGAAGGTAGACTTACGCTGTAAATCAGTTTGTTTTAGTCGCATGGTGCAACCGCCGGTTACCACTCAGGTCAGCTGGTTCATCGAGGTCCTCATCTCCATCTCTGGTGGAGACCAACGTAGGATTCCCTGTGTTCTCTTTACTGCTCAAACACATTCCACTTGAGTTAGACAGCCACTGTGACTTAAAGCCTCAGAGCCAGGGCCACACAGTGGCGGCTGCCTCGCATTCAAGCTTTACCTGCTGATCAACTGTGACAAGAGGAACCCACAGAGCTACCGTTCCTGTGCGACAGGTTCAACTTTGCTTTTCAAATTGGGAAAATGTGCTGAGCACCCACAAGGGAAATTCTCACACCTTCAGATGGTGACCCAAAAAACAGATGAAGCTCTGGTCAACGTTGAGCTCTTTGTTAAAAAGGGGAATAATAAAGTTGAAGTCAGCAATAACATTATACATGAAACTTAACTTGTGATTTGATATCCTTGGCGGTCGTATTTATTTTATGATGGACGTGTAAAAGCTTCTCACTGTCAACAGTCGGAGGAGCTCACACATGAGTGCGTCGTGCTCTATGGAATGTCAAGTCCATATGAGTCTCTGCTTCCACAGGCCGGTGTGAAGACATAAATATCCCATGGGAGATGCATGGATGCAGTCAGGAGGGAGAGAGGAGCACTGTAATCTCTCTCTCACTTCATTTAAGTACACTTCAATTCCCAGAGGCTGAATACCGGTGAGCGCAGGCCCACTTGAGTCGTTAACGCACCGAGACGATCCTCTTCACACAAAGAATCCAGAGTCCTTTGAGGAGAAAAACTCCTCCTGACCTCAGCATAATGAGTCTGTGTCACCTGCTGCACATCAGTGAATATATGAATTCCACAAGAATCCCTTCAAGGGCCTGTGGGCCATTTTCAGACTAGTCCATTTATTTTCACCAAAAGATGTCTAAACAATCAAAGCACTCGGATAATTCTTAAAGATGCAAAAGTTACCCTGAGGATCCTGTAATGTAGCTTATTAAGTGGAACGGCCTGTTTGGACAGTTTGTTTTTTAAACATTCTTCCAGTCAACACTCTAATGTCAAGCACTGGACTCAGCCTCTTTAGTTCTAGACCTGTAAATGTGTTGGGGGTCCTCAGGGAACAGGTCACTGCTTCCTTCATGTGATTCTACTGCAGACAAGATGAAGACAGATGAAGAATAGACTGATCACGTCGTGGAGGAAAATCAAAATCTATGAGCGAGTAGTTGAGTTTGATGGTTGAGTGAGTGAGTGAGGACACGGAGCATGATTGCTGACATTCCTACACTTCACCTGTGTTGAAATACATGTTCACAAGAATTTAAAGCACACACCTCATCAGTGGTGACTGAACGGTTGACATATTAATCAGATTAGATGAGAAGCAGTCTTTGCGCTAGACCAGTCCTGCTCTCGGATTACTTTAAAATAATCTTAATCAACAAATATCTACTTAATGGACTATTTAATGGATCCTGGATACCACACACACACACTGTGTGGCTCCACACCCCCTCAGATGTCACACTCCTCCCAATGGGGAATCTCCTGTGCTCTTTGACTTTTTCCGAGTGTGAAGTAGCTTTGTATCTGTGTGTGTGTGTGTGGGGGGGGGGGTGTCACATGGTCAGTGCTCGTCTGGTATAGTTACACACTGTAGCTGAGAAGTACAGTAACGACACAGAGCTTGCTGAGCTGTGAAAGGGCAGCTCTTTGTCTGACAGAGAAAAGAGATGGAATAAAGAGAGAGGGAGCCACTGATCTGTGGGGTGTTTGTTGTGATTCATTAGGGTCAGGTCTGGGTTATTTTCTCAGATTCTCAGAAGGTAATGTTCTTGTTTGCATTAGCAGGATTACACGAACCACATAAAACAGATATTCACAGAACCTGGGTCAGGAGAGAACCGGATGCAGACGATGGGGGGGGGGGAGTGAACATGAGGAAGGTCAAATCCATTCTCACCTAAAACTGATGTTTACAGTGTTTAGCTGAATCCCTGTGAAACGAGTCTTCATTTGAGTTCAGCTCAGGATGAAAATGCTGATTATCATTCTGACCATTCTTCCTATGAAGGATGTCATAATGGTGCCTGTCATTAGAGGCTAAAGCTCATTTACTCTCATTCTGTTCCTCTGTGGAAAGAGACCACAGAGACTTTGGCAGAGGTGAGCAGACAAGAGCTTTCCTCTTTTCTGCCTCTTTTGCAGACCCATCAGCGGCACAAAGCCTCGCTGAGACTGAGCCGCTCTTGTTCAGAAATAACTAGAGCCACTTCACTGCTGTGGTCTGCCTCCTCAAACCAGTGCACATATTTTGACATTAACTGTAACAGTAACTATTACCGTTGACATCTATTTATCAGAACACGGTAATCGTGACCTTTGACCTTTAAACACCAATATAATCACTTTGAATTTATACAACATTCAAAGAAATCCCCTTCAAAGCATTCTTGATGCATCATGGGTTTAAAAAAGACGTATTATTTCAGGTCTATTTATAAAACGTGTTCCAGTTAAGGCTATTTCTACGGCCTGAGCTGAGGTGGCTCTCAGCTGTTAATGCAGCCATCCTGTGGCAGAGCTGTGGTTTGGCTTGAGCTTCGTTTCATTGTATTCGTTGTTTCATCATTTCTAAGGCAAATTATTTTTGGTCAATGGGTTTCAATGAGCAGATATTTTTGTCCTCGTTTTGATTTAACAGCAGATATCACTGAGACACTGACCTGGACCAGCCTCCAGGACTCTGCGATGATGGCTGCCTGGACTCTGTTGAGGGCGAAGCCATCGATCTCTCTCCTCAGGCAAATAGGAACCTGGCCGACCTGCATCAGGAGAAATCTGTCACACCAGGAATGGTAAACATGCCATTATGGTTAAATCCTAATCAAGTTATTTTGTATTTGACCCATTCTCTATCAGCTCTGTTTACTCAGACAGGGCGGGGCCTCTCGAAGCTTCCATAGATTCCACAACATACTGGAAACTCTCCTTTGATGTTCTGCTGTGTGTCAGCACGCCAGCCTCACATCACATTTGCAGATTTATTAGTTATCTGCTGCTCACGACTCATTTTACCTCTCTACACAGGTGCTCTGCTCTGATCTAGGGACTCAGAAATGCTCTGAAGTCATTGTTGCGTTCCTGAAGTGGGTGGAGAGAAGTTTGTGACATGGTGCATTATCGTGGTTTAAAATCCCAAGACTTCAAAATACTGCATTTTATACTCAGAGGGTATGGAAAGCAGTAATATTTATCTTCTTGTTAGCTAAGGTTTTACTATCAGAGACCCTGAATTAGTAGGAGAAGTGTGTCATGAAGGTTTAAATCTCAGTGGACACCCTGTTAGGCCTTACTGGGTGTTACCTGTTCGCTTACAGAGCTATGATGCACCAACAAAGAGTTAAACCATCAGTTAGCCAGTGATGCACCGAGGGATTTGACCTGACATGCTTTGCACCAGGAAGCCACTGATTTCCTGCAATTTCAGTTACAAGTTGAAAACCATCCATCTTGTTCTTATCGGTGGGGATTTGAGGTTTTCTGTGATGAAATATTCCTTAGTTCCAGTGAACTATGTACTGGCATTTTATGTGTGGGTGTTGTTATACACTTGCACCAAGAAGAGACGGCTGCAGAGTTTAGAGACAATATAAATGTGATATAAAATCAGACTGACAAAGACAAATTGAAATGGATGAGGGGTTCACAAGCTAAGATTGTTTTCTGACTCTTGCTATCTCACTCACCTGAGGTCACAGTTATTGAGCTTTATTGTGTTATCGTTACCTTGGTCATCACAGCATGGGTGGTGTCCATAACAGCCGATGCGGTGTCTGGGTGAGGAACCAGCTCCACCAGTTTGACATAGTAAGGTGGGTTAACCTGGGAGCACAGGGCATTAAGACATCATACTGCGGTTTCTGCTTTTTGATCATATCGGGGATCTGAACACGATAAATCTACAGATCCTATCAATAGCCAGGTTTCTGTTTATCTGTGTGCTTCACTTGTGTCAGGCTTTCTGAGCTTCTCAAGCACTGTGAGCAGTATTTGCAATAAAATGGTCAGAAACTAGCAAACTAACCGGGTGGGAGACGAGGCAGCGACTCTTGTTGTCGACTTTAGAGAAGACGCTGCTTGGCACCAGGCAAGAGGTGGAGCTGCTCAGGATGACGTCTTTTCCAACGAGACGCTCTATGTCCTGGAAGACGCTCTGCTTAACCGCGAGCTGCTCAAACACACACTCCTGAAAAACACAAACACAGGTATGAGGCCAAAAATATCTGAGGTGAGTAAGTAAAAATGCTTCAATTAAAGGGCTTCTAAGAATCCACTTTGTAAATGTCTTATTCTGCACATTTGACTTGCACTCTGTTAGTTTCTGGTGCCAGGCTGAGCTGGGTATGTCACAACCGGAAGAGTGGCTCTCGACGGCAGGAGTGGAGCGTTAACAATTCTTCATTACCTCAACAACTGGCTGAGCGAGCAGCATACCTGAGGATGAGATGCTTCACCCATTAGAGCACAAGAGTTAATTCTCTCCCAACAATCCTTTGATCAGGGGATTTTTTTAGTCTATTATGTATATTCTTTATAACTCACTTAACAATTTCATTAATGCTAACATCTGTGTGGCATTATAAACAGTCTGTAATCTACTGTAACTGCAACAAGGATGAGCGCTCACAACATGACACACCGAAACAAATCTGCAATTCCTCCAGGTGATAACTGAGTCATCCTATCAGGAAATGCTGATGTCATTATTTGAGCATTAAAACAATAATCTATCTGTTTTTCCTCGTGTCTAATAAATCCTCTATTGTTCATGGCTCGCGGGAAAACAGGACGGGACACTGATTAATTCTATCTCTACCCGTCTCTGTGCTGTAGAGATGAAGAGCACCATTGTCTTCGTCACCTGAGTCAAGCGAGACACTTTCTTGGCTTAAAAAGTTAACGCTATTCACTATTCTGTTTCAAGTTGGACATGTGAGAAAGGCAGGTGTGCACGAGCTGGTTTTGTGTTTGTCCTCTTAAAGCAACAAAGGCAAGATGAGTGAGACGATGTTTAAACGTCTTGTTCTGATTTCAGCAGCACGACCACAATTGTTTTGACAGACTGTCAATGTTGCGTCAAGATCAAGATGTGAGCAATATGTATTAATAACATGTTCAACAAGTTCTATGACAATCATCATCATGCATTTTAATGATGATTTAGGTGCTGTAAAAGTGATAAATACTTTAAAATAATAATTGTATCATAATTAACACGCAGAATTTTATAGAAAATAATTCATAAAAACTGGAGCTTTAAATGTTGCATATAAAATGTAGAGCTCTCTGAGTGAAGGCAAAGGTAAATAAAGCCTTTAACATTGTTTAATTGTAAGTTATTATTAAAAAGGTCGACTCAACCACATGGAATGAAAGAAAGAATGAATCACCACACCTGAGCGAGTGTCTCTTTACATCTGAACTCATGTAACTGTATGGGACACGGCATTCCATGAGCCCTGGTGATGCTGCGCCCTCTTGAGGATAATCAGTGTAATTCTAAAAAGCCATTATCGCAACACATCAGGTTTTATTTATCATGCATGAATATCATAAATGAAACATTTTAAAAG
The DNA here is from genome assembly GCA_016785235.1 of Pseudorhombus dupliciocellatus. Taxonomy (NCBI): domain Eukaryota; kingdom Metazoa; phylum Chordata; class Actinopteri; order Pleuronectiformes; family Paralichthyidae; genus Pseudorhombus; species Pseudorhombus dupliciocellatus. The sequence goes on along the minus strand of JAFBJW010000311.1, from coordinate 3,018,405 downwards.
ACAAAAAGTTATTTTCCTCGACAAAATACTCCTTCTAAAAAAAAATTAAATTGAAGTTTGCACACAATGTCCCACAGTTTTGACAAGGTGGGAAAACCCATCGTGTGTGCTGTGCATAAGCAGAAAATAATCAATGTGAAATTCCCTTGAGTTTATACACTGGGGAAAGGACGACAGAATGACATGTACTGGTGCTGGGAGAATTCTGGTGTGTTACCTGGACAAAGAAGGCGCCCTCCAGTGCCTGAGCCAGGTCATCGTAGCTGCTGAGCAGAGCGAGCTGCTGTGCGGCGCTCAGCTCTCCTCTGAGCATGTGAGCTTCCTCCAGCTCCTGCAGCTGCTTCCTGGATGGCAGAGTGAAAGAGGCAGCCAACACTATACACTCACTGAACATGAAACGGGGTGATTTGTCATGATGTAAATATAAAGATACTGTAGTTGAGACAATGCTGCTTCATAAATATGTTTTTGAACATAGTTTTCCAGTTAAACCAGAACTAAATGGCACTTTCAGAAACAGCTCCCATATCTATCTATCTATCTATCTATCTATCTATCTATCTATCTAAGTGCAGTACAGTTGAGTACAATGACACCCTCTACTGTCCACAAGGACAACAACAAAAACAGTATCTGCAAGGGGCTGAGAGAGGAGCAGACTGAACAAAAATTCCTTTGTCATTCCACAGTAATGTTTAACCAGTGATGATGTGGCTGGGAAACTGTTGTTTGTTCATGTGCTGCTGATGAAATGGTTAGCCACTGATCGTGCAGTGTCCATAGGTCAACCTTGTGAGTTCTGGAGAGAAGAACAGGCTTGGCCCTCAAAAGAGATGGGTGAATCGGAATTAATGTTGCCTCAGTGATTCTCGCTCTATCCTCCTTTCTCCTGCTTTGCATCACGACTCTCCTCCTCAAGTCCTCACAGTTCAGGTGCCTTTAATCTGTATTGTTTATCTGTACAACAGAGAAATCCTCCTCTCTGAATCAACCACAGTTTAAAGTTGAATGAGGTGCACCCAAACCACACTGATGAAAACTATTCAAGGTTTTTTTTTTACATTATTCTGAACAAAGACTGTGGCGTTACGCCGCAGGTCTGACCTTATCGCTGCGATGGCTATAACAGCCTGTCCCGGCTGGTTGTCATAGATCCTCACGCTGTAGCCTCCGCTGACAAACACCATAGCCCAGGAGCGACCAATCAGCCCACTGAAACACACACAGAGGTTTAGGACATTTACTTTTCACTTTTCACAAGAAGGTAACTACATGAAACTGCACAGTACAATCCCTCAACTACAAGTACGTGTAAGATATAACACAACTGATACGATGATACAAAACAACTTTCAAAAGCAGCAGCTTCAGCAACTCGAAAAACTCACAACAACTAGCTAAAAACAACGTAGTAAACATTAGCATTGACGCAGTAACGACGTGTTCTGACTCACCTGCCGATGACTGCGATAGTCTCCATGTCGGACTGGCTCGGTTCTCAGGTGTGGTGGGTTCGGTTCAGACCTCAGATCACGAACTTTGCAGAAAAAGCAGATTTTCTATCTAACCTGTAACACCGCCCCCCTGGAGTCACGCTGCTACATACTACGGCAACCAAGAGGGGTCAAGCACAATGACCACAATAAAAAATATTTATATAAATATATATATTATATATAATTCGCTTGTATTATTTAGCCATTTATTATTAACTAAGTTATTTTCGTAATCTAAGATTTAATCTTAGATCGAGTCAACTCCGACATCAGAAGCTGGACAGGCTTGTATCCAGGCAACGGTCGACATCAGTCCCAGCCAATGAAATTCCAGCCAAAGATGATGGACGCGTAACTCACCAATCAGAAGCTCGAAATCCTGATTTTGCCACCCATGCCGCTGAGAACTCTGGGATTGAGCCGCTGAAACGACAACAAACTGACTTAAGTTGCTAAGTGTTTGAGCTCCTTGTTTTTAGACTCACCGCACCTCCAGGAGGAGAAGAGTAGAAATGGAAAATGTGCACCTCGCTCTGGAGGAGGAGGAGGAGGATCTTTACTCCGGTTACAATGACTATAACCCAACATTTGACTCCGAGGTGAGTTAGCATCTGTGCTACATGGAGCTCCACTGCTATTAAGGCTAAAATATCAGTAACTACACAGGGTTATCTGGCATCACCTTTTGCTGGTCGGGTATTGATTGTTAAGAATAAAGGTTGTTATTATCTTATTACTTCTGAATTTTACAGGAGTTGGAGAACGATGCAGGCTTCCAGCAGGCAGTGAGGACCAGTCATGGAAGAAGACCCCCGGTAAGAGCTGTCCTCCTCTGTGTGCTTCTGTGTGTTTAAGTTTCCCCTTGAGGAGCTTTACCATGTAAACACTGACCAGTTATCTTCATGGAGACCAAGGTCTTGACCTGATGAGCTCAAACTGATCCCACTAAACATCCAAACAATATATTAAACCTTCATGTAAACCTTCTTGGTTTAAACTGTATATACTACTATATATTCCTTTCATATTTTCCTATACTTAAGTATTTAATTGGTCTTATTATTGACTGATGTCTATTTGACTCTTGCTGCTTTAATGTTGCACATGTTCCAGATGACTGCCAAATTTCCCGCCACCGCCATTGGAGCTCGGCCTTTAGCTACTTCATTTGGAGTAAGTACAGTGAGATGCCAAACAATGAACATGTTATGGTCTCATATTTGCAAAGTAAAGCATCAGCTAAACATGCCTCTATCTTTTTGTATCATGAAGTCTCGCATCCCCCTGACATCTTCACTTGGCCGACCTATGACTGGAGCTGTGCAGGTGAGAGGGGTTTAGTTCTTCTAATCCCAAATATTCATCATTTTCATTAGTAAGGCTTTTTAGCATAATCTGAAAAGGTGTTGGGGACATTGTCACATATTCAGCAAAATCTCACAAACCATCTCATGAAATGTGGCAGGATGGAGCTGCCCGACCAATGACTGCTGTCAGAGCAGCAGGCTACACCTCCTCCCTGACTCGTGGTGAGTGAGATTCAGTCTCTGATCAGTTATTAGATTGTGATGCTGCAGCTGTGGAGGTTGTTCAACAGACACAGTTGTTTACTGTCAGTATTTACTCCAGTTGTAGTCAGCAGTAGAGTTATTTATTTATGTATTTTTAGGCTCAACCTTTGACCCTCTGGGACAGTCCAGAGGCCCTGCTCCTCCTCTAGAAGCCAAGAATGAGGACACGTGAGTTGAACATTTCTTTGAACAATATAGCTGCATCATCCACACTCTGCATTTTCTCATTTAAATGTGCTGTGCCTGTGATCTTTTAGGCCTGAGGAGAAGATCAAGATCCTGGAGAAGAAAGTGAATGACCTGATAGAAGAAAGCTGCATGGCACAGAGCATAGGAGCCTTACAACTGGTCAGACTCTGTCAAAAAATAACACAGTATTAGATAATAATGGCTGTTTGGATGACGCAGCGAACAGTGACTAGCATCAACTGTAGACCCCAGCCCTCTGGTCTGAGTGTTGAGTGAAAGTAATCCATCATAGGCCATTCTATAATATTCAGTTCTGTTAAAAGGGTTGGTAACTCCCTGTGTGTGTGTGTGCGTGTGGGTGTGGGTGTGGCATGTGATTTGATTCTGCAGGCTCTTGAAAAAGCTAAGGAGGCAGGGAGGAAGGAGAGAGCACTGGTGAGACAGAGGGAACAGACTGGAAATGCTGAACACATCAATTTAGACCTCACCTACTCAGTAAGTGTGGCTGGTCTAATGTCTGGACACATTCAGTTCCTGTAGTTTAATATTATATGCATACATATTTAAGGAGAATGATTGGCCAACCCACTTGCAATAATGCAGAAGCCTACAGAAACCCAGGATTGTCTGGGTTTGAATTGATATGACTTCAATATGTTGAACATGTCTGTCATTACCAGGTTTTGCTGAACCTTGCCAACCAGTATGAAAACAATGAAATGTACCCTGAGGCCCTGAACAGCTACCAAGTCATTGTGAAGAACAAAATGTTCAGTAATGCAGGTAGGTAGACTCGTTTGCTTCACACGGAAGACAGGTGTGTTTTAAACTACAAGTGCGTTCATGCATGCCAGTCAAAGCAAAGAGAATGTTCCTTACTATTCTGGTCTGACTGGTCTGTTAGCAACATCGTCAAGATCTGAAATAGCTTAAATAAAAAGTGAACAGCAATATCTTGCACTTAAATGGACAGAAATAAAAGAGAACACAGCTACTGAAGCCGTTTAGACGTCCAGCAGTGGCTGATATAACCTTAGACACTCTGGGCTCTTTTATCTTGCTACTTTCCCCTCACATGACCTCTATACTGTTCCTCCAGGTCGACTCAAAGTCAACATGGCCAACATCTACTTCAAACAGAAAAACTACCCCAAAGCCATCAAGTTCTACCGAATGGCGCTGGATCAGATCTCCAACGCCCACAAAGAAATGAGGATCAAGATCATGCAGAACATTGGCGTGGTCTTTGTTCGCATGGGTCAGTACTCGGATGCCATCACATCTTTCGAACACATCATGAGTGAGAGCCCCAACATCAAGACGGGCTTCAACCTCATCCTGTGCTACTACGCCATTGGTGACAGGGAGAGGATGAAGAAGGCCTTCCAGAAGCTCATCTCCGTCCCTCTGGGCCTCGATGACGAAGACAAATACATCCCATCTAATGTGCGTAACAAATAGATGTTTATATTTTAAACAAATGCATATTTTAATCTACTCCCAGTTATATATATATTGTCCTCAAGCAGTTCCATCATAGTTGCTGTGTGACTAAAAATAAGGATGTTTGCATATTAATGCAGATTGTAAGGAATGTCCTGTTGACCTTTTCAGGATGACACCTGTTCCAATATGGTTATCGAGGCCATTAAGAATGACAAGCTTCACCAGATGGAGAGAGACCTGTAAGAAAGATTTCACACAATGACATTTCTCTTCACAATAATAATAGTCTTGGCCTTATCAAACTCCTCCCATAAGAATAGAGAACAACAATACCTGTATTGTTACAGAATACTTTGTCAATTTAATGTGTTTCTCCCTCACATAGAAAAGTCCTGGCTGAGAAATACATCATGACCGCAGCCAAACTCATCGCTCCGGCTATTGAGACTTCTTTTGCCACTGGATTTGACTGGTTGGTGACTTGAAATATTCTATAATGTTGGTTTTGGTGATGTACAAGTGGGATAAGATGCAGCAAGCATGAACATGTATGGCACATGTATTGTCTCCAGGTGCGTGGACATGGTGAAGAGTTCTCAGTACGTTGAGCTGGCCAACGATCTTGAGATCAACAAAGCCATCACCTATCTCCGACAGAAAGACTTCAACCAGGTGAGGGTTCCTGTTATTCTCAGCAGCATCTAAAGGGCAATACCACTCAGTTTGGGAATCTCCCTCCATCTTAGCTTCGTGGTGAGTGGAGGATGCACTGCAGACCTCACCCAGCACTCTTAATAGTTGTAGGACTCTGTGTGAGTTACCAGAGGCAATGCAGTCACAGGAGCTTTTAATCAAATCTCTCTATGAACTCATTCATTGAGTGGTATTTCCCTGTCAGCATTTTTGGCCATGTTGAAGAGCTGGTCTTTGATGTCCTTTCACTGTATAGTTCGTGTTTTCCATCTTTGTTTTTTATTTTTATTTTTTACAACATTGTGGTTCTGATCAGTTATTGGTCAGCTCTGTTTGTATGTATGACAGTTTGCAGTCTGCTGCTGAGGCTGTTTCTGCAGTGTCAGACCCAGTTAGTTCCCGCTGCTCATCACCCTCCATTCTCTCTTGCTTTTGTCTCGTTTCCTTCCCATCTGCATGCCTAAGGTTGAGGTATGTGTGCCTTCTGTTTCCGCGTTTATCTGTGTTGTTTTTTTTTTTGTTAACATGCCACTACCAAAGCATGCGTTCTCCAAATAACAGCACTGCCAGGCGAAGAAGCAGATATTGCTTTAAAACTCCACAGACCAGTGGAGATAATCTGGCAGAAAGGAAATCCTAACCAATAATAATAATAATAATAATACATCAGTGAGCTCTGAAGTACCTGCACCTGTGCCTCTGGAGCTGTTAACATTAGATGAGTGACGATACTGAGCCGCTCGACTATCTCCAGTATAGTGTACTCTTCTTGTAACCCCGGACCTTGCCCCCTCTGCATGCGTGTGGTGCTTTTTGGCTAGTCGAGCCCCGGTGACGGTGGTGGTGGTAGTTGTGGTGTAAGCTGCAGCATCAGTGCAGCTGTAGCTCATGTTTACACTGTAATACTGGTGGAAACCCTCCCTAGTAGGTAACACATTTACTGAAGTCATAGCTGGAAGAAAAGATGATTTCTACATATCCGGAAAGCCACTGTGCAATGTCAGTGCACAATGACTCATAAAAAATGTTCAACTACTTCCAGTGAATATATTATTAATAGTTTTATTGAATACAGGGATGTGTGTTTAACACTGGGGAGCGGTACAGTATTGCAGCAGTAAACTAGAGAGAAGTCATTGTCAGCTGTGCTTTCATTTACTGTTTGAAATCTTTCATCAGGCGGTTGAAACCCTGAAAACGTTTGAGAAGAAGGACAGCAGAGTGAAGAGCGCTGCAGCCACCAACCTCTCCTTCCTTCACTTCCTGGTAGGACTCTTCATAACGACTACAGCCTCTGTTTCTCAGTGCCCTCTGACCTTTGGCCTCCCACAGGAGAAGGAATACGAGCAGGCTGACCGCTACGCTGACCTCGCCATGAACGCTGACCGCTACAACCCAGCAGCGCTAATCAACAAGGGCAACACCCTGTTCGTCAAACGGGACTATGAGAAGGCGTCAGAGTTCTACAAAGAAGCGCTGAGGAATGACTCGTCCTGCACCGAGGCGCTGTACAACCTGGGTAACGTCTTTTATCGCAGAGTGGCTGGTGCATTCTTGACCACTGCAGACACCCTAGGGCTATTATTTGAGTCACTGTAGACCAAGCTGTGATGGTTTCCTTCCGCCTCCGCTGGTCCCAGGTCTGTCCTATAAGAAGCTGAATCGACTGGAGGAGGCCCTGGACTGCTTCCTGAAGCTCCATGCTATTCTGAGGAACAGCGCCCAGGTCATGTACCAGCTGGCTCATCTGTATCCTACAGAAAACAAGGGATGGCGAACGT